>CM062389.1:3877281-4420123 GCA_031304145.1 Cardiospermum halicacabum
GATCCAATTTGTTTATTCTTCTTGGTTTCAGGTTGCACTTATTCCATTCATAGTACTACGTCTAGATGGCTGAAGAATAAGTAAGATTTATCGATTGGATTGAGTTAATAATTGAATATGAGAAAAGAGGTTGTCTATTTAAAAGCTTAGTTTTGTTTGTATTGTCTGTGATTTAATTTCAGACAAAGTTTTAAGCTACATCTAGTTGGGAATATATATGGAGAGAACTCAAAGTTATTATGAGGCGGAATGTTAACATCTGCAAGTTTATGAACTAATAGAGTTGCTTAACAGACCAGTGCGCAGATATAAGATGCAAATGTTCATCAAGAAGTCTCATTTCCATAAGTTTTTCGAATTGATGGAAAGATATGGTTTTAAAGACCAGGTATTCCATGGGAAATTAGTTTTACAGGTCCTTGCAGTTGAAGTAAAATTACAAAACCAACCATTATTGGTTTACACTTGGTAGGACGCTTCACCGCTTTGGAAAGTAGGAGTTTGCTCTGGTAATTGGGTTGAGATTTGGCAAGTTACGAAAGTCGGATTTAATGTTCGAGAAGCAAATATTGTCAAGAAGTAATATATCTACCAGAATCAGGCCCCAAAGAAAGAGACACGTAAAGGTAAAAAATGTTATGAAGTTGTTAAGGGGGAGGGATTGGATGTTGAAGATGTGGAAAGATTGATTATGATAGTGACAATGCATGTTGTATTACTAGGGTTTGGGGAGAACAAAGTTGTTCTGGAAATGTTATAGGCTTTGATAGATGATATGTATAGGTTTAAAAGATTTGCATGGGGCACTTATATTTTCTCAAATACACTAACTGAGTTAAAGAGTTTGATGACCAGGGATCTATTGGATCATCCAAGCGGGGGAAGGATAGCATGAGGCTGCTTATTTGCGTTTATGGTAAGTTGTATATAAAAAATTTTAGTAATTAGTCAATGTATTTTGCTTTAGTGATAATTGACTTTGTTGTTTTCAGTGGTGAATAATTGAAACTTTCCCTCATATGAGGCAAATACTAAAGGTCAGAGAAATGAATAGGATTCCTTTATTAGAACCAAGATGTTTGAGATGGTTGTTGGATGATATTGGTTGGAAGGACTTTGATGAAGCTATACAAGTTAGTTTGATTTGGAATAGGTAAGGATGACAGTGGATAGGATATGAGTGGATATGTCAGTATCCATATCCTTATCCGTTTTTTGTTTAGTATCCATATCCTTTTAAGTTAAGGGGATATGGGTACGAATATATATCCGCAGATATGGATTTATCCATGGGTATACCCATATTCTTATAATAATTTTTGAAAATAATAATATAATCAACATTTATTCAATCACAAAAATAATCAAAATTATAAACAAAATAAATTTAAATAAAATAATAACCCCGACTCTCTTTTAACTAAAATTTTAATAAAAAATTTTGAAAAATATAAACCTCATTAATATTTGATATTCTCACCACAAGCTACCACCACACCACAAAGTCAAAATTAACACATCATAGCTAAAGATAATAATCTATATATATATATATATTAATTATAAAGCGAAACTCTCAGCAGGGTCCACAAAGGTGACGTGGCACGCTGAGAGTTTCGCGTTGGGTGGAAAAATAGCTATTTTGGCTACTTTTGAATGTGAGCGAGATTTTGACGAGAATTTAATGTTTGGAAGAGATTTTGTTTTCTCTTTCTTTTGACTTATCTCCTCATCATTTAATGATTTATAATTCACATACGATAATAAATAATATATTTTAAATTTGTGAGTGGCTCTTCATCTTATCACCAAAATAAATTATGTTTAAAATCATGGCTTTAACTAATATTTTTATTCATACCTCATTCCTCTTTCACTTCCTCACCTTCAAATAATCGATGAATCAAATTATATAAATAGAGACCATTCTCACACAACTTTCACCTCACGTTTTCATCTATCTCCAACAAATTCAATTTTAAATAGTGACAGCACTAGTGGCTCCGACCTCAGCACCAGTGACGCTCACGAAGACGTCGACAATATTAGTTTGTTCAAATTATGGCGATCTCGATGAATGATTAGAATGAGGGACTACAATTATGAGTTGGAGATAATAGAATTTGGAAGTTTAACCGTGGACGCGCACCAAAATGAATTAAAGGGTCTGAGTTACTTGGATTGTATATGCACCTTCAAATTGTTGGGTGTAGATTCACTTTTTACTTATAATTGAAGTGAGTCTCTGAGTAATTAGTTATATTGTATATAATAAGTGAATATTTGTGATTGATTATTACCTAAGTGAACATATTCAATAATTATTGTGATTAACAATGAGGAATTTAAAAAGGCCAAACTTAAATTGATTTGACCATGACCAGGCAAAAGAATCTTAATATCATCACCAATTTAGATTTTCATAAAAACAATTTAGATTTCTCAAATTTAATAAATTTAATAAAAAATTTAAATCCATTTTTTTATATACTACTTAGCATCTATTAATAATTAAATAAGTAAAATTAACCTATAATACATTATAAAAGACATTAGTGATCATGGAACTCTATATGAGCAAGTGATCTAATGAACAACAAGGATTGTGTTTTATGCGCTTATATTCTCGAGAATTTCATTTCCAAAATTGACATTTTATTTATTTAATTAAATTTGACACTACACGAGGTGTATTAAATTGACAGTGACTAGGGGTGGTAATATGGGTCGTGACACGACGGGTTGACATGAAACGAAACCGATTATTAAGGGTTAGGATTGAGTATAGTCGTATCTTGTCAATAAACGTATCGAGCTGTTTAACCCGTTTAATAATCGTGCTGTGTTCGTGTCGGCGTAATTGTGTAACGAGTTGACCCGTTTATTGGGGTTATATATATATATGTAATCTTAAACTTTAATATTTTATTTATAATTTTTTATTAAATAAAATTAATTTTTATTAAATAAATTCGTGTCAACCCATTTAATAATCGGGTTAACGTGACAATTTCGTGTTGGCGTGTCGGATTGGATAATAAGTTAATATTAATAACCCATTTATTAATCGTGTTATCGTGTCGGGTTCGTGTCATCTCATTCTTAATCGAGTCGTGTTCGTGTCGAGAGTTCACAATCCGTTTATTAATCGTGTCATATTCGTGTCATGTCAAGTTAAATGGGTTCGTGTTCGTGTCAGGGTCAACACGACGTTTTGCAAACTCTAATAGTGACCAAATGAATTGAATTTTATGTATTTATATTCTCGAAATATGAATTTTCATTTCCAAAACTTCCATTTGTGTTATTTGAATTAAATTTGTCATTACACTATATTAAATTGTGTATTAACCAAAATGATACACTTTTGAATTAATAATATTCAATTTATATTTAAATAAAAATTAAAATTCTATCTTGACATTAGTTATTCCATTACAATCATTTATATTTTTTTATTTAATAAATTTTAATATAGATTTAATTTCATTTTTTTATATAATTTAAATTTATATATATATATATAAAACATAACTTTCAGCGGGTCCCATAAATCTGACGTGAGTGCTGAGAGTTCTGCTTTAAGTTGAAAAACACCCCAAATTAAAGTTTTTGAAATTTGAGCATATTGTTCCAATGAAAAGATTACACGTGTCTTTCCTTTAATCATGTATCTCCCTTCTCTCTCCCCTTTATTTCTTCAAACCCTTCCTTTTCATTTTCCGATTAATTTGTTCAAACTCTTTCTCTTCGTTTTCTACTAGATTTTTATTCTTTTCGTGCTCTATTCAATTTATACTTTACCCACGCTCTGCCCTCTTTAAATCACTCTAAATCAGCAAATCTCATTGCTGGAAAAATTAGGGTTTGAGAGAGAGAGAGGCTAGCCGGTAGTCTATGTCGAGGGTACCATTCTTCAGACTCTATTGCGTATGTCGAGGATGAGGATCACATCTCTTCAGATGTGGACTCGGTGGTCGCGGCGGATGAATCATATGTTCAATTGGAGTTGACAAGCTATATGGACTCTTTCAGTGGCTAGAAGGTACTATTTTTTCTTTTTAAAGTTTAGTAATATGTTTCAATGTCGGAATTAAGTGGTACGATATTGGAATATATCATATAGATTCTTGAGTCACGAAGTACAACATATAGATTCTTGAGTCATGTAAACCCTTTATTGTGCACATTTTCTCTATTTTAAAACTAGGCTGTATTGTAACAATCTGGCTATTAGTAGTATTCATGCTGAAGTGTATCAAATATCTGGGTTTTGCAGGCTAAAAGCACACTTAAGGGTCCCCTAACATATGCATTACCTAAGCCATTGTTCCAATTGCAAATAAAGTTCCTGATGGTTTCAACTGTACTGTAAAACATATACCTTGGAGGGAGAGGATGAGAAATAAGGTAATAATGTTGATCTCTGATGGTTTTAAATTTATATATATTGGACATTTTGTTTGTTTTTTTTTTTGGTATTTATGTTTTTGGCATGTAATATAGTGTGGAGATTTATCTGCTGAAGCTTGTGTAATTCCAAAAGCAGTTAGACAAATATTTGATACACTTGAGGCCCAGAATGCGGGCTATAGCATGAAAGTTTCATTTTTTTTTTAGCTTTACAATGAAGAAATTACTGATTTGGTAGCTGAAGAAGACTCTCCAAGTTCTACGGAAGATAAGCAAAAGAAACCGATTTCCTTAATGGAAGATGGAAATGGTTGTGTGGTTGTAAGAGGCCTTGAAGAAGAGGCTGTTTATACTACTAACGAGATATACACTATCTTGAAAAGATGCATAGCAGACACATTAATAAACAAGCGTAGCAGGTTGAGTTTCTTCTTTGTTTCATGGATGTTGATAATGTATAGTGACATTGTGAAAACTGAGTTTCTTCTTTGTTTCATGGATGCTGATAATGTATAGTGACATTGTGAAAACCTTAACATTTTGTTAATTTTCTATTTTAGCCGCCCTCATTCTGTCTTCTCTATCAAAATTTTCGCTAAAAGAAGCAGCAATAGGATGACGAGGATTCATTAATTGTGGGTAAATCAATATGATTAATTTGCACATTAAGTTAGTCCATGGCTTTGTTTATCTATGACAGTTTCAATTGGGAATCAAGAAGTTTGGAGATGGTATCTTTCTCATAGAAAAATGAGAGGCTTACAATTATCATATCAGTCCAATGAATGACTCTTATGTATTTCCTTATTCAATTTTAGTGCCAAAACAATAACTATTTATATTAATCGGGTTGTTGTTTCTACAAATGTGATCTTTTAATTAATATGAAATGAAAATATACATTGTTAGTATGAATATAACTACTAATACTAATTAGGTTCTTTAAAATTTTAATTAATTTTAATTTTTTTTTAACTTTTTGTGATAGTTTATTAGGGAATAAGCTATTAGAGATCTTGATAACTTCTTTTATATTCACTTTCTCTATTAAAAGTTGTTTGGTGGTAATAAATGTTTTTGAATTATGGATGTAATGAATTTTGTTTGATGCAGAATGCTTAGTTGTCTGGCGGCTGAGATGGTGGATGGTTCTCAGGTTTTATATTTGGAGCAGGTTCGTATGGATTCATACACTTGTGTTTAGTCATTTTGGAGGTTGATTTCAAATATGGCGATTTTGATTTGAGTTTAGAATTATTGTCAGACAATGACGTTCGGAAGAGGCTCTTGCCTGGTGATTTATATGACCCGACATTGGCCCTTTGGATCTTCATCTCCGTAGAGCATTTAGAGGCACCTAATATGGTGAGGAGGTCACCGTTAAGATCATGGAGAGGTTAGAGAATAATCTAGAAAACGCTCAGTTAATTGAGCAACCATTCCATCGAGAAGTCATGATGTTGGCTACACTAAAACACCCAAACGTCATAGAAAAATGCATGAATCTGGTATTTTGTATATCATTCTGTTCTCATATTAATTGATTTAAGTTGCATTTATCAATATTTGAGATACGGAAATTAAAACTTGAAGACATATTTGTTTGAATTAGGTTAATATAATTTTGGTTTTTTGGATTGTTTTATTCTAGGATTATGGCTATTGTTTTGTTTTGATTTGGTTATTGAATGATGAATATTGATGTTTTGATCGATGGAGATCAGATAAGATTTGATTTTTTTAATGGTTTAAGGGATAGTGTTTGGAGAGATAAGCTTTCAATAATTGAGGTTTTTCTTCTTTTTCTTAATGTTTCCGTTTTGATATGTTTTTGACTAATTATCATTAGATTACTCAGAAATTCAATGTTATTTTATTTTATTTTCTTTGCTGAAGTTGGTTGTTGCTTTATTTTTTGTCAATAGGGTATTATGAAGACATGTATTGGTCGCAAAGTAAAGTGAAATTTTGTATAGCTAATTGGTTTCTATTGCTAAATAGAAAAATGAGGGGAGATTTGAAGAATATCCAAGTGCACCTTTCTTAAGGTATTAAAACTTTTTTTCCTAACTAATATAGGTTAAGTATGTACCAATCTGATTTTGTTTCATCCTTTCATTTTAGATGCTTGAAGATTGGAGAAAATATGAATTGAGTGATGAAAACAAGTTTGGATTGGTTGAAGAAAAAGGCAAATGGATATTAGACTAATGAAAAATTCATTGTTGTTCTAACTCATACCTTTTAATAGTTTTGTATCTGATGCTTGGTAAGCCATAAAGTAATTAATTGCTTCAATGAATAGGAGGTTTGAGAATGAAAGTGACGATGGTAAGTGATTTCAAATTTATTTTTTTCGATTCTCTATTTGTTGATGTTTATCTAAATCTGGTTTCGTAGTTACTCCATTCTTAAATTTTCAATCTCCATTTTTCAAATTCATTAAAACACAGACATACAAGATGCATAATTTTTTGGCTGTTACACACTGACATAGCATGGTCATGGGTTCAATGTGCAAGGGCTTGGATATTAGGTAATCTAGCTCATGGTTTTTTCTCAATTGATATTCATAACCAAAATTTAAAATAAATTTAGCAAACATAGAATAAGTTTTTGAACTTTTTAGGAATACATGTATGATTTGCCTTTTAATTCTATGTTCGGAGTTGAAATTCATGTTTTTTTTTCTTTTATAGAAGAAAAGATGTGTATACTAGCTGTTTGATAAAATAACTCTTACAACACTTAATTTTGACATAATGGGATACTATTCTTGAAAATTCACAAAAACCATGGAGTCTGTGTAAAACATTTCTAAAACAATCATACAATTATAATGTCATACAATATCTATTAATGTGTGTCTTTGTGAATCTTCTGTTCACTATGCCATGCGAATGAAATGTGCTTTCTTGACTTTTTTACAAGTGCCTCTCTTATGTTTGTTTTCTTAGAGTATTGATGATCTAGCCTTGTAGGCTGGCACAGATCGAAATAGTTGGCGCCCAACAGGTCACATAAATGATACATGGCATTGATGAAATTCTAATAACATTATAAATATTTATGAATGAAAAAGGTAGTAAGGTGCCGCATTTGAAAATGTGATGCACACATTATACCATAAACTCTTCACATTTTAATAGTTACCAATTTAATGATCATCATACAATGTTTATCTAGCTGCTAATGGTGTTTGTGCGTTAGCATTGTAGTTATGAAAGAAGTTGAAGAGGTGAAAGAACTGGCACTAAGAGATTTGAAGTTTCATGGTTTTCGTGGTGTGGATTCATTTCCTTTTATTTAGAATTTTCCTGATGTGAATTAGTATGTTTTAGTGTACACCATCAATGGACTGATTTTTGTACATATTGATAAGTTCTTCCGTTGTCACTAACGCCCATTAGCATTTGGCAAATGATTCTTCATACCAGAATGGTTTATAAGACCAAGCAGGTCTGCTATTGGAGGCTACTGGAAAGAAAAAAAATCTGATAAAAAATAGTATTGTGGTGCATTGGTTGGATATAGACAGTCATTGGTGTTCTTCAAAGGAAAATCACATAAACTGCTTCAAAAATGCATGAATTCAGACTCCAAGATCCTCCACAAAGACAGAGATGGAAAGGAAAATCATAGAAAAATACATGAATCTGACACTATTTTGTGGTCTGTTCTGGTATTAATTGATTTAAGTTGCATTCATCAATATTTGAGTTGAAAAAATTAAAAACGGAAGAAATAACTGGAAAATTAAAACTGAAAAATATATTTATTTGAATTATGTTAATATATCAGCTCATGGATATGTTTTATTGCATTAACTTAATGAAGAGAATAGAAAGAATGGGTTTAGACCAATTACACTGCGGCCCCTGAAATTTAAGTATCCCATAAATTCTTATTTTGATCATTACATGAAGATTCTCCATCAGACCAATTAATCAAATACTAATTATTATGTCTGTAATATTTATTTTTCAATGGTTATTACGGAATAAAATGAATGATAGCAAAAAAAAGAAGAAAGAAACTTGAATTTTGCCAATAAAATGAATGAAACCAAAATAGCCTTTAGTTTTACATCTATGCTGCAAGCGAAAACGTGGTTCTTTTTATTAGATAGAGTAATTCGTTGAGGAATCAAATAAGATGGAAAATGTAGTGCATTTTTAATCTTGCTCACGTCGATTATTTTTGATTATTTGTGAAAAGTTTTTGATATATATATATATTTATAATAATTAGAATAGGAGTTCCACAAGTTTGGAGCATTTCATCACCATATAATAGATATGAATTTTGTAAATCTATATATCGCTTCGTCCTGAAAAATCTATGTATCAAATTGCTCTACATATCTTCTCTTCCAATATATGTTATATTATACATCACATTGGCTTCAATATAATGTGTAGTAAAAAATATTATATATATATATATATATATATATAATCAGTTAATAAGGAATTTATATTTGATATGACAATAAAAGTAAATATTATGTTTATATTTGGTTATATATAATATCAAATAATTTAGAAAATTAATTTCTTTAAATATTTATTTTTGTTAATATAAACTTTAAATAAATAAATATTAAATTATAATTTTTAATATATATTAAAACTCTTTTAATTTTAATAAACTCTTAACACTTATAAATTAAATCATCAAAATTAAAATAATTTAAAATATATTCAATTGATAATAAATTTAAATATATAAAATATTATTATTAAAATATATAAAAATTATAAAATCCGCGCAACGCGCGGTGATGTTAACTAGTCTATTAAATAAAATTAAGGCTCTATAATATTATTAACCATTTCTCTAATTCTATTTAAATTTTACAAATTTAATGAATTTGAATAAAAATTTAAATATAATTTTTCATATACTTAAACTTGCAATCTATATTTATATCTATATCTATATATATTATAAAGCAGAACTCTCAGCGGGTCCCACAAAAATGACATGGCACGTTGAGAGTTCGGCGTTGAGTTGTAAAATAGAATTTTTGGCTATTTTAAATCTCGCGATATTTTAATGAGATTTTGGTCAGAAATCAATAATTTAAAGAGATTTTTTAATATTTTTATGTCTCTTCTCCCATATAATGGTTTATAACTCACATACAATAATAAATATCATATTGAATGTCATTCTCTCTCTTTCTTTTATAACGAAATTAATTGTTTTTAAAATTAATGAGCTTTAACTAATCTTTTTATCTCCCTTCCATTCATATATCTATTATCCTTCCACTTCCTCAACCTCAAATAACCGTTACTTCAAAAATATATAAATAGATATCTTTGTCACACAATTTTCTCCTCACATTTTCATGTATCAATCTAATCAATTCAAATTTAAATAGCGACAGAATTTGTGGCTCTAACCTCACCACTGCTGACACTCACCAAGACGTCGACAACATGGGTTGGGTTGAACACTTCAAGAAGACGTTGACGACATGGGTTGGGTTGAACTTTGGCAACATCTTGATTAATGGTTGAAATGATGGACTACAATTACAAGTTAGAGAGAATAGGATTTGGAAAGTTAGGCATGATGGCACACCAAAATGAATAAGAGGGTCTGAGTTATTTGTATTTTATGTGCTCAGTTATTTGTATTATGTGCATTTTAAATTGTTGGGTGTACATCTTGATATGTGTCTCTTGAGTGAGTTGGTTGTATGATGTATAATAACATAATATTTGTGATAAATTATTATTAGGGATATTCAATGCTTATAATTGGCTTTGAATATGGGATAAACTCATAGTTAAATTTTGGTTCAAAACCACAATTTAACTTTAGTCGATTAATTGCCCAAGTTAAAATTTGGTTCAAAACCACAATTTAACTTTAGTCGATTAATTACCCTTATTAATACCGACAAAACAAAAAAAAAAATCAAACTTAAAAAGATTAGAACATGTCCATATAGTAGAATTCTAATATCATCAACAATTTAGATTTTCACCCGAACAATTTAGATTTCTCAAATTTAAAAAATTTCAATCAAAATTTTGAACTCATTTTTATATAATACTTATCATCTATTAATTATTAAATAAGTAAAATTTACATAGAATACAACTGTGAACTAAAATTAATAGTTCACATTTATAACTTTTTTTCCCTCAATAGTAACTATGGAATGGAGGAGGTAAAGAATAGAGACAATAATTAAGAAGTGTTTTTTTTTTTAAAAAAATTATTTTATACTATAGTTAATTGTATAGAAATATGATTCTTCCAACTAATAATACAGTCAAATTCGCACAAGACCCGCTAGGTCTAGGATATAGACATTGATATTATTGATTGTTTTTTATTATAGACTTTTTTTATCTGTTCCGTGAGGACCTCAGGCTTTTGCGGATCAAAGCGGGCTACTCACGGACTATCCGCTTTAATTAAAAATGAGTTTAATATATGAAAAAGGACTATATTGGAGAGAGAATAAAAATAATTTTGCTTTACTTAAATTAAAATACTTTTAAAATATATATTTTATAAATATAAATCAAAGTAAATTAAATTATTTAAAAATTAAAAAAAATTCAATACTTTTTTCTTTTACTAAAATTAGTTTGTCTTTTTAAACGGACGTGTTCGGTTCGGTCTGTTAGTAATAAAGTCCGTGTAGACTGAACCAGACCGAGTCAAACCCGCTTGCAATGACAGTGCTACTTCCAAACTACATGAGGCTGGTTTTTCAAAATACCTTTAAATTAGACTAGAAAATAAATGTCCCACATTCAAGTAAAATAAAAATAAAATAAGTCTAAATAAAGTATAAAAATAAATTAAAATAAAAATTAAAGCCACAATCGAAAAGGACATGTGTCCGCTCGCTTCTCAAAATTCGATTATTTAATAAGCAAATTATGAAATAATATGCTTTTGATTGGTTTGTCAAACGCCATAATTTGCTTTAAATTATTAAATAATTAATTTTTTTTAAAAATAATTTAAGCGGTTCCAAACGCATCCTAAATCTATAATAGTGTAACTATAATATATTCATTTTTATTTAACTATTATATTTATTCATTTATATTTTAATTATTGTTAACATTTTTAGCCATTACTATTGTTATTCTAATTGTAACAATAATAAAAAAAATTAATAATAATTAAACTTATTAGTATTATTGTATCTAATATGGTAATAATAATTAATAAAATAATATGACATACCAATATTTTATATATTAATAATTAATAAAATAATATGACATACCAATATTTTATATATTAATAATTAATAATATATCGAATCAAATGAATAATAAAATAATTTTTTAATTAATATGATTAAAATTCTATCCAAGTACAACTCAATAAAATTAAATAATTTTAAATATTCAAATATATATATATATATATATATATTCTACAATATCTCTTATTATTGAATCAAATTAATTGGGCATGAGTAAATACCGCACCCTATCACTCTATGATTTATAGTTTTCTCCTTAATAAGTTTTTTATTAAAATAAAATTATTTAATTTAAATATATATTATTTTAAAAATTAAAAAATAAAAGAATAAAGATCCTTAAAATGTTATATTATATTCGACTCTATTTATATATAAATAACTTAAAAATTTTGTTTCAAAACAAGTAGTAACACAATAAACATTAGTGCAGCTCCAATTAAACTGTAAAACTAAATCTTAAGTATCCATGTAAAGTATTTTCAAATCAAATAATTATCTTTTAAATTTATATATCAATCAAACTCATATATAATAAAGTGAATTACTAATGACATAAAATAAAATATGAATTGAATTAGGATGTCCATAAATTAAAATATTAATTATTTAAGAGAAAGATAAATATAAATTAAATTAAGACATCCTAAATTAAAATATGAATTAATTAAAAATAAGGATAAAATTGAAAAAATTGCGGTATTAACTAAATTAGCGTGCGGTATTTACCGCATTTGAATTAATTTTATATATATATATTTTAAATTAAAAACTTTATCTCTCTATATTCAATAATATTAAAACTCTATATAATTATTAAAATTGTATTAATCACATTTAAATTTTTTTCTAAAATTTAACTTATCTATAGATTCTACCATTATTTAATCTAAAAAAACAATTATAAAACAAAAATTATTTACATAAAATGAGTGGTGTTTTTATGGTGGCAAGTAGGTGAATGAAAATGTGAAAGTTGTTGAATAATAAAAATATATAAATGATAAAAGACATGATGAAAGAATAATATTATTTAATTTAAAATTCAAATTGGAATGCTTGAAAAAATAGATCTCATAAAAATTATTAAAAAAATAAGATAAAGTTATATAATTAAAGTTATAATCATATTATTGTATTCTCTCTTTTTCTTTTAATTGTCAAAATATTTTATTCATTTTATATAAATAATTTAAACTTTAAAATATTAAAAATTAACCACCAAATATTAAATAAAATAAAATAAAAATAATGAAAATAGATATTTAATAACAATAATAAATTTTAAAACTATTTATACCGCGCAAAGCGCGAACATATTTACTAGTATATTATATAAAGGAGAACTTCTTAGCGGGCCCACTAATTGATGTGGACAAGCTGAGAGTTCTTGAATGGGTAGAAAAATCTTTAAAATTGAATGTTTTGACATTTGAACATATTTTGCAAATGAAACAGTGACATGTGTTTTTACCTTTTAAGAGCCTCTTTTTCCCTTTCTCCCTCCTATTAATTTCCTAAAACCCATTACCTTCATTTTTATTTTCACAATTATTGCACTTCTTTGTCTATTCCATTTTCAAATGTAGAGGTTTCGAGTATTAATATTTCATAATTTAGTAATTTAATAATTTAATTAATTGAAGAAGGAAACTTCTCATTTCCCTCTACTCTTTCTATTTCTCATCCTCTCTCTTCTCATCCGCTTTGTTATTTATTTCATTCTTCTTCTTTGTGGATTCAATTTTAATTACAAACAATAATTCTTATGGTATTTTTTCATCTTATTTTGCAGTTGATGAAGCGGGAGTTAATTGCGTAGTTGGATGGAGATCGATTATGCCCCTATTGGATTCAGAAGAAAATGAACAGTTGGGATAGGGTTAGGTCATCCTAATCGCAATTAAGTCAGACGCCTTCAACAACCTCGCACACATTCCAAAAGGTATACTCATATAAATTATTCTTTGTGCACCCCATCACTGATCAATGTCGGTTTCTTATTCGCTTCTTATGGTTGAGCAGATATTTGATAACATTATTAATATTTACTCCCCCAATGGAGATCTCCATTGCTACCATGAATTCGACTTCGGACCTATTACTTATTCAGGTGATGCTACAATTTCAAGATTGTGACCTAACAATTATTTTTATGTTGATTTTCATGATTTGTTGATCTCATTTATTCGTTTTACAGTTTGATATTTACATCATCATTGAAGGCTGCTTGATTCCAACTACGGCCAGGAGTAATCCATCAATTCATTCTATTAAATTGAGATATCTTTTATAACTATGAGTTTAGAACTGGAGATACAATTCGTAATTCTATTTTAAAACTCCTCCTAAAGTTATAGTTTGAACTATTGATCTTAATGTTTATTATTTGTCAAATATTTTATTAAAAAGAAATCACGTTCTTATGATTTATGATTTTTCAATTGTTTGTAATTTTTCTTCCTAATATAATTAAGATTAAATGAATTTAGATTTCTTGAGTGTTGATTTTAATTAAATGACACTATATTATACAAAGTTCAAAGATGGGTGTATTAGATTAGAGTAAAGTCATTTGGTGTAAATATGACAATACACTTTTAAAAAATAATATTTAAATATATTTAAATCAAATTAAAATTCTACATTAACATTAATGATTCCACCAAATATATTTGCATTTTACATGTTTTCTAAATTCTAAACCTTATTTTATTATAATTTTAATTGATTTATATTACATATAATGTTTATTATTTATAACTCTTTTAAAACCATTAGGGTAATATCCCTGTAAGTACTTAATTTTTCTCCCTAATTAAATTAAGACCATATAATAACATTAACTATTCTACTTAAACAATTTAAAATTTTCAAATTTAATGAATTTCAATAAATATTTTAATTCATCTTTTCATATACTCAAACTTACCTCAATTAATAATTAATTAATTAAATTATGAAAACTAAAATTTATAAATAAATATTTTAATTATATATATATTATTAATTAACTTTTAATACTTTACAACATGTTAAGACATTGGGTGCAACATTTGTATTTGTTCAAATTTAATAAATTGTAATAAAAATTCAATCTTTCTCTTTCTATATTCTTTAATTATATTAAATAATATTAAGATTGTATAGTATAATTAATTATTCCACTCAAATAATTTAAATTAACAAGTTTAATGAATTTGAATAAAAATTTAAATAGATCTTTCCATATACTTTTAACTTACATTCTATTACTAATTAAATGAATAATAAAGTTTGTAAATAATATCTTTAATTAAAAAAAAATACATATTCATGATTATAATATTTTTTTTATTTTAAAAAAAGGTATTCCATCCATTTGTGTTATATATAAAACTGTTAAATAATATTCAAATTAATAATATTTAACTTATAATTAAATAAGATTAAAACTCCATAATAACATTAATTATCTACTAAATCTGTTTATATTTTTTGAACGGATTAAATTTAAATAAAATTTAAATTTTCCTATTATTATATACTAACTCACAAACACAAATCTCTTCACATTAATGGAGTAAACTTAATCTTTGAATTAGGTGTACAAATACATTAAAAAAAATGATTCTTAATATAATATTTTCCTTCTTGGTAAACATGTTAAAAGTTTTATTTATATACGGAGTGTGATGGTTAATATAATAACATACATAATCCGGGGCATCGCACCGGTAACTCCACTAGTTAAAAAATAAACTTGAAGAGTTCACATTTAAACTTAAGACATCTACAACACCTTTTGCAAAATAAAATAGCTCCACACTTTATCTCTTCTCTATCAAGTCCATGTAAAATACTTTCGTTCCTACATAGAAGAGTTTGTTTATAACTTTTAAAACATTTTCACCAGAATTAATAAATAAAAGAAAGCAAATAAAAAAATCATATCTTATGAAAAATCTGGAGCTCTCTTGAAATATTATAACTTCAATAAAACAAAAAAAAAAACTACTTATTCAAATTTGGTTTTAAGATGGTTAGAAGATAGTAAGAATAAGAAAAAGGATAGAAAATAGATCAGATGATGTGAGCGTAACTGCACTTTTTAGAAAGTTTAGGGTTTAAATTATGAATTTTTTAAAGGGATTTTTGTTTAAATAAATTTGGGTGGACATAAGTTTCATTGATAATATAGAATTATAATTTATTTTATTTTTAATTTTATTTTGCGGGTAGAGGATGTGGATAAGGATATTTTACCGTTCTCATATCCTTATCCTTACCTTAATGGGTATAGATTTTCTATCTATATCCGCCCACCCACTTTAATGGGTATATCCATATCCGCCCATAGCGGACGGTTATCCACAAGTAAGTCTACAACATCCTCTCCCAATGTTTCTGGATCAATTCTCATTTCAGTATTTTTCATGGACTTGTTAGAGAAGAGATAAAGTGTGGAGCTATTTTATTTTGCAAAAGGTGTTGCAGATGTCTTAAGTTTGAATGTGAACTCTTCAAGTTTATTTTTTTTAAATTATTATCCTTAATTATGATGTGTTAATTTTGACTTTGTGTTACGGTGGTAACTTGTGGTGAGAACATCAAAGAACCCATATTTTTTATTCAGTGCAATTAGACTATGAAGAAAAAATCGCAAACATTTTAAGGGGATGCTAAAATGATGATTGATTATGGCCAATGTGGGGATTTTGCAAGTTTCGATACAACATACAAAATAAATAAAGAAAATAGGCCAGTTGGAGTGTTTGTTGGATTTAATCATCATCGAGAGACTATTGTGTTTGGAACATTTTTTATGTATGATGAATCTTTTAAATGTTTTATTTTGGTTGTTGAAACATTTTTGCAAGTTATACTAGGAAAAGCTTTTAATATAATATTTACTGATTAAGATGCTGTAATAACTAAATATTTCCTACATGTGATGCCTACTACATACCATAGGTTTTTTGTATGGCATAGTATGAAAAATACCTTGATTATGTGCATGGTGTAGGAATAAAAAATATATTTTCATTTTCATGTTTGCTATTAATACGAAAATTAGTTGACGGGTATCGTAACCGCCAAAAATAATTTCCTGCAATTATGTAGTAACAATAACAGGGTCGAACCACAGTGAGTGTACTGAAAACCTCGAATTGTTATTAAACAAAGTTACCAAATCTATTAAATGGGGGTTGTGGATTTAAATCAAATTAAATTGAATGCTAAAGTAGAAATAAAGAAATAATACCATGATAGAATTAATCCAGCAAAGCTACTAATTTAATGTTGTGTTGATAATCGATTTAAAGAATGTTCGTGCCAATTGATAAGTCTAGTTATAGTAATTGACAAGCGCCTAATTACCTAATCGCTCATTAGATCTTAGACCGACGAACACGCCCCTTCTAATCAGCCCTTAGTCTAAATAGTAACCTCGACACGCGACTGACAGGTTTAACCCTAAATTACTCTAAGGAAAGAACCACCTAAACTCTTAATCCCTAAATCATTAAACATGTTAGTTGATTAAGATCATGTAAACTCATAGTGCAACGTATAACTTGATTGCTACTTATACCATTTTGGTTAAACTGTTATGTTTTTAATTTAATGGCTAGCTATGTATTAACTCACCTAGTTAATTAACATGCCTAATTTTATTAACACGTAAATTTATACATTCCTCCTAATTCCATTATGTACAGAATAAGCATGAATACCAATAAACACAAGAAAGTATGGACAAATCTCACAACACGTATGAATAATCACTTAATTGGATTATAGAAATTTAGCTTGTTGTGGTCACAACAAGCATCATAACAAATATAATTGAACGTAAATTAAAACAAAGATAAAGAATAAAATGCAAACTCTAATGATAAGAAAATACGCCCAAGTTAGCCGTCCTAAGAAAAAAAAAAGGACTAACCTTGTTATCGCCCCTACTAAACAATAAATGACAAGATGAAATTCAAAAGTACCAAAGGAAATGTTATCTGGAAAATCAAATCTCCTAACATCTCTGAACAAATTTACAAGTTCAAAACTTAATAAATCCTAAAATCTCGCATCTTGACTTAGTATTCAAATTCTAACTCTGCATTAAAATACTGCGCCCCCTTAAATGCTCAAAATTTGTAAAACTGCCTTAAACCTGTATAAAATGCCAAAAGAAGACAAATAAGTATAAATTCTACTGCGGATTCCTAAAATCCGTTTTTCAAGAATTCAATTTGGGGATTTAACTTTTCGTTAGGTTCTTTTGTTCAGGTAATTATTCTTATTCACTTTTCTTGATTTAATCGCTTTAACTTCAAATTTCGGATTTCTACATAATTAGGGTTTGGCGAACTCAGGGGCTTATTTTCAATTGATTTGGGTTTTGAAACCCTTGTTATTAGATTGTATAATTTGGGTTAAATTGGGTTTTAATCATTGCTTTAATTATAAACCCTAACTTTTTGATTTGGGGATTTATTCGATTTATTCTTGATTTGATTTAGATCAAATTGGAGATCATCAGCTGGAGTGATTCGATGTGATTTTTGGATTAGCGAAAAAGGTTAGTAGCCATGTTTATGCCCCCATGTTTGTATGTTTTGTCTCTTCTCTGATTTGATAAGATTAATTTAATATGAAACTGATAATCTGGAATTGATGAATTTGATTCAATTCTGCTGCATTTGAGTATGAATATCTAGTTGTGTGTCTGTTAAATGATATCTGTAATCTTTTAGTCTGATTTGGCGAATATTGTGGCTATCTGTTTATTTTACTGATTCAATGTGTTACTGATTCAATGTGGAATTTCATATCTGTCTGCTGAACTGAGAAAATAATTTTATAATTTTGTAATTTGTGTAAATGTCTTATTTTAGATTAATACGATAAGACCAGCATGCTGTAGGAAAAACTAGATGTATATATCGATGTGCGAAAGCATATTTGGCCTTGATTGCCAACAAATTTTCTGGATGTGGCGGCATCACTTCTAGGATCTTTGATCCATCTCTGAGGGTTTACCCTATCTCTATTTGTTTTCTGTTCCCGATTTCTGTTATTAAGCTAAGGACAGACCTGATAAGTTAAACACCATTTAATAATGTGATAATTTGAAGTCTATTATATTAAAATTGTTTCTACTTCTACATATGAATGTATGCTATGAACTGTTTAGATTTTTGCCTATTGCTTGTTTCAATGGATTCTATCCTTGGGTAGCATTGATTTGCTTGCTAACTGGCCACAAGCGATATGAATAGACCCAAGTAGTTGCATAGAGCTTTGAATAACAAAAACCATAATTGGAATAGACTAAAAACGTGTATAGTGGCCCTGACCAAATTGGTAGCCGAACTATCACTTAATTCTGACTTAGTGGACTTTTGGTCTCTAGCCAAGCTCCTTACCGAGCTAATTATCAAAATGTCAATTCGGTGAGCCATGTGACCTATAGAAATACTCCCTGGCTGAACTTAGTACCGAATTAGTTATCGAACAGAAGTTCTGTATAGCCTTAAGAGACAGTTCAATCTCCATGATCGAACTCTTTACCGAGTTGAGTACCGAATTACAATTCGGTGTGTCTCTGAGATTACGAATACTATCAGACCAAATTGTATACCAAATTTGATACTGAGTTGTCACATAAATTACTATAGAACTTAAATAATTCTTTCTAACTGAACTAGTGGCCGTACTGTTTACCAAATTACAATTCGGTATTACTGTTAACACTCATTGACCCGAATTCCTTACCGAACTGCATACCGAATTCAAGTTTGGTGTCGGTCCTTACCTTTGAGATAATTTGATAACTTCGAAGCTGTTTTCACATGGTAATTACAATAATCTGTAATCACTTATCTAGATCACTTAAAGGGGTTTTAGATCGATTGGTTTAATAATTAACTTGGTTGCTCCTATCTATAATCCCATGTTTGTTAACTAATCTGCATATGTGTGTGTGACACTTTATTATGTTAATTAAGACGCATTATATGTGTGCTTGTTGGGCATTGGCTTACTAACCAAACATTGATAGTCTGACCCTTCCTGGATTATATTTTTGTTTTGTATGTTTTTGAACCCGTTTATTGGTTTAATAATTAACTTGGTTGCTCCTATCTATAATCCCATGTTTGTTAACTAATCTGCATATATGTGTGTGACACTTTATTATGTTAATTAAGACGCATTCTATGTGTGCTTGTTGGGCATTGGCTTACTAACCAAACATTGATAGTCTGACCCTTCCTGGTTTATATTTTTGTTTTGTATGTTTTTGAACCCGTTTGGGATGGAAATTATTGAGTTCAGACAGTTAGGTGGAATAACAGGATATGGTTCCCGCATGTCAGAACTTTATGGCAATTCTAATAATGAACCGCTTGAATTATATCAATTATGATGGTTCATATAGTGAACCGCCTAAATTATGTCTTTTATGGTGGTTCATAAAGTGGACCAAGATGATTGACTTCAATTGTGGCGGTTCATATAGTGAATCGCCTTAATTGTGTCATTTGTGGCAATTCATGAAATGAATAGCCACGAATGGCATAATTGTGGCGATTTATTAATATACCGCCATAATTGATGCGCCATAAAAAGGTAAAAATGTTATAGTTCTAGTTAATGCACGATATGCATCCAAAGCATTAAATTTAGCGCAATACCCACACAATGTATCATTATCAACCACAAAACCCAAAGATGCACCAAATTCAGCAAGTGACATATTACAAGACTTGTTTAAAAGCCTAAACTTAACAAAATTAGGCTCATTGACATCCACAATATCTTTTCTATCGAATTCAAATATAGCAAAAAATTCATATACCAACTCATAATAAGCAGAAGGGTTGAATTCCTACAATTTCCACCAACCAATTACAGCAAAAGACTTTTCAACAAAATTGAAAATATTCAATTCTTGCATAGTTTCACGGTTTAGAGATTTACCTTTGTATAGACGCTTCCCTTTGATTATGTCAATTTTGTCCCGTAATTCTGCTCCACGAATTTTAACTTCAGTTAAAAGGGGCGCAACCATTGTAGGCTTAAGAGCACGAGTAACATGTTTTTGGTTCTTATGCTTTTTCGCCAGGGAACTAGTGCTGTGTATGAGTCTGAAGTAGGCTGTTGTGTCTCCATGTCGAAACCATCCTCAGAATCCAATATCTCATGACGATGTGGCTGGTTTCTAGAGCGGTAGCGTCAATAATAGTGGTGGCAACAACATGACGTTGGCGAAGACGATTGGCGATAGAAGTGGTGGCCAAATCTGCTTTGATGAACTTGGCTGGATCTGATTTGGTGGTTTTGGGTGGTTAGGATGTAGCCGCAACAGATCACTTCGACATGGCCGGAGGAGGGCATCAATGAAAAGTTCTGGCCAACGGAAGATTAATAGCAGCTGTCAGAAATTGGTGTATACAGATAGTGGTCGATGTGGGCTCGGTTGGGTCGTGAGGGCACGATCAGGTCACGAGTCGAAGTGTGGCGTCGCTCGCTGGTGGTGTGTCGCAATGAGTGAGGCATGAAGCTGATGACACGTGTCAAAATTTGAAGAATTAGATATTTTATTTTCACAATTTTGACTCTGTTTTTGACCTTTTTTAACAAATGAAATAAAATAAGAATAATAATAATAAAACTAAAACTGAATAATTAAAAATTAAATATTAGAAATAAAATAAAAAATGTTTATGCAAATCTATTCCTTCAAGTGAAGGAATATGGGAATTTGTATTATTTTTTTAAAAAAAAATATATTTTTATTTATTTATTTATTTTAACTAATAATAATAATAAAAGAAAAAGGAAATTAATGCAAAATAATAGTATTAAAATATGATTAAAAGAATTAAAATAAAACAAAATAGTAAAATTTCCAGGTTGTCTCCTAGTAGCGCCTGATTTGATGTATGTGGTTGGGCATTTGCTAAACTCAATTGGAAAAAATTTCAGGATCTAACTGAATTTCTTCACATGGTCCTGATTGGAATCCTTCATAGTATGGTTTCAGTCTGTGACCATTCACCTTCAAGGTTTTATTTGTTTCTAGACTCCTGATATCAATTGCACCATGTGGGAAAATGTTAGTGACAACAAATGGACCAATAAATTTTGATCTCAACTTACCAGGAAATAACATAATCTCGAATGAAAAAGAAAAACTTTCTGCTCGATTGAAAATGTCTTCTGTGAAACATTTAAGTCATGAACTTGTTTCAATGCATCTCCGTAATGCTACGCCCACAAGTATGCATCATTATGAATTTCTTCCAAAATCTTGAACTTGAAGTTTCCTCTGCTCACCAGCTTCATCTATCCTAAAATTGCACTCCTTGACGACCAAGAATGTTTTATGTTCTAACTCCACATGTAGGTGGCAGACCTTACTATAGATAATACAGAATTGAGACATACCAATTGGTGTCTTGTAGGTAGTACGGTATGCCTACAGTGCGTCATCTAACTGTAAAGTCCTATCTTTCTTGGTTGGATTTACTATTTTTTTTTTAGAACGGACTTTACCTCCCTATTGGACAGTTTCACCTTTCCCTGTAGTTTGCGGATGGTAGGCAGTGGATATCCGGTAAATCACACCATATTTCTTGAACACCACTTCAGCAGTCTTGTTGCAAAAGTGTGTCCCATAGTCACTAATAACAGTTCTAGATGTACCATACCTACAAAAAATACTTGATCTGACAAATTCTATAACAACTTTAGTATCATCAGTTGGGTGGCTTTGGCTTCCACCCACTTGGAAATATAGTCAACAATAAGTAGAATATAATGAAATCCAAATGCATGTGGGAAAGGCCCCATAAAATCAATTCCCCATACTTAAAAAATCTCAACCACTAGAAGTAGGGTCATAGGCATTAGGTCATAGTGGCTTAAACTCCCAGTTTTTTTGACAATTATCACAAGATTTACAGAAGACATATGAATCATGGAATAAGGAGGGCCAGAAAAATCCACAATCAAATACCTTTTTTGCTGTTCTTCAAGGTCCAAAGTGACCCCACATGACTCTGTATGGCATGATTTCGATATCTGTTCGATCTCCTCATAAGAGACAAATCATCTTATCATCTTATGAGAGCAGTGTTTCCACAAGTAAGGTTCATCCCTAACATAATTCCTAAAATCCCTCTTTACCTTGTCTTTCTCGTTTCTACTCCATTCACACGGCAGTCTACCAATCACAAGATAATTAGATATATCTGTATACCAGGGATGGGTTGTGCCTATAGCGAAGAGGTACTCATCTGGGAATTAGTTGTTTTGTGGTTGATCTGGTTCAGTTGTGACCAACTGACTCAAGTGATCAGCTATAGAGTTCTCTGATCCTTTCTCGTCCTTGATTTCGATGTCAAACTCTTGGAGAAGAATCCACTGAATCAATCTTGGTTTTTCATTGTTTTTGGTCAACAAGTTATTAAAAGCTGCAAGATTAGAGTAAACAATAACTTTAGTGCATAATAAAAAATAACAAAACTTTTCTAAAGCAAAAAAAAGCTGAAAGTTCTCTTTCCGTTGGAGTAGTTGCATTATGCGTTGTCCAGTGTCTTTGAGGCATAATAGATCACATGTGGTTCTTTTCCAATTCTTTGTCCTAAGACTACATCCACAGCGCGATTGCTAGCATCACACACAATTTTCAACGGCATGTTCCAATCCACGATTTCACTATAGGCACAGTAATCAATTTGTACTTCAAAATGTCAAAAGCCCTCTTACATCATTCATCAAATTTGAAAGGAGCATCCTTCTTCGACAACTCATAGAGAGGCTGCGCTATCTTCGAGAAATTCTTGATAAACCTCCGATAGAATCCTGCATGACCAAGAAAAGAGCGAACTTCCCGCACACTCACGGGGTGAGACTAGCAGAAATTATGTGTCTTAGTATTAAACCATGATCAACCATAAAGTGATATTTTTCTTAGCTTAACACCAAATTCAATTCCACACTATCTTGCAAAACTTTTTCAAGGTTAATTAACACTCATCAACCGAATTACCATACACAATAAAATCATCCATGAAGACCTCAATAGTATTTTCAACATAATTAGAGAAGATACTTACCATACACCTTTGAAATATAGCAGGTGCATTACATAACCGGAAAGGCATCCGTCTATAGGCAAAGGTCTCAAATGGACTTGTGAAGTTGTCTTCTCCTGGTCTTCTAATGTAACTGGAATCTGGTAAAAACCTTATATACCATTTAAACAAAAGTAGTAAGACTTTCCTGCAAATATTTCCAACATCTGATCAATGAATGGTAACAAAAAGTGATATTTCTTAGTTGAAGCATTAAGTTTGCAATAGTCAATACAAATCTGCCACCCGTTTTGCACACGAGTGGGTACCAACTCACCTTTGTCGCTTTCAACTAGGGTGATACATGTTTTCTTAGGCACAACTTGAACTCGGTTACCCATTTGCTATCTGAGATTGGGTAAAGCATACTAGCATCCAAGAGCTTCTAGATCTCATTCTTCACTACTTCCATTATTGAAGGGTTTACTCACTTCTAAACTTGTCTGACTGGTTTATTATCCTCCTTTAGAAGTATTTTATGCATGCAAGTGATGGACTTATGCCCTTTATATCATTGATGGTGCATCTAATTGCTTCTTTATACCTTCTAATAAGTTGAATTAGTTATTCTTCTCGATTGATACTTTACTTATTTGAGACAATCACTAGTAATGTGCCTTCCTTGCCTAATTAGAAACACTTCAAATGATTGGGCAGTGCTTTAAGCTCCAAATTTGGTGCCTGCAAAATTAAAGGTAGCTGTGACTTAGCTGAGGACAATAAAGGCTGGATTGATACTTACCTTATTTTTCAACATTGGTTTCAGTACTTCCTGTTCATAAATAACTTCAACAAGCATTCTGTTGAAAGAAAATTCTAAGTTTTCATCTCTTGCTTGTATATTGTTACAAAGCATAATGTCTAGTTCATCTTTTCTGTTAATCTTAAAACACTACTGGATTAAAGGATCGACAACATCAAAGCTCCACACATTGGACAATTCATTAGGATATTTCATGGCATAAAAAACATTGAATGAATTCCATTGTTTAAGTTCCATCATGAACATCAATTTTTGTGTGAGCAGTATGAAGGAAATGCTTCCCTAATAACAAACTAGATGGAGTTATTAATATATCACTGCTACCCATATCTAAAACATAAAAATCTGGAGGAAAAATTTAACTCTCTCAACAGGTACATCCTTTATGACACCCTTAGGATAAACTAAAGACCTATCAGCTAATTGAATGACAACCCCAGTTTCTTTCAATGACCCCATTCTTAAAAAAGAATATAAAGAATATGGCATAACACTAAATGAGGCTCCAAAATCAACATATAACTCTTTAAATCTCTATACTGTATATGGTACACGGTATAGCAAATAAACCAGGATAATTCTTTTCTAGGGGCAACTTCTTTTACAACACTACAAAAATTTTCTCCCCCATCAACACTTTTTCATACCCAACATGCCTTTTCTTATTACACACAAATCCTTCAGAAATCTAGCATACTTAGGTATCTGTTTAACTACATCAATAAAGGGTATGTTTACCTCAACCCCAACCAAATGAAAGGGTTAAAAAATTTACTTATCCTCAGCTGCCTTCTTGCACTTCACAAACCTATCTAGAAATGGTGGTCTCATCACTAGGATTCTTGGTTTTTGTGGTTCACCTGTGATAATAGGTTCAGATTTTACCTGAATTTCTTTTTCCTCACCTGACCTTTCGTTATGGCACAGTGCTCTCATTGCTTCTGAGTTAGGGTTCCATATCCAATTCTATATACAGTGAACCATAGTTATGGATGCAACGCTCCTGTGGATGTGTAATGTCCAACCCCTGCCCCCCGATGAACCCGAGACGCAGTGGCAAGGTGTCACATCGCCACATTACCAGTCTTAAGGCTGACCACTAGCCCTACATACCACCATTACGCTTTCCAGCATGCTTTGTCGTCACTCGCATGCTTTCTAGAAAAACTTTCCGGAAGGTCCCCATCCCAAGATTGTTCCAATAGAAGCACACTTAACTTTGAAGTTCGCAAGTTCTAGGTTCCCGAAAAACAATGTGCACATTAGTGATATGGGTAGCAGTTCAATTTCTTTTAACCTTGTCTTAATATGGGGTGTTACAATCCACCCCCTTAAGACACAACGTCCTCTTTATTTAATATTGCAAAAAACTAAAATAACTATAGTTTAATTAAAAAGTATATAAAAAGATAAAAAAAAAAATAAACAAATAAAAATTTAACAAATTTTAAAACATAGAATGTTTGAAATAACTTTTGGTGAGTGGGGCCCACAACTATCATATATAATAAGGACAAAATAGTAATAACATAGAGTCAACAAAGTCAAACAAAAAAATAAACGGAGGTCAAACGATCAACGATTAGTCAAAGGGTCTATTTTTTGATATTCGATTAGTTCTTATCTGACTATAATTTGCATTGGTTCAGGGAGTGTTAGTGTAATTTACTCTTAAATAAAATAAAAGTAATAACTTAAATCTTAAAGTAAAAAAAAAAAAATCGTCATCTACTATATTGGCCTTTAATATCCAAGATGAAAAGATTATTTGATAGACATGAAGAAATCAAAATTTATTGTAAAAGTGTAAAAAAAAAAGTCAATAAAAATAAAGTTATCAATAAAACTTATGATTTTGACTTACATTTTGGGATATCCTATCTGATTTTTCCAATGCACTTTTTGAAGTACCCAAATTGGAATTGAAATCTTAAAGCAAAAGATTATAAAATTAAAATTAGAATATCGGTAAATTAACTATGGTTTCACTCAAAATAATAAGAAAAAGAAAACCTCATATAATTAATCAAATAGAAAACTAACCAGCAAAAATAAGAGATCACATTAACATAGAATGCCAAGCAGTTATTGAAGGTAAAGACTAGTGAAGGTTGAGTGGGTTGCACGAAATGAGAGTTAAAAGAATTTAGAAATATAATTAAAGTTGAAAAGACTCAACCCATATTTGGATCCCTTAAGAGTTAATAATTAACTAGCTAATTGTTAAGAGCTACTAACAATTAGCTAGCTAATAATTAATATAGGGTGTTTGGATCCACAAATAGGCTAACTAACTAATAGTGCCTAAGTGACCAACATGCCCCTATTAATTAGTAACTAACTAGCTAGTAATTAATGGAGTTGGAGACTGTGGAGGCAATTGAGTATTTTGCAATATATTAGAACTAGTGAATATACTCGCGCATTGCGCGAGAAATGTTATGTTCATCATATTTATATATTAAATTAAATTATTATATTTAAATTATTAAAAAATAACAATAATTTTCTAATTTGATGGAGTAAGATGTGATATTCAAATAACAACAATGAAAAGGTTCATTAGTCCATTCGATTAATTTCACTCTTCACACACATTATTTATTATAATTTCATAGCGAAGTATTATTCATTCAATTAGTAGAAAGTCTTACTTTACAAAAAAAAAAGTTGAAAAATAATAAATTAATTATATATGTTAATAAAAATTAAATAATTATACTTAAAATAATTGTCATCAAAATCGAACAAATAAACATATTATATATATATATATATAAAAGAAACCGACATTTTATAATAAATAGCCAATTAATATATATATATATATATATATTATATTTAATATGATAATATTAGAAAATATTTTATTTTTATTGATTTACATGGTTGTGGTGCCAAATAAACCACAACCGAATATATATGGCTAAAATTTCTCGAGAAAATAGCTTAGAAGCTTACAATGATGATTGAACTGAATTTAGTTCTAATGGATAAAAATTGGATCCTTTTACCATCATCTTGGATATTTATTTATAGAGGGTGTGGATGATTTGTTTCTACAAGGATTGGGTCTCCTTCTCTTTTTCGGATTTGGTCTCCTTATCATAATCGGATTAGGTTTCCTTCTCATAGTCAGATGAGGTTTCCTTGGTTTTTCCTATTTCTGAAGGGCTGAGCTTGAATTGGGCTGGTTGGGCTTGGACCACCCTTTACCATCTCGCTTCGGCCGAATTTGGCCTGCCGTACTTGAGTTTGACTTGACCGAATTAGACTTATTGGGCTTGGACTCTCTTCGGCCGAAAGAGGCCTTCTAGGTCCCTTTGGCCCTTTCAGCCATAAGTCCTTTCGGTCGAAGAAGCCTATAGATGCTTTGGACTTTACCCTTGATGCTTTGAGGTTATTTTCCCACCACAATTTTTAATTTTAATTTTTTATTTTTGGCTTTACAACTTATATATCTTCCTAATTTTCTTTAAACTTTAATTGAATGTTATTCATCCATCAATTTATTTTTTTAAATATATATATATATAGAAAAATAAATCAATAATTTATTTCTAAAAAAATAATAGTAAATAAACCTATAATGAACTCTCTTACAAATGTATTTGGAATCATAATTATAACAAAAAAAACACGAAAAAATATGAGTAGAATACTTATTCTCACAAATTTCTAGATTTTTTTAGTAATGTTTTTATCTAAAACTCTTATAGATTATTTTTTATAAATCAATTAATTTTTTTTTCCAAATAAAAATAATTATTATAGAAGTTAAATCAAATAAACTTAAAACCTTAAATAAAATTTAATGATAATAATATAATAAATTAAACAACCCAATTTTTCTTCTAAATATAAATCAACAGCAAAATAATTATACATGGGGAAAATTAAAAGACACAATAATTTAATAAAAAATTTACAATCTATAATTAGATTATTTTTAAAATTATTCTAATTTTAATTTGATGACATCAATAAATAAAATTAAAAATAATTAATAAATATAATTAATTTACAACGACATTAGATAAACTAATAACATACTTTTCTAAATATTTTAAAGATACTATTCATCCTTTTTATTTTTACAATCATATCATATCCACACAATCAAAGTCTCGAGATACTCAAAATAAAATATTTGTTTTTGCTGTAATCGATCTTTATAAAATTGAAAGTGGATGCCTGCGGTGTAAAAGTACCTGAAAAGTATAATGGTAGAAATAAATAAGTTTTCAAATATAATAAAAGATAATATAGCACAAAATATAAGAGAGAAAAATCAAATATATATAAAGATAATTTCACCATTTCAGAAATTTAAAAATAAAAGTATAATAAGAAATAAATATATCATCAAATATAAACACAAATGGTGAGAAAATAATAAACAAAATGAAGACAAACATTAAGAAATAGATATATTACCTTCTGAGTAGACTAACACTTTGAAGGATAAAAAATTAAAAGTAAAACTTACCAATATGATGAGCTAAGAATGGTTTTTATAGAGAATTAAAGAATAACCGATCACATGAAAAGAAAATGAGGAGATGAAATCAATGAAAAGACAATAGTTAAGAGAGATTAATGAAAAAAATAATAAAAATAATTAATAAAAATAATATTTTTAGAATACTTCATACAAACTTTTAGTATTGCAAGAAAATTAAATGATCGTCATAAATGAAAATATAAAAAAATTTAAAAAAATGATTAATATAAAATACAAATTAATTTCAAAAATAATATGTGGTTGTTTTGTGTACTAAAAGACCGATTTAATATTATTAAGGCGAGATGAATACTAAAAGACCGATTTGATATTACTAAGAGCGAGATAATTAATGGCATTTGAAGGGTTAAATAATTAATGGCTCCACAAAAATAAAGTGGATAATGTGGAATGACATGTATCTTTTTTATTGACAAAATATGAACGAAAACCAAAAGTAGCGATTTTCTACCTCATACTGAACTCTCAAGCATGCCACATCAACTTGGTGGGCCCGCTTGAGAATTCCGCTTTATATATATAAATAGATGTGTTAAGAGGTGTTAATTTGATTGGCTTAACTAATGAATTAATTGTTAAGAGTCAACACAACTAAAAATTAAAAGGTCTATTAATAGGTCTGTTTGGATCTCTATCTCTTACTTTTAGAAGTTAATTTTATCTTTTAAGGGATTCAAACAGAGCCTCAATACTAGTAATTAGAATTTTTTTTTCAAATTTATAGGGTTGCGGGCTAGCCTGAGACTAATCTGGCCCTGTCTGTCTAAATCCGCAGATTAAATGGAATGGATTAAACGGATCCACTTATATATAAGACCAAATTTTGATTGATTCTAACCTGTTTAATTCGTGGGTTAAACGAGTTAGCCCGCAGGCCTTGGCTTATTTACCAGCCCTAATGTGCGGTAATCATATCCATAAAATTATAAATCCGTAGAAATTGGATTTTAAAAGCGAAGCGGTTATCATTGAAGGCCAAAAAGATTTATAAAAAATAAAAAGTAAAGAAAAGGTAGTCATGTATGGGCCTTGCTATTTGGGTGCTAGAAGACTTTACGGTAGACGGACTTTTATTTATAGTTATTAGAACTCTCCTCTGTACTTGTACTTGTGAACATGTTTTAATTCATTTACTACCTGGATAATTATTTGATGTATTTGGTGATATGACTATCCACATAGGAAAGAAAAATGAAAAAAGTGAAGAGAGATGGATGTCCCTGTAAACACCTTAGAACATGTACAATAGATGAGATTTTTGTTGGTTTTTTTAAGTGTCATTTTATTTAAAATATTAGTTTATTTGAGATAATTTTAAAACAAAGCATAATAATAATAGTGTATTTGATGGTTTTTTTTTTCATATTAATCTAAAAATATTAATATAAAAATTAAATATATTAATAAACAAGTCAAATAATAACCTCTCTCCCATTTTTAACTATTTATTTTTATTTTTTTATTCTTCTCCTTCCTCCACCTATATAAAAGTCTCTTGAATTTTGGGTATCAATGACTTCCACCCAAATCTTCTCTTTGTTCTGGACTTTTATCCCTTCTCTCATCCACGTCACAAAAATCCCATCCAAAAATCCCCCATTGTACATGCTCCTAGAGCATCTAGGACGTAATATTTCAATTGTATTTTTAGATTGCCATCTAAGTAGAATGGTTCAATTTCTTTCTCCAACATTTCAATTGCATTTGATCGTGGAGATGAGGTGGCAAGAAAAAAAATCAACATGTCATGACATATCTCCTTTTATTTAAATTTTAAAATATTTTTTATCCAATTCATAACAATGCAGGTGAAACTTTTTAACCCATTTTATTTCATAACATGTCATAAGTAAGTGTAATTCATGTCCAATTTATTATCACATTAAATATAGATACTCGCCATTTTAATTTTAGAAGATTTTTATTTTTCAGAAAAAGAATTCCTTTTTTAGTGCTTCCACAACAATTTATTATTAGAAAATATAAAAGATAAAATATAATAAAAAAAACACATATCCAGTACAATAATAATGTCTTGGAGAAAACAAACAATAAAAGCAGAAAAATACAAGCATGTGTGTTTAAATTTCTGATTTTGCAGGAAACGTGTATTATAAAAAATGATAAAGCGAGTGAAGATGAAATTAAATTATACCGAACGAAATTTGTTATTTCTCACTCCTATATGTCATATAAACTTAAATTGTATGGTAAATGGCCTTAATCCCGTTTAATTGATTTTTACTTTCAGTAAAATTGTCTGTACATATGTGTGTTCACGTACACTCAGATAAAGTTAAAAGCTAGTAGAGACGTGCACGCTTCACTTTGCGCGATATTTTTTTTCCACAGACACACAACTGACATGCTTTTGTATGTTTGTTTTTCAATTTTTTTTCATTTCTATTTTGTCTTTTTCTAAATTTTATTTTAAATAAAATAAAAACATTTATTATATAAATTAAATTTATACTATAAAAATATTAAATAATTGTTTAATATTTATTAATTATTTAATATTTAATAAAAATAAATAATTAATTAGTATATTTTTCTTTAAAAAATCGATTAAATTGTGTAGGTTTATTTGTTCACTTTCAACTTCATTTTCTTTCCATTTGGATATCATATTCCATTTATTAATTTTTATAAAGTTAGCAAATGGACTCTAACTCCCCAAATCATTGTAATAATCCTAAAAAAAACTATAAAACTCAAACTCTCCAATTTTCACATTGTTGATTCACCCGAATTTGAACTCAATCCACACAAAATCCACATTTTACATAAGATCCTAACTATCAATATCAAAGATATTTCAACCATAATGTTGGTAGCATGATCCATCTCCATTGGTTATGAATAATTCCCTTGATGCTTACAGGCATTATAAAAACTATACAGGAGCAGTAGGCTCAGTTGGCAGCAATTCTCAATCTTCATCAGGTCGCTCTTCTAGTATCCCGATCAATATTATGTTTCAATATCAAGTATTAAATGTTGCTAACGAAGAAGATAATTAAGAATATGAGAATAAAGAAAAAACATATGTAAGATGAAGCACAAAAGAGAATGAAAATTTGATCCCTTTTTGGTTAAATGTTAGTAAAGATCCAATCATTGGGATAGATCAAAACACTAAACAATTTGAGGAGTGCATTGTAGATGAGTATAACAAAAATGGCAAGAGCGGAAAGTATAGAGATGCGGGCAAACTAAAATCTCATTGGAATGCAATGAGTAAACTCATTGGGAAGTTTGCAGCATGCTACAATCAAATCAAACAACGTCAAGAAAGTGGTACTAGAGAGGATGATGTCATCAAAAATGCCCACATCCTATATGAATCTGAAGCACTACAAAATAAGACAGAAAATAAAAATGTTTCTTTCAAGTATATGAATGAATGAGAAATATTAAGGAACCAAGATGACTCACTAGGTGGGACACTGATTCTAGAGGCGTTAGTTTAAAACGCTATAGAGTCAATATCTCTGGTGAGTATATCTCTTCTAAAATTTCAAATTCACTTGGTATTAACATTAAATAACTTAATATGCCTATGCGTCGATCTGGAGTTAAAACTACTAAAAGAAAAGGGAAACAATTGTCATTGGAGATCATTTAACTATATGCCTATGTGTCGATCTTTATGTAATCTAAATTCTTAATGTAATGTAACTTAAATTATGGTTTTTATTACTTAATTGTTATAATTTCCATTATATTTATAATATTAAATTTTAACTTAAATTTAATTTTGGGACAATAATTAAAATATAAGTATAAGTTCAATCGTAATTACTTAATTTTTTCTACTTTAAGTAATTTAAATTCTTAATGTAATTTAATTTGAAATATGATTTTCATTTTCAATCTCACCATATTTATAATATTAAATTTTAACTTAAATTTAATTTTTGGATAATAATTGAAATAATAATTATAATTTCAATCTTAATTACTTGATTGTTATCTCTTTTCTCCAATCCAAAACTCCATACATGTAATTTAGTTTTAAAATATTTATATATATAAATATATATATATATATTTATTGTAAAGGAAATAAATGATCACATGGTGGACCATGTTGAAATAATGAGTACTCATACTAAATGATGTCATGATGGACCAATTTTGCATATGATGAAATGATTACTCCTACTCATATTTCGTAGTGAGAGATAATATGTTACACTTGTACATCTATTTAAAAGCCAATACTCACTACATGGACATCTCATTCCATTGCATCTCACTTACCTTTATTTTTATTTGTTACTTCCTTTACGATGTCTCAAAACTCAGATTCATCAACTTATAATTCTGAAACTTCAGATGACATTCTCATGACAATTATGCTAGATATGTTAATTGATGACTTATATGAACAAGCATTTCAACTGCTTAATTAGTTGGAGACTTCACTAGTACTTGATGATGAGCATGGTTCTTCATCAGGAGCCTCTAGAAACACTTCATTATCTAGAAGAGTAACTATTCAACAAAATTGTGATCAAGGTCACATGAGACTATTTAATGACTACTTCGCACGAGAGCTGGTGTTTCCACCTGACGCATTTCGACGAAGGTTCACAATGCGCCGAGATATGCTCAACTGCATCGTTGAAGCACTTAGAAGGTAAAATGAGTATTTCACACAACGATTCGATACTGTTGGTAGGCGAGGATTATCACCCTTACAAAAATACACTGCATCAATGTGATTACTAGCTTATGGGATGACATATGATTCTCTAGACGAGTATGTTCGTATGGAGTTACAAATGCGAGAGATTGCTTACGAGAATTTATTCACGGTATTATAAATGTGGTTGGTCCACAATACTTAAGAAGGCCAAATAGAATTGATGTGCAAAAACTCTTTGTTGTAGGGGAACAACGTGGATTTACTGGTATGTTACGTTGTATTGATTGTATGCACTAGGATTGGGAAAATTGTCTGACAACATGGAAAGGTCGGTTTTGTCATGGAGATCATCAATATCTAATAATTATACTCGAAGCTGTTACTTTATATGATACTTGGATATGACATATATATATATATTTTTTGTTAAGTACAAATAATGATCGAAATGTATTAGATCGATCATCTGTTTTCAATGACATATTAGAATGGAGAGCTCCTGCAGTGGAATTTATTGTTGGTTCAAATACTTATAACTTGGGATATTATCTCTTTGATGGGATATATCCAGAATGGGTTACGTTTATGAAGTCTATAACACTCCCACAAGATCCGAAGTCATCTAATTTTGTAAGACACCAGGAGTCCGCTAGAAAAGATGTTGAACGAGCATTTGGTGTCCTTCAAGCACATTTTGAAATAATTAAACAACTAGCACGATTATGGAGTATCAAAGCTCTAGGAGAAGTAATCAAAGCTTGTATCATATTACACAATATGATTGTTGAAGGTGAAAGAGATGATTACACGATTACGTGTGATCCAAAATTATTACCATCAACAAAGTCATGAGTATTTAATTCCTCCACATTTGCAACCATCGTTTGTCTCCCTTGAAGGTTATATTGAAAATAATGCTAGAATTCGTGATTCAAGAAGATATTAACAATTGAAAGCATATTTGGTTGAACATTTGTGGCAATATTTTCCACCAAATTTAAACAATGAGTAAGTGGCACATTATGAATGTAACCTAGATGTATGGGTGGGAATAGGCTAGGTAGTCTTTCGGGGGCCTACGACCTGACCTGTATAGGGCCTGACCTGGCCTATCTTATTTAATAAATAGACTAGATTCAAACCTTTTAAAAAGTCTATTTAATTAAATAAGTCAGGCTCGGTAAAAGCCTTCAAACCTTAACAGCCGGCCTATATATTATTTATATGAATTTTTATTTATTAAATTTAAGAGGATTGATATTAATACCCCTAAAAACCTGTATTTACACCCCATTAATATTGAAATCACGTTATTATCCTTCACTTCAACAGAGTACTATGGTGTATTATTTAAAAATATTTGATATAATAATTTTAAAATACTATATAAATTAGAAAATTTTAAATATATAATTATTTATAATATAAATTACATTAATTTAGGTTAAATTAATATATTTATATAATTAATTATTATTATTTTCTTATTTTTTATGTCATGATGATTATTATTAAAATAAATAGATAACTATAAATTATATTTTTAAAATAATTATAAAAATATAAAATGTAATAATTGAAAGTAATATAATTCATTAATATTTATTTTTTAAATTTAATTATGATATTATCATTTATTTATAAAATTATTCAAAAGAAATTATAAATCTGCGGAGGACAAATTTGGATTTTCGAAAAATAAATTCACGGATAGGGTGTAAAAACAAATTTTGGGGTGGTAAAATCATTCCTCTAAATTTAATGTTAAGTTTGATTATAGATTAAAAGCCCAATATTTTGTTTATAAATATAAAGCTCAATACCTTATTTATAAATATAAATAGTTGTTAACAGACTTTTAAATAGAGTTTCAGGCCTAACATTCTTTTAACGAGGTCAGGTCTGGCCTATAATAAAGATAATCAAAAAGTGTCAAGACAAAAGTAAAGTTTTTATTGATTATGATTATGCCTTTAATAGGCAATTACAACAGGCTTAGTCATCAGTAAAATGTAGGGTTATGCATGGTTCTTTCTAGAACCGCTCCAGAACCGGGAATCGGTACTAGAACTAAAAAAGAACCGATTATTTGGAACCAGAACGGAATCGGTATCGAAAATTATATTTTTTGGTACCGGTTCCGGATCCTTGATTAGAATCGGATCAGAATCGAACCAGAACTGGAATCGAACTGGAACCGGTAAAAAAACCGGTTTTTCTAAAAAAAATTAAAAAAATAGTCATTTTAGGCGAATTTAGGTAAAAAAAAAATATATCGTTATCTTCTCTCACAATTTTTTTATTTTCAAATTGTATATCGCGGTTGTAAATTTTATATAAATAATTCAAAAAAATAATTTTTTAATCTAATATATTTTTTTTTAATTTCTGCACCATCGAATTGTTTCATCACTTATATATATATATATATATTTATTTCAAATATATTTAGAAATTAGAAATGATCCTGAAGTTTTAAAAAATATTGTTAAGTAATTATTTTTTTAAAAATTGAAATATAGAATATAGAGGGCTATGCGATTTAGACTCAAGCATGTAGAACATTTGAAACTTTTATTATTATTATTATTTAAAATTATGCACAATTTATTTATAAGGTTATGGAGCTTTTAAACTTATTTTCTTTGTCTAGACATCAAATTAAATTTATTAGCGAAGCTTTTGGAGTTTGTTAGTATGCAATTTGAGAACCAATTTAACAAATTGATAATGGTAATTGAGAACATTAGTAACTTTCTCATATGTATAGGTTTGTTTTATTATATTGGTTTTGAAATGATTATTTTGTAAATATAATTTTAACAAACGGTGATTTCACAATATTTTTTTAATAATTGGATTAATTGTGAAAATTTTGATTATTTTCTCAAAATCGGTACCAGAACCGTACCTGAATAACCGATACCATTGGAACCGGAACCGAACTGGAAATGCACTAGAATCAGTACTGATTCTAAGTACTAATGGTACCGGTACCGGTTCCTAGAAAATAAGGAACCGGTAATTCGGTTCCAGTATCGGTTCCTTTAAGGAACCGGTACAAGAACCGGTCCCTCTCACCCTTAGTAAAATGATAGATAATTGACACTTGACAAATTAACGTTTACATGTTTTCCATGCAATTGCTATAGTTGAGATGGTGGAATCCACTCACATTATTCCACTATTTATAACACTCTCCCTTGGATTTCACCATCTTAAATATTTGGTTGCCTCGTTAAAACTTTGTAAGAAAAATCTAGTGGGATAAATACATAGACGATGGAAAAAGAGTACAGTCGAGTCTAGACATTTTATACTCCCCCTAATAAAAATATTCGTAATCTCGATTTTTCAAATTTTGGAGGTTTTAGCATTTGATGATATCATCAGTAGAAAATCTTCTGGATTTCTTGGAGATCAAAGTTAATTTGTCCAGATTCTAGAAAATATTGGGAGTGATAAATGAGACATCTGGCTCGTGTATTTAGACATGGTTACATCAGGACCAGACATATATTGTTGCCTTCCTTGGTTGGGATGAATCTCTCCAGGGATTAAGTGTTCTAACAACCATTGGCGTGCTTAATGGATGAACTTTATTCATATTGAATTTTTTCAGAGTTTTTCAATATATGATACTTAATAACCAAAATATTATTTGGTTTATGCTCAATTTCCAAGCCAAGTTAATGCTTTGATTTTTTCAAATCTTTCATCTCAAACTCTCTTTTCAAATACTCAGTAGTATATTTGATCTCTTCATGAGTTCAATTTTTATTAGCATAAAATACTACAATGGAAAATTCAGATCTCGACTTCTTTACAAAAATACTTGAGCAATTGTATTATTCAAATACCTGTTTTCCATTGGATAATAATTATACCATACTTGCCCAGATTATTTTAATCCATATAGGGATTTTTGTAACATTTTGAATCTTGAGATCTTAATTGATGTGATTCTAAGTAATTTTAATCCTTTTAGGAATTTTAAAATCTAGAGGGCCATATAGATATGCAGTAATAAAATCTATCAGACCCACTTTTGATTTTCAGAAATGGTAGTGATCAGAACATGGAGTTAGAAATTGGAATATAATGGTATTCACAACTAGGAATTAAATTTTTAATAATCAATTTAAGATCTAGAAACTAGTTCTATAAGTTAGGTTCTTGTCTCACAATTTCATTTATCTCATTACGTTCGAACGAATATATTTATAACCAATCGATTGGACACTTCTGGTGTTTTAGCTATGTCTGGATTTGATTTTTACCACTTTTTCCAATCATATCCTTTCCTGCATTAAATGACTCACGATTATAAACATCTATGCCATTGTGTTCTAGATCATTAATGATTATTTATCTAATGCCACCTCTTTCTGAAAAGTTCAGATTATCTCTTAACATTTTCTCCTTTGGAGAGATTATTCTAATTAATTTTGAATTTTTTCATTAAATATAGTTTTAGAATCCAAACCAATTTTTCTATTAACTTAGGCAGTTTTTACGCTTCTGACATGAGATTGAGTTTCATTGTTATGGCAATTTTTATTGTTCTACTGGAACAGTTAACCTTGCTGGTATATTATCAACTTCTATGTACCACAAGGTTATTTTAGAAGTATCACGTGAATGCTCCTGGCATTCGAATTCTTCTAGTATTTGATTAGCTACTATTTGTATTTCCAGTTACATGAATACATATTCGTATGTACTAAATATATGGATTTTCTATATCAATTCAAATTTCTCATCAGGAGAAATATTTTCCTTTCCAAGTGATAGAAAATTAAGCTTATCAAATTAACTTTCAGCAAATATAGCTGTAAACAAATCTCATGTCAACGTTTTCAAATAGAAACTGTCAATTTCGAGCACTCTAATAAATTTCGCACAATTATCTGAAGGTACTAATGATTCAGCTAATCCATATTAGGTACGAACATGCAAAACTGGATGTTCAATATCAATTCCAAATACTTGATTGTGTCATCGAATACTTTCGATATCAATTTACCAACATTATCAAGTCTTATACTCTTAACAGGGTAATTTGGAAATGAGCTCGTAATTTGTGTTGGTCATTTGAAAAATAACTTTGATTTATCAATAAGCACATATGGGTTATCTCATAGATACAAAAATTATAACCATACATAGTGAAAAAGGGTCCTTCACGTATCTCTATTAAGTTCTCTATATAAAATCGTGGATATTAAAATCCCACTTTTGTAAACAAAATATTTATTATTGATATCCTTCAGCGGAATACGAGATACAAATCTTTGTGGGAAAGTCTCTGGCTTGTTACATATATTTCCATTATTAATAGGATTTTATAATATCTTAATGGATCCCTTTTTAAATTCGCAAACATTTCTATGCATTCTTTGGATCTTAGATGGACAAGTAAACATACCAAAATCAAAATATTTTGAGATATGAAAACTTCTGGTTTTCGATAGCGTGTGCTTAGTTTTTCAATCTCAAACTTCGGGCTTGTTTTAAAGTAAACACAGATGTTTGACACATTTTTCATCCATTACAATAAGTAAAGTTCTTTTAGACTTGATATAATATAAAATATTTTCTATATTCAATTTATCATTATCAGGTAACAATATCATTACTCTTCTGCGTCTTCACCATATTAATGTTGCTCTATTGGAGCTCTTAATTGGGTTATCACAGCTCTTCTAAAGCAATTTCTCATATTATATTGGCTCTTCTAGAGTTTTCTATTAAATTATAATAGCTTTTATGGAGTAATTTCTCAAGTCTACTAGATCTGATATAACATTTATTTTTACTTGAATCAAAACCAAATTCCAATAAATATCCTTATGTTCACATATAGTATGTGATATAAAACTAAAAGAAAGGTAGAAGGGAGAGATAAGTAAAATACAAAATTGAGTAAAAATATGAAATATAGAACCTAGTAGTCTTGATCTTGATTTTAAGATCTTGATCTTCACATTGGTCTTGTAATAATATACAGATTCCCACATGTAGAGGAACGAGTGGACATAATCTTAGCAGGATCATGATTCATTTATGGATATATTAGGTTAATAGGTTTTAACTCCCAAAAACATTAAATTCAACTCATATATGTCCTGGTCATTATGTCAATTCTTCGGTAATTCAATTTCCTTCCATTATGTTTCTACCATAAATATTTCACTTCTGGGGAACAATTTGAATCACTATAGGGATATCCAGGGTTTCTACTAGAATTACGACCTTGTCCCCGACCATTTTCAGATCTTCGACCATTTTCGGAACCTCGGCCATTACCACGACTATTCTCACGTCCATTTCCATGCCCAAAACCACGGTAACCACGACCACAATCTGGATTCTCGTTATTATGTGCATTCACTTATACGAATGCTTGGGTGCCAACAGGGCGTCTTTCACTATTTTTTTAACTACAACTAGTTGTGCTTTTCATCAATATCCAAAACTTAATCATCATATTCTTAGAAATTTTTTCTTTTCGATATCGCTGTTGTAAAATCGTTTGGGAAGTATGGAACGTGGTTAATGTTTTCTCCAACATTTTATGGTTAGTTTTTGTTTCCCCATACATTTTTAGCTTGTTCACAATCAGATACATCGCTGAGTTGTATTCACTCACGCTTTCGAAATATTGGAACCTCAAATTAGTCTATTCATATCGTGCTTCTGGCAGGATGATCTCAGTTTGATAATTATATCTTGTATTCAATGCTCATAACATATCTACAGGATCTATGACATGCATATATTAATTTTTTCAAGTCATCACTCAGGTAATTTATGGTAATAATCCACTTTCTTGAAAATAAATTTATCATTCTAAATCATTTCCGGTGAGTAACAATTCATTCCGTCTCAAGACATTATTTTAATACTTCCAGAGTATCATTTCAATTTGCTTATGGGAATTATCTCAATCACTCTAGTTGGATTATCTCCACTTCTAGATATTAATTTTACCACTTTGGGAGCATTTTCTCAACTAATTCACTTTTCCCAGTTCTCATGTAATGTTTACTTCCAAATTGAAATTCATTCAAAAACATTTTAGTCTCTAAGGATCGTATGGGCTTTAGTAATATTATCTGAATTAATATCTTTAGGTATTTTATTCAAATTCACAAACTTTGGATAGTGAAAAATATAACACTAATTGAACGAAAATGTATTACGCTTTTATAATGTTCACTATTTACAATATTTACAATTCCAAAATCAAAATTACATTTCGTTCTATATCTATTATGATAATCTTCACTCATCTGATCTGGGAGTGTGATAAACTCTGAAATAACAAGTAGTGGAACCACACCTACAACAGGCACCTGGTTGCTCCAGAACCATCTTATCTTCCCAAATGATACTCTTCAAATTGATGTTTTCCAAGATGTTCCTCTTCTGGGGGACATTTGAAATTATACTGAATACTGAATCTTGTTGCATATTAAATCTAAATTTTAATCCTTCCCAGAGATCTTCTGGATCTGTCATATTTGCATATTGTTCTTGTAATTCATCAAACAGATGAGTTTTTATCAAAATCAGACCTTTATTCCTCTGTTCTTCACTTTCTTCATTTCCTTTATGCACCGTTTCGAGTAGATTATTTGATACTAATTGCTTCTTGCATTCAATCATCCATCTCAGATAGTTTTATTCAGAAACTATTAGTGGTTGAAATTCCTTACGATCCATATCTAGTAATGAAAACATTAGATTTTAAGATAATATACTTATTCAACTTCAGATGAATAGTATAATTTCAAAAACTTTTAGAAAATACAGTTAGAATCAAAAACATTATTACTAGACACTTTCTGATTTGGAAGTTCCGACTCAGCAGCAACCAGAGAGTATACTCGTGTTGATAACGTGTTATAAAAATAGAAAAATAGAATTGAAGTAATAGAGAAGAAAACAAAAATAAATTAAATGAGTATTAAAGTAGAATAACCTGCTAAGTTGATCAAAGTGTGAAATTTGAATGTTCTGCCGTGCGGATGATATTCAGATATTTAAGTAATGAGATATATATGAGATATATAATAAAGATAATAAAAAGTACCGAGACAAAAATAAAGTTTTTATTGATTGTGATTATGCCTTTTATAGGCCATATAAAAGAGCTTTATTCGTCACTAAAATGATAGATAATTGACACTTGCCAAATAAACGTTTACATGTCTTCTCTACTATTGCTATAGTTTGAGAGGGTGGACATTCCACTATTTATAACAACAAATAAATATATTTAACATTGTTTCCTCCAAACAAAAACACTCGTACGTACCCAACCAAACTCCCTAATAAATGTCCACTTGCCCTAAGGATGGATTCCGCCCCTCATATTTCAAATTGGCAGGTCTAGTAGAGAACTATAAACAAGAAATATACCAAACATTTTTCATTAGATGTGAAACGTCCAGGAATCACTAAAATTCCATGTTTTTCGAATCTAACACGTGGCTCCATAAACACCTCATTTTCCAATCCAGTACCACTATTCCAATTGTCACTTCCCTACCTTGCATTTTTCATCACAAAATCTCCATCCATGCATCTACCAAATTTACCGACTAGTCTCTCCTCTGCTTTCACCTTTATTGTTTTCCTTTTCTTCGATTTGCTTGACGCTCTGCTCTGCATCATCTTCAGGCATCTCGACCACTACATTGAAGGAAAACCACCTCACTGCTACTGTTCCCAACTGACACACCAGGCGAATAATGAATTGTCCGAGACTTTGTTTGGGAGGACTAATGTCTTCAGACTCACAAATTGGAAAAAGAATTCCAACAAAACTTGTAATGGAGATACAACAGAGTTGAATAAAAACAGATGGTCTGATTGTGGCTGTCATTCTTGTAATGCTTGGATCAACAACAATCTTGACACGAAACTGCATTTCGTAGTCAGAGCGCCCTCGCAAGGTAAACCTCATTAATGTCATGTCCGTTTCTGATAATGTTGAATTTATGTAATTTTTGGTATTTGTTTTGACAGCAAGAGGGAATGATAGAATTGAAAATGTTATTTTCCTGCACGGTTTCATTAGCTCTTCATCGATTTGGACAGAGTCAGTTTTTCCTCATGTATCTGAATTTGTTAAGGCTAAGTATAGACTGATTGCTGTTGATCTTTTTGGATTCGGAAACAGCCCGAAACCATACGACAGCTTGTACACATTGAGAGAACATTCAGATATGATTGTCAAATCAGTAGTTTCTCCACTTGGTTTGGAGATTGAGTCTTTTCATTTGGTTGCACATTCCATGGGCTGCACAATTGCATTGGCTGTAGCTGCTAAGTACCCAAAGTCTATTAAATCGATCACACTTGTGGCACCTGTGAGTAAACAATACACCATATATATGTTTGTTTGATTTTCAAATTCATTACTAAGATTGTTGAATCTTGATTCTTAGCCTTACCTTCCATCTTCGAAAGACAAAGCCAGTTTCAACATACTTAACAACCTCGCTGCTAAGAAACTCTGGCCACCGTTATCATTCGCTGCTTCATTCATGTCATGGTATGAACATCTTGGTCGATGCGTTTGTTTTGTCATTTGCCGTAACCACATACTCTGGGAGAAGATACTTAAGATGCTTAAAGGGTAACAATCTCTTTACCATCTTATTTTGTGTAGTCAAAAGAACTCAATTCAACTTCAATTTTTGGTCTAATGCTGTTCTGTTTCGTTCTTAGGGATCTAAACTACATGATTATGGACCTACCTAAGCACACTCATCATTCAGCTTGGCACAGTATGCATAACGTTGTATGTGGTGGTGCCAAATATGTGGATGATTACTTGGACATTTTGATGGAAAATGGAGTAAAAATTAGTGTTATTCAAGGTGAGAAAGATGAGGTTATACCTACTGAATGCAGCACTCACATTAAAATGAAGGTAGTTGATGCAGAGGTGTGTATAATACCAAATGCTGGTCACAGTACTGTGATTGTTGGGAGAGAGAAGGAATTCACACAATCTTTGGAGCCAATATGGGCTGCTGTTGCAGATACAAACACCATGGAGAAGTGATTACATATATTAGGAACACAGGCAGGAAATGATGTTTGTATTATGCATAAATTTAGTAAACAGTTATCTTAATAGTCCAAAATTAATTTAATCCAATTTCAAGCCAAAGTTAGATGTATTAATAGAGATTTTGTCTATAGTTCAAGCATCTGGAGTTGAAGCATCTTCCAGTCTCTTTAGTACATTGATGTCCGTATTCTGGATAATTTCAGTAAACAACTATCTTAGTAATTCGAAATTACTACCATTCAACCTCCGAATCAAGTTCGCGTGTTAAGAATAATTTTGTTGATTAGAAGGTTATGTAATTGTTTTTTTTTTTTAAAAGAAAAAGTGTACACATGTTCCTATTTGTTTATTGTTTAAATTTTTATTTTAAATTAATTCCTCAAAATAAGATTAAAGGTTTTATTAGTACAAGGAATATGAGAAAAAGTTCACGAATTATAAGTTTCGGATTTCTTTTTATTTTAAGATTGGAATTTTATTTTACTCTATATAAGTGGTTTTCAAATTAACTGAATAATCTGAATTGTAAAATTTTTGGTCGGATTTTTGGCTGTACTTCGAGCTCTTGACGATATTGTGTTGTTGAAGGTTTGAAGGTGGTCGGATGGTGAGGAAGAGTAAACGGTTGCAATGGAAAATGGTTTGATAGGGAGTGACGCCCGTTGGAAGTTTAGAAAGAATAAAGAAGAGAGAATATTAGGTTTAGGGATTTTTAATTTATTTGATCATCTAGATATCAAAAATTTTCTAAATAGTACTAAATATGTAAATGATAATCATAACTATATTTAAAATGTAAATATAGATAGAAGTTATATAAATATATTTTAACTATATTTTGAGTTTTGATGTATATATCCATTTTGTAATTTAAGTTAGAAATATCAATGGAAATGTTATGTTTATGTGAATAGGATATGGAAATTTAAGGAAATATCTAATATGTTTGATTGGTAGTGTTACAGCTCATTCTATTCTTAGAAATAAAAAAATTATTTTCTAAACATATCCAAATATAAGGCTCGATTAAATATTATATCAGGTCCTGCTGATTTGATTAAGGGATATGGGAAAGCCATAATATTATTGGAAAAGGAAAATAAAATGTGTATTCATAATGCATTATATTCGAGCATTTCGAAATGAAATTTGTTAGGTTTTAAAGATGTCAGGAAAAATGAATACTGTAACGTCCGGCCCCCGCCCCCGGATGAACCCGAAGCGCAGTGGCAGGGCGCCACGTCATTCCAATTGGTCTTAAGGCTGACCACTAGCCCCACAGACCACCATTACGCTTTCTAGCATGCTCTGTCCTCACTCGCATGCTTTCCGGGAAAACTTTCTAGAAGGTCACCCATCCCAAGATTGCTCCAAGACAAACCCGCTTAACTTTGGAGTTCTCTTGTTCTGGGCTCCCGAAAAAAAATGTGCACATTGGGGATAGGGGTAGCAATTTAATTTCTTTTAACCCTGTCTCAATATGGGGTGTTACAATCCACCCCCCTTAGGACACAACGTCCTCGTTGTGATTGGCCCACATCATTCCTCTGAATCTTTACCTCCGCTAGACGAATGCCCAGGGCTCTTATGTCCACAGGCGCACTTGCGGTCACATGGTTGATCTAATACCATTTGTAACGTCCGGCCCCCGCCCCCGGATGAACCCGAAGCGCGGTGGCAGGGCGCCACGTTATTCCAATCGGTCTTAAGGCTAACCACTAGCCCCACAGACCACCATTACGCTTTCCAGTATGCTTTTTCCTCACTCGCATGCTTTCCGGGAAAATTTCCCAGAAGATCACTGACATAGTTATTTATTTTTATTTGGAATAAATTAGTATTGATTAAGTCAAAGCTGTTATTTTAGGATATTAGTTCTGCTTGATTTGTTACTTGATTTGTGCCTATTTCTATGGCAAGTAATCGTTGTAATCTTCTCTATTTAAGAGAATTGATGTTGATGAATAAAGATATTAGAAAATATTTTTATCAAACACTTATCAATTGAGTGTCAACCGGAGGTCAGGATTTCCTCTAATTAATCCTACAAATCAAATACTTCTATTTTGTTTCTAAGAGTGAAGTGTCAAAATAGGGAAAACTAGGTACTCCGTACCAATCACCTGTAACGCTCAACCCCCGGCCACGGCGGAGCCACGAGCGGAAGTCAGAGCGCCACATTACCCAATACAATCAATACAATTCAATATAAAAACGTTTACAATAAATAGAACCAATAATTCAAAGTACTTCATTGTTTGTAAAATTCAATAAAATTCATTGTGCAACAATAAATAATAGTTTTAATAACATCATAACACGTAAATCAAATCTAGCAAAAGAAATATAAAGTAAATATTTTACATTAAAATTCCAAAATGGTTCGGTAGAAATTAAAAATAGGAATATATGCGGAAAAATGAAGTGCTAAGATGTCCAATGCAGGTGCAGTCGACCCGTAATAGCTCGATCAACCTGTTAGTTTTCAAATAGAAGAGAAAAAAAAAAAAGAAAATAGGAAAGTATCAGGCTATCGATGCCTAGTTAACAATTCCATACTCTAACAACCACAAGCATATGCGTCTTTATTAGCATACAATCATGAATTTTGCACACAAATACACACTAACCAATACAATCATTAAGTTCATTCAATATCATGCACTTACATCAATACATCAATTAATGTCGTTTAATACACTACACATTTAATGAACATTTAATATATTGCATTTAATATGTCACACATTTAATGAACATTTAATATATTATACATTTAATGAACATTTAATCAATGCATCAATTAATCTCATTCAATACATTTAAAGTCATTTATTTCTTATGCATTTAATGGAGAAAAAGTATCAATTTATGGTGTAGGGTGGAACACGGACCGTGTAGGATCACACGGTCAGACCGTGTTTCACTCTGTTGGAAATGGTGTCCGTGTGAGAGATTTTACACGGTCCATGTGATTTAACACTTGCAGACCGTGTAACTTGCTGGTTGAGTTGGTCTTGGGCAAGGACAAACACGGACCGTGTGGTGTAACACGGCCAGTCCGTGTAAGCCGCTGTAAAATTGTCTCCAGATGGGGTTCGAACACGGTCCGTGTGAAGGCACACGGGCAGACCGTGTTCGAGGCTGTTTCATACGGCTTTATTAACTATTTAGCTTGGTTTTCCCACCCATACATTTATGATTAGAGTCTTTATGTTCCCTAGTCTATTACATTTCCCCATGTCATTAAAATACCAAACAAACATGTTTCTTAACATTTAAGGCCAATAAATGTTCAATCTTAAATGTAATAACATTGAAATAAACAAACAAAACATGTTATTCAAACATCAACACACCAATTCTCATTAATCAATAATCAATATACTAAAAATATAACAATATATTTGTCAATAACTAATGTTCCAAAATATAACAATGTATTTATCAATAATCAATATTCCATAATATATCAATAAATCAATTGTAAATTTTGACTGCCCCTAATCTAGACGTTATATCGAAACGGGAACAATAAGGCCGAAGCCTTACAATAGGTCCGAAGACCGAAATCCGTAGTGCCGTTTAATCCCCCTCGGGACGGTCATCTACCTATGGATTCCATCAATAGATACGAAGATCAACAATAACACTAGCCCGCAGGTGGTGGTGCCGTCACACCTAATAGAAGTCGTCACTCCGGTTTTCAATAGTTCCTAGCTAAACCACAAATTACCTACATTTCAATGGGCCGAGATCTCTAATTTTTCCCTAATGGCATGCCACTCCATCTCTATACCAATCTAAGAATAAGGGCAATCAATTATTAATTAATTAAATACACATTTCCATTATTTCATTAACTATCAATCCAATAACCTATTAAAGGTGTATACCATACTAGCCATCATGTGAACCACGTAATAATTAACACATGTTATTGTTCCAATATCCTCATTTAAACACTTACATGTAATAAATGCTATTAATACATAAAAGCATTTATTCATAATAAATACATATGTAATAAATACAAGTCATTAAATACATATTATTAAATATATGTTATTAATGGTGCCTAGGTAACATAAACAACCAATATTCCAATTCATCACCACAACAATTCGATAATCAATAAGAAGGTTATAAATTCCAACCACACAAAAATCCATGTACACATTTATCATTCATTAAAATCAAGTACACAACTATCTAGGCATTTATTCAATATATTCAATATTAAATTCAACATTAAATACTAAATATTCAAAATATTCAATATTAAATTCCAATACCAATTCCATCCATATGGTTATATATAATTAACCGGTTTAATGCACAAACAATTAAACACACATTAAACAATATATAGAGCTTAAAACGGAATTGCTAACTTGTCGTCCGTCGATTAGCTAAACGGCGTCGGTTTGATTACCACCGTCACCCAAGTCGCCTAAACAATACAATTCATACAAGCATTTAATCAAACACTTGGTCTACACCAAGAACCAAACAATACAAACCCAATTTCTATCCCTTAACTAACCTGTCAATCGGACCTATAGAGTCACAATCACAATTATGTCTATTCCATCAATCTAGAATTTAGTTTTTCCCAATACGGTAAATCAAATCAATTTCTAGGGTTTCCTACATATCAATTTGAAAGAACTTTAATAGACAAATCAAATTCCAATAACTAATTTACTAGTAATAAATCATGGTATTATTAGCGAATCGATTTACAACGTGAAATTAAAAACTTAGGGTTTAAGGAAGACTTACAATATTCGTAAGAACAAACTTGAGAGAACTTCAAAATACGTGTTTTGTGATTCTTGAGAAAAACAATACAAATGAGAGGTTTCAATTGACTTAGGGTTTTACAAGTGGGCTTCTTTTAAAAACATGGGCTATGGGTCTTTTTATAAAACAATTTTAAAACACTTTTAAAATCAATTTAACGGTTTCTAAAATATTTTCCGTTCATGTGAAACTTGTTTTTCATTTTAAATTCATAAATTCTTTAAACGCTTTTAAAGACGATCAATTTGATATATTTGACTCTATACTTCCGATTGACTTCCTAAATTACCATTTTACCCTTTGACCCGAATTTTGACCGAAAAGTCAAAATTCACCGGAAAATACGGAAATTTCTAGACCCTAAATACGGACGTTACAGCTCTACCCCACTTAAGAAAATTTCGTCCTCGAAATTTACCTGGGCCAAACAAGTGCGGGTATTGATTACGCATCGCTTCTTCAGTCTCTCATGTCGCTTCCTCCACGGCATGGTTACGCCATAATACCTTCACCAAAGGCACTGACTTCCTTCTCTATACCTTCATTTCCTTTGCCAATATTTCAACCGGTTCCTCTTCATAGGATAAATCCAGCTGAATCTCAATAGTTTCACGAGTCAATATATGAGAAGGATCGGACCGATACCTCCGTAACATCGAGACGTGAAACACATTATGGATCTTTTCCATCTCTGATGGCAATGCCAATCTGTATGCAAATGGACCTATCTGCTCAAGAATCTCATACAGTCTAACAAAACAAGGCGTCAATTTACCCTTCTTGCCAAACCGAAGAACCTTCTTCCATGGAGAAACTTTCAGAAATACTTTATCACCCACTGAGTATTCAATTTCCTTTCTTTTCAAGTCAGCATAAGACTTTTGACGATCCAATGCCTCCTTGAGTTTCTCCCGTATAAACTTTACCTTTTCTTCCGCTTCAAGAATCATTTCCGGACCAACTATCTTCGCTTCATTCAATTCCGTCCAGCATAATAGAGTTCTACACTTCCTCCCATATAGAGCTTCATACGGAGCCATTTTAATACTTTCCTGGTAGCTATTATTGTAAGCAAACTCTACCAACGGCAGATATTTTTCCCATGACTCCTTAAACTCCAATACACAACATCGGAGCATATCTTCGAGAATCTGAATTACTCTCTCTGATTGCCCGTCCGTCTGTGGATGGAACGCTATACTGAAACTCAATTTGGTACCCATAGCATCCTAAAACTTCTTCCAGAACCTCGATGTAAACCTAGGATCCCGATCAGAGATGATCGATGATGGAATCCCATGCAATTGCACAATCTCTTTCACATACAAGTCAGCTAACCGTTCTAACGAATAATCTACCCGACTCGGAATGAAATGAGCAGATTTTGTCAGACGGTCAACTATCACCCAAGATGCATCATGTTTTTCTCTTGTCAATGGTAACCCAACCACAAAATCCATGGTTACTTGATCCCATTTTCATTCCGGAACTGTAATAGGTTGTAACAATCCTGATGGAACCTGATGTTCCGCTTTCACTTGCTGATAGATTAAACATTTACCGACATACTCAACTATGCTCTTTTTCATCCCTGGCCACCAATACAATGATTTCAATTCTTGGAACATTTTTGTGGCACCCGGATGTAAAGAAAACATATGAGTATGGGCTTCCTTTAGAACTTCATCTCTAATGCCATCAATAATAGGCACATAGATTCTGTCCCGAAAATACAAACCACCATCTGCCTTCTTGGTAAATTCCATTGCCTTACCTGCTTCCATTTTCTGAAACCAATCAATAACTTTACTATCATTCCGCTGAGCCTCCAATATACGATGTAACAAAGTAGGTCTCACCACCAACTCGGCCACAACCGCATTGTTACTGACATTCAACCCTGCAAACATCGCTGCCCCCGGATGAACCTGAAGCGTGGTGGCAGGGCGCCACATCATTCATAATCGGTCTTTAAGGTTGACCACTAGCCCTACAGACCACCATTACGCTTTCCAGCATGCTTTTTCCTCACTCGCATGCTTTTTGGAAAAACTTCCCAGAAGGTCACTCATCCCAAGATTGCTTCAAGTCAAGCACGCTTAACTTTGACATTACAAATACCATGACAATGAATGAAAAAATGAGTATTTATAAATTACATCTATTGTTTTTTTATAGAAAATTATTATGGAAAAACTCCATATCTTTATTATCTGATTTATACTTTGTGAAAATATCCCTAATAGAAACCTATATTATAGTGAATAAGAAAATAACATATCCTAAATTTTTTCAAACATGATAGATTTTTGCATCATAGGTCTACTATGATGCGTAGGATTGTTGAGAATTCTAATGGACATTCATGGAAGGATTTGAAAATATTAATATCAAAGGATAATTTTTGTAGTGCTTGTTCTCAGGTAAAATTAATAGTTAGACCATCCCCATTAAAAATAAATGTTGAATATTCATTTTTTTTTGAAAGAATTCAAGGGGATGTCAGTGGACCAATTCATCCACTAAGCGGGCATTTAAGTATTTTATGATGTTGAATGATGTAATTCAAGATGGTAAAATGTATGTTTATTATCAACACGGAATATGGTGTTTGCTAAGATGCTTGCATAGATAATAAAATTGAGCGCGCAATTCCCTGATTATTAGATTAGAAATATTCTTTTGGATAATATCGGTGAATTACATCAAGGGCTTTTGATGATTACTGCATGTCAATCGGTATAAATATTGAACATTTAATACCTCATGTTCATACCCATAATGGATTAGCAGAATCTTTTATTAAAAGGTTTCAAATGATTGACTAAACTTTCTTATCACGAGGTCAACTACCGATTTTTGCATGGGGTCATGCAATATTACATGCAGCTACACCGATACACTTGAGACACACTACAAATTATGAATATCATCTGTTACAATTGATTACAGAAAATAAATTTGATATATCTCATTTGAAAACTTTTGGATATGTTGTATATGTTCTCATAGCATGCCCTTAGAAAGCTACAATGGAACCATAACACGTTATCCTTAATTAGATGGATAAGAAAATTTGTTGAACAAACTCATTTGTCTGATAGTCGCGTGATTGATGGAATTACTAATGCACTTGGTATTACCAGTTTTTTTTTAGGGGAAAGCATATTCGACTTTACGTTGGCTATAATTCACCGTCCATAATTAGATATTTCAAACCTATGGTGGGAAATATGTTTATTGCAAAATTTTCACATTACCCTTTTAATAAGGAATCATTGTCACAACTTGGAAAGAATAATCCTTCTAATATTGGAATGAACTCATTTTGAAAAGTGAAAAGTTGTATTATCTAGATCCATATACCAGTCAAAGTGAAGATGAAGGATGTAGGATACTCCATTTATCAAAAGTTGCAAAGTGATTACCAGATAGTTTTGTAGATACAACTAGAGTTACAAAATCTCATATACCAACTTGTAATGCATCAGCTCGACTAGATGCGCCTATTGATAAATCAAAATATATGGTAACTAGTGAGACATTTGAAATCCAAAAAAAAAAATGTGGTAGACTTATTGGATTTGAAGATACTGTACAACGAAAAAAAATAGAACTAAGAATATTACTGGTGGTATACCTCCGAAAAATACCAATCAAAATTTACAAATTATGGAAGCTAAAAATCTAAATGAAGAAAAACCTCTGAAGAGATAAATGTATCCAAAAATGAAGAGATGTCTATTAATTATGCAAATTGGAACCATGAAAATTTTGTTATTGCTAACATGTTTACATATGTCGTAGCTATCAATATGATGAATGATGATTATGAACCTCATTTTATTAATGATTGTAGGGAATAAAATGATTGACCAAAATGGAAAGAAGCAATCTAGGTTGAATTAAATTTATTGAATAAATAAAACATTTTTTGACCCATAATTGAAACACTAAAATGTAATAATCTAGTTTGTTATACATGGGTGATCGTTAGAAAAAGAAATGAGAAAAATGAAATTATGAGATATAAATCTTGATTGGTTGCTCAGGGTATCTCACAAAGGCTTGAGATTGATTTTGATGAAACATATTCACATGTGATGAATTCAATTACTTTCCAATTTTTTTATTGGACGCCCAGATAAAGAAATTTGGAAATGAGGTTAATGGATGTGGTAATTTCATATCTGTATGATTCCATGGATATAAAAAATTTCAAGAAAATTCCTGAAAAATAGAAATTCCTAAATTTAATAAACTTTGATAGTTATACTCAATAAAATTAAAGAGGTCACTATATGGTTTGAAACAATTTAGATGAATGTAGTATAATTGTCTAAGTAAGGTTCCGCTTGTTTTTCTTTAAAAATGTCTTTTTGTCACTTATATATGAAAATAAGATCGTTTGTTTTTGGCACTTATATCTTAATATAAGTTGTAAAAAGTCTTTTGTAAAAAGCAAAACATTTTCACATTTTCTAATTAGACAAGTAGTTTAAAAATGCTATTTACGTAAATATCCTCAATTTATTATATTTTTTGACAACTGTTGGTTAATTTTGAAATTATCAAAATATTGATTTATTTGTGAATCAATTAAAAGCATTTATTTCTTATTCGTATTAACTAAATTATGAAAGCTATTTTTGTTCCTAAATTTCAAAATGGTTGGAACTATCAATTTTTTTTTTTATTAAAACACTTAAAATTACGTGTGTGTATAGATATTTTGTTTTATGATCAATATAGTTCATTATATTTTAATTTAAATTTTTTAATTATTTTAATTAAAATAAATCAATTATGCATTTATACAATATCATTAAAAGAAATAAAAAAATAAAAAATTAATTACTTTTGAAAATATTATTTTTTAAATAAAATTAATAGTTTATTTTAAACAATTTAATTTAAACCAAACCAATATATTATATTATATATATAATTAAATCAAATAAGAAAAAAAAATTCTTAATTGATGGAGAAGGGTAAAATGGTAAAATTAATATATAAATAGATATAAGACATTTTAATGTAACAAAACAAATCGTATGTCTAATCTATTTTAAAAATACTATTTAGAAAAGATCTATAAATTAGATCTAATGAGATAATAGATAAAAAAACAAACGACACCTAGATATTTAATTAAAGAATGGTCCATAAAAATGTTATTTGGCCATGTGTGTTCATTAAAGAATTAGGATATAGATTTACAGTACTCGTAGTTTATATTGATGATTTGAACTTAATTGGAACCTAAAAGAAAATTCAGGAGACTATTGAATATTTGAAATAAAAGACCTTGGATAACAAAATATTATCTGGATTTGAAAATTGAACATAAAATTGATGGAAATTCAATACATCTGGAAGCTTATATAGAAAAGATTTTGAAAACATTTAATTTGGAAAAAATGTCATCCATTAAGCACCCTTGATGTTTCTCTTGATCTAAGAAAAGGATTCACTCAAACCCAAAGATGATAATGAAAATGTTTTGGATTATGGAGCACTGTATTTAAAAGCAATTGGTGCCTTTTTATATCTAGCCCAATGTACAAGACCGGACTTTACTTTTGTGTTAGATTTATTGGTTAGATATAGTTCTATCCCGGCTCCTCGTCATTAAAACATACACTTAGATATCATCAGTAAACTTTATGACTGTTTTATTTGAATTTAGATAATCCTTTTAGATTGGTTGGTTATGTTGGTGATGGGTACTTTTCAGATTCACGTAAAGCTTGTTCTCAATCTAGATATGTTTTTACATATAATGGCGCAGTTATCTCTTATATATCAATAAAGCAAACTTCAATTGCTACTTCTTTAAATCATGCAGAAATTGTACACATTGCATGAAGCCAGTCGTGAATGTGTCTAGTTGAGATTGGTTATACATCATATACAGAGTTTCTATGATATTTTACAAACATTGAATGGGCTAACAATTATTTATGAAGATAATACTACTTATATTACCCAAGTGAGAGGGGAGTACATCAAAGGGGATAGAACAAAGCACATATCACCAGGTTCTTCCATACCCCTAAGCTCCAAGAACAAAGACAAATTAATTAAAAAAAATTAATCTTCTAGCAATGTAGATTATTTAATCACAAAGACATTATCAATGTCCACATTTAAGAAATTACTTCAAGGAATCAAAATGTGAAGACTCTCCAAATAAGATAATTAAGTCATGGGTATTTTTATCAGGGGGATTCCTATGATGTCTGGATTCGTTGTACTCTTTTTTCCTTCATTTTGTTTTTGTCCCACTAGACTTTTTTAGCAAGGTTTTAATAAGTTAATTAATCTATCTAGCAAGGTTTTTAATGAGATAATTAGTCGATGAAAATCCAATGGGGAGTATTGTAAACATGATTGTCTTTCTACCTTTTTTTTTTTTTATATATTCTACACATATTAAAATAAGTGTCAAACCCTTGTTATTATTGGTATAATACATATCAAAATCTTATTAGCATTGATGATCCATGTAATGTCTTTTGCAGACTATGTAAATAGTCTCTGTATCCAATAATTTTTTGTTTGTTTGGTTTTTAATCAAGTGAATTATGCTTCTACTCTCTTCCTTATTTGATTGATTTATTTATTTAATTTATAACGAATAATAATACTGTGTTTTAAAAATCATTTCAACTAGAAGTTTTAGGAAGACTTTTAATTATTTATTTCACAAACTTTTTAGCAAACTAATAGTCCAAATCAAATACTTTGAAAAGAGAATTTATCCAAAATTACATATATAACACTAAAATACACATTACACCAAATGATGAATGCCTGATGCGGAGGTCTTTACATGTGATGACCCACCTTATTATACTCAAATTATAGATTAAATTTTTTTAAAATTTTATATCTCATATAATGTGATCATCTCAACAACTAGTAAAGAAGAGCAAAGACCATAAACTAATAGTAAGATTTATTATTGGTTCTTATTCAACTGAATTTAAACAACCAATAAGTATTTGTGAGGTAAAGAGTTTTTGAGGGAGGAAAAATTGTAGCTTTTAATGAATCTAAGCATCTAATTATAGAATTCAAGAGGTCTAGGTAATTAGATATGTTCATGGTGATAGTTAATAAATATAAAGAAGTAATAATGATTCTTTAGGAAATTAAGCATCATTCTTTTGGCAACAGGATTGTTATAGATTTTTTGGGTGGCTAGGATAGAATTTGGCACGCCTTGCACATTAAGGGTAGTGCAGGGGTTGTGATGTTGTGGAAAAAAAACCATTTATGTCAATAAAGAAACGACAGGATCATTCTTTATCACCATTAGCTGTACAATTATCGGGAGGGATCATTAGTGGGTTTTCACATAGTTTTATAGCCTAAATAACTTCTTGTGTGCTTCCTTCCTTTAGAGAACACCTTAAGTCAAGAGTAGAGTGCTATAGAAATTGACGGCTCTTTTTTACTAATGGGAGGATGGATAATCTTAAGTCTTGCCTACTATACCCCCTTTGGTTGGACTATTTATTTACTAAACACTAGGCATTGAGATTCAATAAAGGTAAAAAGGATTGCAAGTATTTCTTGTTGGGTAAAATCATCATGCAATTGAATCGTATGCCTTATACAATACAGCGGTAACAATTTAAACATTTAATTGCAGAGATAATGCTAGATCTAGGATCTGGGATGGTTTAGATTCTTACCTGATTATTACCTCCCTTCATGACTCTAGTATAAGACGATGCTTGGCTAGAACTACTACCCTCTATCGCGTCACACGTAACAACAGTGAACAAGTCAGCTGCTAGACTGATGAAACTAAGGTTTCAGAGAATTTAGGATTTCTAGAAAACCAATTCTTTCTTGGATGAATATCTAATAGCCTTACTACTATCTTATATAACAACACTGACTAGAAACCTTAACCCTAACCCTAACCCTAACCCATTCACTTATGATCTGATCATGCAACCCAATAGGCTATTATTTGGTAGCAGACCCAATACACCATTGAAGCTCAATGGTCATAATTGGTCTAGCAAGAAATTATAACTAACCAAATAATTTTAACTGTACTTATTGATAATTTATGTTGTAATCCTTTTATTTCACGATATCTCATTTAGACATATGACATATTACATGTCAACCATGTTCCGTCCAAATATAATTTTCTCGATCACTAAGTATATTGATAAGTCAAATGATATTAATAATCCTTTATTAATTCATTTTATCATAGCCATACATTTTCTAAGTTTCACTTAGTCGAGTGGCCTAGTAGATATCTCTCCATGTTGAGACGAATAAATCTCATCTTATATAATCACTCCCACTGCATAAGTGATATAAATTCCAATTATAGTAAATATAGTTATCCGGTTAAAGATAACGTTTGACTATATTAAAATATCATAATTATTATGTAGGAATTGTGACATACTCAAGTCTAAGGATTCAATAATCATAACTACCACGAGAATTACTAAAGATGTCACTATGTAGAAGTTTTGTTATGGGTGTGTCCAATATTTTTTCTCCAACAAATACATACTAATTTGATCTGTACCATACATTATCACATAATTATCGATCAAACTTGTACTAGCTCTACATAATAGAATAACTAGGGGTGTATTATTATATGTATATAACATTCTAATACAATAATAATAACACTAATAATAATGTATCTATTATTAATAAAATGTAACCAAAAAAAATGTCCATAAGGGCCTAGAGCATAATTACTAACAGATCTTGAAATCTCAAGTAAAGACTCTTTACACCCTATGGAGTGCAAGTTATACTCGTGTATATATACCTTCATTCAGCTATGACAATTCCACAATATAAAGTAAGGGTTGAGGTTGTAGTTTCAGATCCAACTTCTGAATTTGGAGATATCAAATTCACTTTTTATAGGTTTTTTTTTTAAAAAAAGGAAAAAAATAAAGAAAGCCCTATTCTAGAAAACCAACAACTATAGTATATACTAAAGGAAATAGGATAGCCAAATGCCACAATAACATACGAGAGTAATTATGCAATTGCAAATAAAACAAGACTGGATTCAAAATTCACACCTTCCGTCTAGTAGAACGTGTACATAATTCATGTTAGTATTTAGGGTATAAAGCATATTATAAAAGAGTTTCCATTTCTATCGGTCATAATAAAAAATAAATAAATAAATAAATAAATAAATAAAAGAACTTTTTTGAATGGTTAATAAAATAGTCCTTCTATACATATCGTTGTGGCATGAACTTTGTCCATGGATTCCTAACAAACTTCTCTTCCTATTGATGTTGATTAGTTGTAGCTTATTGAGAGTTCTCGTTTCTTTTTTCTTCGGACCTTTTTTTTTTTGTAATAACTAACTCTTCTAGGACTATTAAAAAAATATTAACAACTAGCTATCTACTAATAATACATGTTTCATATCAAGTTTACACTTAAAGTACGATATTTATATTAAAATGTAGAAAGTTTATATAATTTCAAATGTCTAGTAACTCAAACATATATAAGATAACATCTCAAAATATATAAAACTCAAAATCAATACTACATTTACTATTCTATTCACTACCGAATAAAGTAAAAAAAAAAAAGGCAACATCTTATTCCTTCATCAAAGTCACTTTACTCGGTCATGCACTTGCACACGCTCTAGGTTTACCTTAAACATGAAAGAAAACTATAGTTCTGCTATGTTATATGATCGTAACATAACTTAGATAAAATATAACTTATGGATGGTTCTGAGATCCATAACTGCTAAACTTTTAACTACTTAGAGTGTATGGCACTTTGGGCAATATTGGATGCTAACCAACACTCGTAGTTAGACATAAATAACACTTATTGTAATTCTAGATGCTGATTATTCTATTACCGCAACACTGTTTGTACATATCTACAATTATTACTTACAACTTATCTAAAGGCTTTGATGTTGCTTCACAACTTACAAGAAGATATGTTTTATATCTCAAATAGTTTAAACAATATAACTTAAGTTTTATATCATTCTAAAAACTCGGTTAGTAAAAGAGTACTTACATTAATGATTGTTCTAAAAGTTCTACTAGTTGATTTTTATATTTGCCCAGAAAATACTTAACTCCTTAAAATATCTCTCCGCGTGTGATTCAGCGATTAATTATTAAGGAAAATATGGCTTTTCTGAATTAAATAAAAATTGGATTCATCCAAGAGGTAAAAGATTTCTCAATTTGTACCTTGAAATATATGCGACCATGAAATAATGATTAAGTATAACATAATTGATTGGATGGTAAAGTCGTGGAAATATCAATTTCTTCCACATTTTGGATCTTAGCTGCATGGAATAATATGCCTTAGAAATCACTAAAAAACCTTAAGCAAACTAGATGGGAGGCTTTGGGTGAGTTTGCTCTGCTTTTCCTCAAATTATATGCTTGGGTGTCTTGATCTGCTCCTTGGTCAGGCAAACCAAAGCTCAAGATAAGACGCATATGGCTCTCGACACGTTTCTAAGCATCTTAGTCCTATAGATCAAGGCGCGAACCAATGCATTAAGAGCTCTCAGTACCATTTCTTATGGTTTGGTCAGCGGTTTGGTTCCCTTGACCAAGACGCAGGCCAAGATACTAAGAAGTCTCAATATAATTTTCGACGGCTTGATCTCATTGACCAAGGCGCATACTAAGGTGCCAAGTACTAAAAAGAGCCCCAATATGTTCTGAATTGAATTAATGAAATTGAATTATTTGATAGTTTCATTGCTAATTATCAATGTTTGATAAAATCTAAGTACGTTTATATGTCAAAAATATACTTAAATGATAATAAGATGCATTTGTATATGATTTTTAGAGCATGAGATTGCTAACCAGACATCGATACTCTAATATTTCTTTTCTTTGCTTGTTGTTTATTCTTCTATATGAAGGGTGAGCAAGTGGTTAAGCAGACCAAGACACATTGCATCTCATTGAGCATCTCTGAAGATTTTTGTCATTTCATTTTCAATCTTTCAAAAATTTCAGTTCTCTTTTGGATTTAAATGTAAACTCTTATACACTAGTTATCTCTTAAAATGTTTGATGTTACTTTATGATTATCCTTTACGACTTGATTTTGTTATTAAACAACAATTGTCGAAAACATTTAATGTTATATTGTGTAGTTATTTATATATTATTATCGTGAATGATTATATTATTATTAATGTACTATAATATATTGTGAATGTTATTATGACGCTCCAATCATCGTTCGCGATTCCGCCGTGGGCAGAGTTGAGCGTTATATTTAGAACCTTATAAATATTGTCATTATGATTTATTTCTTAATAATCATACTTTGACAAAACAATAAGTTTATAAGTCTTCCGCATCTAAATTGTATTGCGAAATGTGAAATAGAATCGCATTAGTATTAAAGTAAATGAAATTTATAAGAATTTAAGTAAGTGATATCATTAATGTGACGAACGACCACTATGACTCATGTGATCGAGGTGGGGGTTGGACGTTACAGAGTGCCTATGACAACCACATCATCAATGTCCTCAGGATTCACTTAGTTACTACTATTTACTTTTGCAGGATACCTTAGCTGGATCAACTCCCCATCATTAACCTGGTTTGATTACCTTGACTCGAACCCTGTAGTTTCTCCACCAAAAAAAAATATATATATTTTGCTGGAGAAGATAATTAGTAAGATAAGAATTAGTTGATAATATATATATATATTCAAAAAAATTTAAATAAAGAATTAAAAATTAAAATTTATAGCAAAATTGATTAAAGAAGAAAAAAATATAAATAGTACTTATATATATTAATAATAATAATGTACAATAGTTAAAAGCGGGTTAAAATGTACTCTCAATTAAGCTAACTAAAAATCTTAAGAACTGACCATATTATAATATTTTAGTATTTTTTTAAAATTGATATAATATTTTTCTGTCAATTTAGTTTTGTTTTACTCAGCATTTTTCAAAATGAGTTATATAAAAAAAATTATTACAAATTAACGGACTATTTTAAGTATGAATGAAAGTATGAATTTATGTTGAAATAAGTTGAAATAGTAAAATTACTAATATTTTTTAATAAGTAAGAGAATATTATTTTTGTTATTTTTTATTTATAGCCGTGGTGGGAAAACAACCCTAGAGCTCCAAGGGAAAAAACCAAAATGCTTAAGTAACATGAGCACAAAATCTCGACCGAAAGGAGGGACGATAGGGCTAAAGGTACCCCTTCGACCAAATAAGATGCAAAGTAGACCATCTTTGGCCGAAGAGGACTGAGGTACAGTAGTCTATCTTCGGTCGAAAAGAGACAAGCCTAAAGTCCTCCTTTAGTAAGGAAAGTAAAGCCCATCAAGCTCAAAGTCCTCCTTTAGTAATGAAAATAAAGCCCATCAAGCCCAAACCGACTTAGACAAGGTTTCCAGAGGCCTAATGAGGAGGGAAGACTAGTCTCATCCCAATAAGAAAACTAAGTCCAAGAGGAACTAGGAGTCTCAATCCTTCTAAAGATAGAATCTTACCTCATATAAACAGAGGTCAATAATGATTGTAGAAGGATCCGATTTTCATTATCCAGAAGAGCGAACTCTGTTCAAAGATCTTTGTAAGCTTATGAGCTATTTTATCAAGAAATCTTAGCCCTATATTTGGTTGTGGTGTATTTGGCACCACAGATTGGCACCCACTGTGGAGCTATAAACCTCACACTCACAAGATTGAGATTTCTTTAGATCCAGTTCGCCATCACCGGTAACTTACCACCTAATTTTCATTGTCACCTTTGAACTCCGATCAATAAGATGAGTCCCGACTTGACCAACGTTGAAGACTAAGCTCCTAAATCACCAGAAGAGCAGCTAGCAATCTTAATAGAGATGCTTAAAAAAGCCAAAGAGGAAAAAGAGCTATGGAAGAAAATAGAGTCCAAGAAGAAATCAATTGTCCTCTCTTAGGGGAAATCCCGACAGCCAAGCCGGAAATACTCACCCATCCAAAAAGACAGACTCAACTTCGGGGAGACTTCTGGTAGGGGGACGTCAGAAGAAAGTGATAGGTCAGTGGAAAGCCGTAGAACTGCTGATCGGATCAGTTCGAGCAGTTCCGACGACGAATCGATAGGTCCAAAGTAGAATAGGAAGGATCGTGAAAGACGCCGCGATCGTGAAATCAAGGAAATGAGAGACTCGGTACATAGAACCTCAGGTAGAAGAATCACGATGCGATCATCAACAACGCGATATTCCGACACACCTTTTGCATCATGGATCCTAGAAACCAAGATGCCTAAAAGGTTCTCAGTTCCCAATATGCAACCATACGATGAGAAAATAGACGCAGATGATCACATCGCCGGATATAAAAACCAAATGGGAACATGCAACATCCCCGAGGAAGACATGGAGGCCATAATATGCAAAAGTTTCAGCTCCACCTTGATAGGAACTGCATAAAGATGATACTCAGCTCTCCCAGAAAAGAGCATCAAATCCTACTCTTCATTGGCTACAAAATTCGTGAACCACTTCTTAGACAGCAGGAAAAAATAAAAAGAGGTGGATGACTTGTATGACTTGAAGCATGGGACTAGCGAAAGTCTCAGACAGTACGTGAAAAGATTCAAGGAAACCAAGATGGCCGTTGTGGGCTGCCGGGATAAGAGCGCCATCAAAGCCTTCATAAAGGGGTTACTAAAAACTTCAAAGTTCTACGAAAGTGTTAAACTGATCAAACCAAGAACTTTCGAAGACGTCCTCGAGAGGGCCAAAGACGCAATGGAATAAAAAAAGAGGAGCTTCAATCGAGGAATTACAGAAGCTCTCAGAATGCATCAAGCTTACGAGGTTGGAATAATTCTAGTACCAGCGATCTCAATGAAGAACCCAGGAAAAGTCGAAGGGAATTCGGCTAAGGGAGCTCAGCTAAATTAGATTACTCTGACCAAAGTCGAAGGAAAAAAGAGCTACTACTTTACCCCTTACCATACCAACAAGAGAAGCCCTCGTGATTCTCAAAGGAATGGGGGACAGAGTCTGGTGGCCCAAAAACCCTTGAACCCTACAGGTGGCCGGAAAGACAAATCTCGGTACTGTCAATTCCATGGAGACCAGAGCCATAACACCAACGAATTTTGGACTCTTAAAAGAGAGGTGGCCAAATTGATTAAGGCGGGACACCTACGAGAGTACTTGACTGAAAAAGGGAGAGAAATAGCAGCTTAGGCTGATAAGAACCGGCGATCACCAAACCCGACTCCGGTCGCAAGTGCGGAAGAGGAAAGAGTGATCAACATGATCGTCGGCGAGTCTGAGGTTTGCAGACTAACCAGCTCGACAGCAAAAAGAAAACTCAGAGAAACCTAGAATATATACAGTATCAGGAATGGACCCACTCCTGGCAATTACTCCATCACCTTCACTGAAGAAGAAGAAGAAGAAAAAGACATCAATGCGCCACATCATGACGCATTGGTAATCAAAATATCAATAGAAAACCTAATGGTGAAGAGAGTAATGGTTGATAATGGTAGTTCAGCCGACATCCTATTCCTCGAAACATTCAAAAATATGCAACTAGATGAAAGGACAATGTGTAGGAAGGCTGTATCCCTCATCGGATTCGATGGCAATGCCACCTCTACCATCGGAAAAATCAAGTTACCAGTGTTCGCGGAAAGGATCAATCTCCACATCACCTTCCTGGTGTTAAGTTCGAAGTCAGCCTACAATGTAATACTGGGAAGGCCTTTGATTCACGGGATAAAGGCAATCCCATCCACATATCTCTAACTCATCAAGTTTCCAACCCCAAGGGGTCAAACAAATAAAGGGGGAACAAAACGCGTCCGAAGAATGCTACTCCAATTGTCTCAAGCAAAAGGTGGCAGAAGAATAGCAATCACCGTCACGGCTGAAGTCACCCTAAAGTTTGGCCGAAGACAAAGTGGATGAAATATCCCTAGATGAAAAGGGAGAAAGAACGATATCGGTGCCATGATAAAAGGAAGGAGAAGAGAGGAATTGATATGCTTTCTCAAAGCCAACAAAGATTGCTTTGCCTGGTCACACAAAGACATGACCGGGATTGACCCGACGATCATAACCCACAAGCTAAATGTGAAAGAGGGCGCAAAACCAGTCAAGCAGAAGCGTAGGAGGTTCGCTCCAGAAAGAAACAAGATTATCAATGAGGAAGTCAAAAAACTCCTAAAAAAGGGTCCATCAATACCCAGATTGGCTCACAAATGTGGTTATCATCAAAAAGAAAAATGGAAAATAGGGGTTTGTATCGACTTCACAAATCAGAACAAGCCTTGCTGGAAAGACTCATTCTCATTACCTCACATACATCTCACCATTGACGCAACCGCTGACTACAAAATGTTAAGTTTCATGGACGCGTACTCGGGCTACAACCAAATACTAACACATCCCGGCGATCAAGAAAAAACTGCCTTTATCACGAAAATGGAGATTTACAGTATAAGGTGCCCTTTGGACTAAAGAACGCCGGCTCCACATAACAGAGACTCATGAATAAAATATTCGTTGACAAGATGGGAAAGACTATGGAGGTGTCATCGATGATATATTGGTAAAATTGGAAGAAGCAAACCAACACGTACACCACCCGAGTCAGACATTCGAGATGCTTCAAAAGTATAACATGAAACTCAACCCCACCAAATGCCAATTCGGGGTCAAAGCCGGAAAATTCTTGAGGTACTTAGTCACAAAAAGGGGAATTTAGGTACTTAGTCACAAAAAGGGGAATTGAGGCCAACCCCAATCAAATTAGGCTAATCCTAAATATAGCAGCCTAAAATAAGAAAGGCGTAAAAAAAACTCACATGGAGACTAGCAGCCTTGACAAGATTCATCCTAAAGGTTTCCGAAAAATTTCAACCGTTCATCAAAGCTCTAAAAAATTCCAAGGAATTTGAATGGACCGAAAAGTGCAGAGGAGCCCTAAGCAATATCAAAGATTTTTCAACCAGCCTCTTGGCAAAACTAGAAGAGGGCGAAAAGCTATACTTATATCTATTACACTCAGAGATCGTGGTAAGTGCGGTATTGGTCAAAGAAATCGGGGAAAAATAGTAGCCATATACTTTGCAAGCAAAACTCTAACTTCGGCTGAGACAAGGTATCCAACCTTAGAGAAAGCAATTCTAAGCCTAGTGTTCGCCACAAGGAAACTTCGAGCATACTTCCAAGGGCACCCGGTCGTAGTTATAACGTCACTACTCCTGCATAACATTTTACACTCCACTGATAAATCAGGAAGACTGATGAAGTGGGCCCTAGAACTTAGCGAATAGGACATATCATTTAAAGGAAAAAAGGCGATCAAAGCACAAGCCTTGGCTGATTTCGTGGCAGACTTTGAAGATGCCCTACCAACTGAAGTAACTTGGGCAGAAGTCAACAAAATAGTAACCTCCTCGACCAAATAATGGATTCTCGAGGTAGATGTGGCCAACAGGCAGAGTGGCAGCGGCTTAGGCGTATGCTTCCGACCTCCAAACCTGCCACCAATTCTCCTAGCCATTCGATGTGAGTTCCCAACCATTAACAACAACGCTGAGTATAAAGCCCTAATAGCAGGACAGAGAGTGGCCAAAGAAAGCGGAGCGCACAATCTCACGATCAAATGCGACTCCCAACTAGTGGTAAACCAAATCAATGGCACATACCAAGCCAGGAACGAAAAAATGACAAAGTATCTGAAAATAGCCAAGGAACTATGAAGCGTTTCCAGAGGGCAGAAATAAAATAAATCCCAAGGGAAGAGAAGGAAAGAGCGGATGCCATGGCCAACCTCGGGGCGTCAATGCATCGAGACAAACCAACGGGACCAATTGTATATGCCTTCCTCCGAAAATGGCCATCGAGCACGAAGAAACCATGGTCATAGAAAAAAGTGACTGGAGAACCCCTATCCTCGACTACGTCAATAGCGGGTGCATGCCCGAAGACAAGGCCCAAGCTAGAAAGCTAAGAGCTCAAGCCGCCAGATTCTGTATCATTTGGCGGGATACTGTTCAAGCGATCCATAAGCTGCCCATTTCTAAATCGCATCTCCCCCTCAGAGGCCGAATTAGTGCTCAAAGAATTGCATGAAGCACCTGCTGGGAACCAATCCGGAGGAAAAAGCTTAGCATTCGGGGAACATAGAGCTGGATACTTTTGGCCAACAATTAGAACAGACGCAACCGAACTAGTCAAAAAATGTGACAAGTGCCAGAGGCACGCCAACTACTCCAACCTCTTAGCAGGGAACTTACATAGCATAACTTTTCCATGGTCGTTTGACAAATGAGGGATGGACATCATTGGTCCATTCCCGATGTCCACCCACGGTTAAAAGAGGTACATCCTGATGGTAACGGGTTACATCACGAAATGGGTAGAGGCCGAAGCACTAGAGAGGGTAATAGAGCAAGAAGTGCAAAAGTTCTTTTGGAAGCAAGTTATCTGCAGATTTGGGATACACCAAGAAATCATCACTAACAATAGGCCTCAATTCATAGCACAAACTCTAAAAGATTTCTGCAGCCGAATGAACATCAAACTCATTTATTCAACCCCAAGATATCCCCAGGCCAACGGGCAAGCTGAGGCATCAAACAAAGGAGTGGTCGACTCCCTTAAGAAAAAGCTGGAAGGAGCCAAGGTGTTATGGCCAGAAGCTCTCCATGAAGTCCTCTGGGCATTAAGAACTACCCCTAGGACCTTGACGCTACAGACCCCCTTCTCAATTGTTTACGGGACAAAAGCGGTACTCCCTACAGAAATTCAGTTTCCCCAAGAAAGGCTAAATGACCAGGCCAACCAACAAGTCTTAACATTTGAAAGGGACACCTCAGATGAAAGACAAAAGAAAGTGTCCGACAAAGAATAGCGGAATACAAAATAGGAATAGCAAGACAATAAAACAAGAAGGTAAAAGCTCGAGCATTCAATCCCGGAGACTGGGTGCTCAGGAGAGTCTTCCAGAGCACGAAAGATCAAGCCCATGGAAAATTGGCCGTAAGCTGGGAAGGACAATGCCAAGTGTAACGAGCTTCTGGCAAAAAGTCCTACAAACTACTTACCAATGAGGGAAAAGAGGTGGAGCACTGTTGGAACATTCACCACATCAAAAGGTATCAGTTTTAAATTCAACATACTATTAATAAAAATGGGCAATCTTTTCCATAAACAGGGTTTTTAACGAGGCCCCACCTTTATGCAATAAAATGAAATTTTTCCTCCACACTCTCCTTACTCGCAATTCTCCAAAAAAAACTAAGCAAAAGCTACCTAGATAAACCTCTGATAAACTTAGGAGGCTACGGACAAAAACTAAGCAAAGGCTACCCGGATAAACCCCTTAATAAACTCAGTAGGCTACAGGCAAAAACTAAGCAAAGGCTACCCGGATAAATCCCTGATAAACTCAGAAGGGTATGGGCAAAAACTAAGCAAAGGCTACCCGGATAAACCCCTGATAAACTCAAGAGGCTACGAGCAAAAACTAAGTAAAGGCTACCAGGATAAACCCCCAAAACTCAGAAGGCTATAGGCAAAAGCAAACAAAAACATCACCAACCCACAAGATAAAAATACACCTCAGCCGAAGGACATTACAAAAAAGGAAAACCAAGCCGAAGCCATAAGAACTTCCTTAAGCACGCTTATTTAGCCGAAGAAACTAGAGGATTAGAGCACCAAGCCCCAAGTCAAAAACGTAAAACGATCCTGACATAAAACTGGGAGATTGATCCCCGAAACCATATGCAAACAGCAATAGACTATAACAAGGTAAAACACTTGAACAAAAGGCATTTGGCTGCAACATCCAAGCACAAAAAGACCAAAGGCTAGAGGTTTAGCTCCCATAGCCAACTCTAAAGTAAAAGGTGAAAATTCCAAGCAAAAAAATGAACATTCAAATTCGAGAGAAAATCGAGCAAATTTCATTAATATGGCAAAGAAAGTACATCCGATCAATAAACTATTACAAAAGCTACAAAAACATCTAACTCTCATCGTGGAGCGCAACCATAGCCTCTAACTCTTTCTTCGCTGACTCCGGAGTCAAAGACCCCCTAACTACTTGCTCGAGAGCGATAGTCCTCGTGAAAACCTCAGCTTGAGTCGCCTCCACGATTAGAGTCTCGATCTGACCCTTGAGATCCTTAACTTGGCCGAGCGCAAAGAGCTTGGAAGCCTTCAGTTCCTCGAGTTCCTCAGCTTGACGCTTCAGCTTTGCGTCCTTTAACGCAATCAATGTCTCGAGCCTGGCGTTATGGGCTTCCACCCTCTTAGCTCGGCTAACGGCCTCCATGCACTGAGCCATTGTCTTCCCCAATTCTTCTTGACCACCTTCAACTCGACCGAAGTAGACTTATATTTGGCCTCAATGAACCTCCTCTCTCGCATAACGGACATGAAATGATAATGCATGCCGACCGAGCCTTGAAATTATGATAAGTCTAGAATTTACCTATGTTTAAGCATACTTTATGAGCTTGAATAAAATGAAATTCAGTTTAAATGATGAGATATTGAATACATTTCTACTAATTCTAGGCTATTATTGTTGAGACAGGGACTTGGATGAAAAGTTGTGGAAAAGAGGCTAAAACATGCAAATTCAGAAGAAAGAAGGACCAAATCAGAATTTCATCCAAAGTCAGCAAACTGGCGAAATGATGTTGCTAAGAAAAGAATTCGCCTGAAGACCTTGCCATGATTTGGAGTGAAGGGCGATGCAGCAGGCGATATAAAGAAGATTTCTCCTCGAAGAGTAAAGCATGAAAGGCGAATCAGAAATTTCTCTCATTCGTATATCGCCGTCTTGACAGAAATTTAGGCGATGAAGATTGAATTTTGCCTACCTTGAGGCGATGGCTGAGGCGGTAAAGAAGAAATGTCCCCAAATCTAAGGATTATAACAGGCGACATCTGATGAGACATCGCCTAGAAGATCTTAACTAGAAGAGTGTTTTGGCGAAGATTATCAACCCGCCTGAGCATCAGGCGACATACTGTGGCAACATTGAGGATATTTCGCCTAGAAAGATTGACAGCTTGGCGATCAAGGCAAGCAAAATTCGAAGAAGTCGTTTGGTTCAGGCGAAGGAACAGGCGACATAAATGGAGAAAAAATGTAACTTCGCCAATTTGTGTTTCTTTGTCGATTTTATTTCAAAATTGCCACTGAGTCAAACTTTATAAATAGGAGCTCAGATGAAGCAATGGGTGTGAAGTTTTTTTTAGAGAAAAACAATTTAGACGTTTGATTTGCACTCTTGACATTCTGTTATACTTTAAGAGAAATTCTAGATTCTTCTATACGCTTTATTCAACATCTTTAGAGAAGTTTCTTGAAGAAGTTTTGTGCTCTGTTTCTGTTGATCATTGAGATTTAGCTTGAAGATTGTGAAGCAACAATTATGACAGAGTCTAGCTTCAATCTTCCTCGGTAAGATTTAGATCTTGAGCATGTCGATGATGATTTTCTGTACTTGATTGAATATGCTGAAGTAGATGTGCTAGCTAAAAGCTCTGTTGATTTGTTGAATCTTGAAGTTGATTATCATTTCAATTGCAAAGTTTCTTGTTCAATTATAGTTAGATCTACTGGATTTCATGAGCTGATTGAATTACAAGAACGAGAGTTACGTAATATTGTTAATTTGAGATTAGATTTAGACCAGAAATGGCGATTAGATTTCTGATTTGAGAACAGAGGATCGTAGTACTAGAGATAGACTACAGATCTATTTTTGTACAGATTGTGCTCATCAATTGTATAGGTTGTAGTATAGAGATATATGCAACTATATAATTGAGATCTGTTAAATTAAATTGAGAGATCTTTTAACATATCACTGATGATAATCTAGAAGGTAAATCAGTGATTTAAGATGAAACTTGCATGAGAAGTTAATTGATAACAGATCTAGCTGATCAGTTTATTCATTGTTAAGATCAATTGCTGAATAGAGTGCTGACTTGAGTTTGCATTGAATGAACGTCATGAGTTATTTTTACTTCACATCAACTCTATGATTCTATGATTCATTTTATATAGAGATTCTTTTAGCAATTCAGTTTAAATCTTAGTATCAATCATGCTTCTTAGCTTACAATCCCTGTGGAGACGATATCTAAAATACTACATTAGACATTGATAGATAGGAATTTTGATTGATTACTGTGAATTCTAAATATCAGTTGAGTTTTCATATACTCAGCACAACATAAATTTATTTAGTCAATTTTCTTACCCATCAATTTCATGAGAATATAAAATATGAATAAAACGGTCATAATAAAAATAAAAAAAGAGAGAGAGAGAGAGAACTCATCCTATAGAGGCTAGAGATGACCATCTCATAAAATTTTCTGAAGGACAAGGACTGCAGCCACTCTTCGTCCCGTGGGAAGAAAAAACCCTCAGCAGCTGATATTATCTCGGCCGCAACCTTCCTAGTCGAAGAATCGCCAGGAAAATCTATCACATGGCAGCTGTCCCTTTCAACCTGAGGTTTCTTCTGTGCAAGGTGTTTGGTTCGCTTCTTAACAGGGGACCTCACACCTCCCTCAGACGGGCATTTCCCCTCAGCGATCGAAGAACTATGAGGCTTCAAAACCACCTGATGAGCAACGGGGCAACGATCGTTAGCAACCTCCGTAGTTAGGGGCACAAAACTTAGAGGCCGCACAGGATTAACTGGAGCATCAGGCTTGCCATCGACCGAATCCCTATCACTGGCCAAACTCGCCACATGAGTCTTCTCCTGGTCGGCCTGAACCTGGCCCATAATAGCCCTCATAGCCAGAGCTCTTTGACCCTCGGGCTTACTCTGCGAAAACGCCACAATCAGCTTCATCGGCTGAAAAAGAACACACAAGAAAGAGAAACTTACTTGTCCTGGTAAAAGCCCAAAGATGACTAATAGGCAACTCGTCCAAAAGCTTCTTGTAATCTCGAGACTCTGCTGGCAAAGTAAAAATAGTCTCGCTCCTAGCACGCGCCCAAGGGGAGGATTAACAATTCTTTGTTCCAAAGTTAGCTGAAAACGAAAAAGACCACGTCAGCAAATAAATATGCCCGTAATAAAAGAAATAATAAGAGAATAAGATCCTATAGGAATCTCTCCAAAAAGGGGGTAACCCAACTCTCTGCGCAAACGAGTAAGGCATTTGACAAAAAAATACTTGTCTTCCCAACGAGACTCGTTGGAAGAAAAACCCAACACTGAAAGCTGGACATTCACTCGAGCATTCAAAACATATCGCCTAAACTCCAATTTCTCACGCTTCAGGAACTAGGAGTAGAAGAAATCTTCGACCGAGAACTCGAAAGGGTGTTTCTCCTTTAACCGGTCCACACACAAAAGGAGCCTTTTAGCCATAAGAGTTAACTTACTCAAATGAATCTGGCACCTATTGCATAACTCCTCGATCAGTCCCATGACAGAAAAACAAAGACCAATCTTAAAATGCCGAAGATAGAAGGGCTCCCACCCATAATATATCATCAACCTTCTCCACAGGCTCTAGCAGCGTGGTCTGAATCCACCCAGGAAACTTATAAGTAAAGAAGGTCGTTTCTACCTCGTCCATGGCCATGGTACTTCGAACGTTGAAGAAATAAAGAAGAATGTCTTGAGGACTAGACTCGACCGGGGAATTACGAGCTGACGAGTTCAGCTGACGAGCATTCCCACAAGGGAAGACGTGACTAAGGAATCAGTAGACATCTACAATCGACCGAAATAGAGCAGCAAGTTAGCGGTCTTTGACCGAAGTTAGCGAAAACAGGAGAAAAATAATAACAAACAAGAGAGATCAAACAAATAAAGAGAGAAAGAGACAAAATTCAACAAGTCTGTAAGACGAACAGTCGAAGAATACAGAATGCAACCCAACGTTGTTACATTTAAGGAAAAGCAGCAAAGACAGACAAAACAAAGGCACCAAGCAAAACCGAAAATAAAATCAACGGCAAACCAGCACACAAAGGGAGATGAACAGCGAGATGGAGATAACCATTAACAACAAACAATCGAGAGCCAAACATGACGGAGAGAACAAAGCAAGCAAAAACCAACCTATAAGGTACGACCACAAAACGTAGGGGAAGGCAGACTCGAAGCGTCACCAGAGAAGATAGACGATGGCGAAGGTTCTAGAAGGAGAGAACAAAAACTTCTGGTTTCTAGAGAGAGAAATCCAAATGAGCAGAGAGATAATCATAGACCCTTACATAGGCGAGCCGTAATGATGACGTATCTCGGGCACGACAGTCGAGAAGCAGTCAAATTTAATAATGATGGGACAGGCAAGACAGACGTGGCCCACTAAGATGACAAAGGGACAATCAGGAAAATGCATGAACAAAGACTAAGGCAAGGAAAAATCGGCCGAAATAAAAGCCATCACGCGAATATTGCTCGACTGAAAACAAAACACCGACACATATTGTCATGCTCGAAAGATTCAAGCAATGGCATTGGAGGATTACTATGGTGGGAGAACAACCCTAGAGCTCCAAGGGAAAAAACCAAAATGCTTAAGGAACAGGATCACAGAATCTCGACCGAAAGGAGAGACGATTGAGCTAAAGGTACCCCTTTGGCCGAATAGGATGCAAAGTAGACCATCTTCGGCCGAAGAGGACTGAGGTACAGTAGCCTATCTTCGGTAAAAAAGAGACCGGCCCAAAGCCCTCTTTTAGTAAGGAAAGTAAAGCTCATCAAGCCCAAAGTCCTCCTTTAGTAAGAAAAATAAAGTCCATCAAGCCTAGTCCGACTTAGACAAGGTTTCTAGAGGCCCAATGAGGAGGGAAGACTAGTTTCATCCCAATAAGAAAATCAAGTCCAAGAGGAACTAGAAGTCTCAATCCTGCTAAAGATAAAATCTCACCTCCTATAAATAGAGGTCAATGATAATTATAGAATGATCCGATTTTTATTCATTAGAGCAAACTTTGTTCAAAGATTTTTGTAAGCTTTTAAGCTATTTTCTCAATAAATCTTAGTCCTATATTTGGTTGTAGTTTATTTGGCACCTCAGTAGCTAAATACATAGTGCAATTTTAAAATTTATACAAAATTAAAAAAAAAAAAAAAAATACAGTACCGGATAGAAAATTTGTAAAGCTGCAGATCATTAATTTTGAAAATCAGAATTTACACAAAAATCTAAAATAAAAAACTAAGAAAAAACATTTACAAATGTTAATTTGGTTTTTTATGAAAATCTAACACTCTCTTGAAACAACTTTTATAAATCTATGTGCAGACGTGTCAAACAGCTGACAATAAAGTAGTATTAATAAATGGAGGTCAAAGTCTTTCACTTTCTTTTTTGACCATCTTACCCAAACATTTATTGCATTTTACTTTTTTTTTTTTTTCCAAAAGATCCACACGATTATATACTCCTATAAGCACAATAGATATAATATATATATATATATATATATATATTCAAAACATTTTTAGTTGAAAAAAAATAAAAACTACATTTAGAAAATTGATTGAAAAATAATAAAAATGAATTAAAATAAAAAAATTATTAATTAGAATTTTTATTTGAAATTATTATGAAAATTTTAAATTTATATTTTTCAAATTTATTCATATTTTAATTTTTTTATCATATTATTGGAAAGTCGTGACAATTAAAATTATAATATAAATAACTAAAATAAATTAATTAAAATATAATTAAATATAAATAGAAAGATGTCTAATTCTTAAAAATTATTGAATTGGTCTAACAATAAATTTATTAAGATTTATATAAATATAAATTGAAAATGAAAATAATTTAGTAGAAGATATATTTGAATAATTATTTTCATTATAAATTAATTTTGTGAAGAATAGATGAATTCTATAATTTATTAGAACAAGTTATTTATTAAATAACAAATTATAATTAATAAAATTTGAATGGAATAAAAATTAAAAATAAATACATATAATACCATAATTACTAACTATAATGTATTTATAATTTAAAAATTCAAAATCACATTCTTTAAGATTTTCATTCATAAGAATTTTTTTTTAAAAAAATACTTTTAATATTTTATTTATTCAATCAGCCAATTATTTTAGGTGTCAATAAATAATAATAATATAATTAAAAATAAATAAATAATAATACAAAAACATGTGAATCCAAATGTATTATTTAAAAATATAAATAATATAATTTTATCAAGTGGGCCATTCACCTAAACACTATTTAATTTAAGAATGTCAACAATAGAAGAATAATATATATTTTTAAATATTTCAGAAAAGTAAATGGGTAGAGTGAAAATTCAACTGAAGAAAATTGAGCCGAAAAACTATAGATATATATGTTATGCCAAAAGAAAGAATGGAATCATCAAGAAAGCTTATGAACTCTCAACTCTGTGTGATGTTCAAGTTGCTCTGATACTATTTTCTCCTGCTGGAAAACTCATCATTTTCGATGGGAAAACAAGGTTATTTTAATTTTATTTATAATTTTTTAAATTTATATTAAATCACACGTTCTGAATTAATTTTTGTTTTCAATATTACAGAATTGAGGAGACAATTCAATGTTATATTGATCTACCAAAACATAAACGTGAAAGGTATGAAATTTTTATTCAAATTTATTCTAAATAATCTTAAAATCTTATTTTATTCATATAAATTAGAATATTTAATGTATTAAATAATGAATAATTTAATATATGATTATTTTTTGAATTCATTTGATAATATGATTTAATTGAAAATTAAAATTTTATATTATTATTTTAGTATTTATATTTAATTTTGATAAGTGTAAAAAAGAAATTAATTAATTGGTTAGTATTATAAATCAAAATAAATATTTAATAATTTAAAAAAAAAGAGAGTTTTGATAGTAAATTGAAATTTAAAAAAAAGAAAAAAATTAAATTAATAGAAGATTGTAAATACCCTTCATATTAAAATGTATTATTGATTTTATATATATAGAATTATATATTTGGAATTTTCTCAAAAAATTATGAAATAAAATTATTTTTTTCTTTCAAAATTATAATATTTCTTGTATTATTAATTTATATATGTATAATACTTTATTTATTGGCCAATTTAATATTTACATATTTTGTTTAATAAAGTCTACCAAACAAGTACATTTTCGTAAGATACTGAGAATAAAATTGAAAATAATTAGAAAATTGTTTTTACTATAATTTTTTTCTTTTAAATCCATAATCATTTGATAAAATAATAAAAATAAAAAAAATAAAACTGCATATATATATATATATATATATAACTAGCTTAATGATCATATATTATAATTTATAAGTTAAATTATATATCTCATTCATTCCAGATAGACTTACTTTTATATTTTTTTTTTTTTTTTCTTATATGTTTATACTTAAATTTGGATGGTTCTACTTCACTCCATAGTTTGGCTAATGAAGAGGTAAGAATCATACTTCAGCCCCACTTTTAAAAGATTTTATATGATAATTAATATGGCAGGGTATATTTTTGTAAGCTGAAAATTAATTTATTTTCTTTAACGATCTGAAATTTAGTTGTTTTAAAAAGTTATAATTAGTGATTAAATTTTTAATTAACGGTTTTTAAATAATTATTTAAAATAAATATTTATAAATAAATAACAATTTTTTTTTTATTTTATCATTACTAAATCATGAATATCGTTAAAATTTAAAAAATAGTATAATATACTACTATTTAATTTTATATATAATAATGACTTCATCTCATTTTTATTATCAAAACACTCTTATATCTAAAAAAAATTAATAGTTAATTAAACCAATATTTAATGTAAAAAATATAATTAAATACACACTTAGTAATATAGAGGGACAACATTTTTTTGTCCACTTTCCCAATTTGTATTTAAATAATAGACCATGTTATCCATATCTATTTTACTTTTATATATATATAAAAGTAGATATTATTTATAAAAATTTTCAAACATTTAACTTTAATGCACTGATTTAGAAAAGTTTTCCAAACCACTCCAAAAATAAAAATAAGTGATTTTGGTGGATGAATGGTTTTGGTGTTCGTGGTAGTTTTGAATAATTATGATATTTTATTCATGCAAATTTTTAATTTAATTTTTTAAAAAATAGTCTAATAATTTTAAATTTCAATTTTATTATATTACAACACAAAAATTATGTAGTGTAATTATTTAATGATTTTAATTATTCATGGACACCCTTAGAACATATCTATATACAATTTTTAATTTTTCGTTTTAAATTTTTTGTTTTATTAATTATTCTATAAAAAACAAGTCTAAAATTATTTGTATTCAGTAAAAGAATTTTAAAAAATAGAAATCATACCAATATATTTATAATATAAAATAACTAAATAGAAAATTAATATTATTTAATTAAATATTAATGTATAAAAATTAAAATATTTAAATAATTAAATGGCATAATTTTATGGTGTAGTATAATAAAATTTAAAAAATAAATTATTAATTATTAAAAATTATAAAAATATTTTTTAAAAAATAAAATTTTAAATGAAAATAAAGAATTATTAAATAAAAATTTTAAAAATAATTTAATATTATTAAAATATTATAATTATCCAAAATCACTCATCAACAGTGAAACCACTCCCATCCACTTAAAAAAACAACTATTTAAAATTATGGATAGTTTCATACACTAATTTTTAAGAATTTATATAGTCATAAAAATTAATATATAAAATAAATAAATAAATAAAAATATACGTATGTGAAAATTTAGAGTTATATGATTTCAACTAAAAAAAATTCTTGAAATTTGTACGGTATTATTTAATCATCTTAGTATATATTATTTTGTTCATTAAATTATTTTAGAATTTTAATTTACATTAAAAGCTATATATTATAATTATATAAAAATTAAAAATGAATTAATATAATCCATAAACAAATTGTTGTATTATATCGAACTTATTTAGTAAATGAGTTAGACTGTATCAATCTATTTATTTTTGTGTCGTGTACAAGTTAGGATTGTTGGATTATTGAATATGGTATTCATGTCTTGTGAAAATAATTAAATGGTCGTATTCATATGGAATGAGAACCCTACCATTACTTGTATTATTTATATAAGTAGCGCTACAAATTCAAATATTAATCCAAATTTTAACTCAATGTGGCATTTTTAAAAATTTTAAATATAATTTATCAATTTGTTTGAGTTTGTTGGAATTAAAAATTTAAGGTCAATAACATTTTTCTCTTAATTATATGGCAATGTTATTTATATAACACCATTTCTTTCAGGCAATTCGTGCACTTGTTTCTCAAATGAGTGTTGAAGCCAATTTATGGCATCAATTGAAATCATCATCATATAGGTTTGTATCTTCTTCCCAGTACATCATCATCATCTATTCAGAAACACTATAAAATGTTGTTTTTCTAATCAATATCTCTCTATAATTATTGTTTACTTCTCATAGCGCTGACAAAGAAAAATGGATGATTGACCTCCAGCTCAAGGTATATAATAATTATTTTTATTTTATTTAAAAAGAATTAGTATATAAAAAGAGTATAAATGCTACATTTTATATAACAATATTATTAATTATGTGAGCTTGATTGCAAAATACAGCAAACTCAAAAGGGAGCAGAGTTATACTATATTGAATTAGAGGAAATTGAAAAACAACTTCAGTAAGTTTATCTTCAATTAAAAAAATATATATATTTTTTAATTACTTTATAAATTATTTAAAATAATTATAAATGAGATTTATTTTTTTTCATAGATTTTTGGAGAATCCTTCAAATTACATTGATTCAATTGGTGCTGCTGAACATTACCAAAACATATTAGAAGATGGTCTGAGATTTCTGAGTATCCGTAAGGTAATACAAACATTTTCTATTATTATTATTATTATTATTATTATTATTATTATTATTATTATTATTATTATTATTATTATTATATAATGCAGCATCAACTGAAGGAAGAATTCTGTAAGGAACTGACTCTACAGGTATGTTATACATCATTATTTATTTATTATAATTATTATTATTATGATATTTATTTACTTTTTTAAGGCACCAAATCTCCAAACAACAGCTCCAATTACAAAAAATTTGATGGTGGCACCACTAAGTTATAGCTTGGGATTGCCCCAACGCCAACTTCTAGCCACCAACTTTTCTGAAAGGTATTTATTATTATTTTCTTATATTATGGAATTATTTATGAAATAATTATTTATTAAAAGGTGAAATTTGATATTTTAAATTATTTTTGTAATGTAAATTTAGTAAGTTGATACATTTCCAAGTGTTTATTGATCAGCAATTGTTTGAGAACATATTTTATGGATTACAGGAATGAAGCTGAAGCAGAAGCAGAAGCTTATGAGGCAGCAATAATTCCATCATCAATGCCATTTGAACAGGAAGTTATTGATAATTCTAGCAATGTTGAATCCTCAAACTATGAAGGCTTTAGTAGAGTTTCCAGTAACCAGATTGTGCCCACATTGGCCAATTATGTACCTTTTCATGGGATTCAATCATCATCAGCTTGCACCTTCAACACCTATCAGTGATTTTGAACCTCCATGGATTTTGGAAGAACAGGTAACTTATATACACTCCTTGTAATATTTATGTCCATTTAAGATTTTCAATGATGGGGATGGTTTCACAGGCTCCAACAACTGCATGGTCTGATGAGTTTGAAAGCAATGGTGGCAGTGATGGATTTACATCAATCCATGACTTTCCATAGACTTATGTGGGTATTCAAAGTTCAAACTTGAGGCTGATATATTAGACATTACCCTCTAAATAAAATGTGGAACAATATTTAATGTTACATTTGTCTTTCTTTCTTTGTAATAAAAGCTCAAGTGAGTCACTTATGACCTTTTTATCTTGTTTTTGGTTGTAATTCATGTTTATTGATTTTTTTTTTTAAATTTTATTTATGTGCTCTGATGAGATAAAAATAAATCAAAAGTTTCCCGAAAATGATTTTTCGTAGTTCTATAACTTTAATGAAAATTTTCAAAATAAAGAAGATTTTAATTAAATAATTATGTTAATTTATTTTAAAATTTAAATTAAATTGAATTTTAATTTTTTTAATTTCTACAAATAATGAAAAGGGTTGAATTTGATTAATGAGATTTACAAAAACAAAAGAGAAAAAAAAAATTGGAGTTGGTTTAATTTTTCCTTTAATTTATTACTGTAAATGCTGTGTTTTTTTAAAAAAATAAATAAATAATTAATTAATTAAAGTGTGATTTTATAATGTGTGTTTTTTAATGTAAAATATTTAAAATTATGTTTAGAAATTTCGAGTGTTTATGTAAATTTGAATTTTAAAATTCTAAACCACAAAAATTTGAATATATTTGAACCAAATTAAATTGCCAATATTCCAAACAATAAATTATTAAATGCACATATCTAAACAACATATTTTTGATAAATAATGACATTTTTTTTTTTTTGAGAAAATTATTCAAAATAGGCCATCTAAACTTTAAATTATTTTTATAGGCCCATTTTCAAATTTTTATAAAAATAAGCTTTCTAAAGTTTGGTTTGCATCCCATAGGCCGTGCTGACAATTTTACCCTTCACTTGAAGTTTTAATTTCAGTACTGCCATTTTGATACCACTTCACAAATTCTGAAATCTCTTCAGACATCTTTGAACTCAGATCAGAAATAAAATAACAACTGAATCAGAAATTTTGAGTTCATATCAGAAATGTGTGATTGTGGATCACAAATTTGTGAAGTGCGCGATTTTTGGAAAATTTTGAGCTGAGGGTAAAATTGGAAGCACAGCCTATGGAATGCAAACCAAACTTTACAAAGCTTATATTTGAAAGTTTTTGAAACTGGGCTTATAAATAAAATTTAAACTTTAAAAAGCCCATATATAAAAAAAGCCCTTTTTTTATAATAATGACATATTTGAATAATTTGTACATGGGCTACTATTGTCCGCTGGAGTTAAATATTTATTAGGGTTTATTAGACTATGAAAATACTGAGATTTTATAGTATTTAGGTAGCCAGTGGAATTTAGAATTTCAAACTTTGATTGAATTTACCTAAATTCATCCAAGGTAAAGCATTTTTATTTTCAAATTCACTCTTAAAATATATGATTTCATAAATTTACTTTTGATTATATCACTCGTTCATCTTGATCTCCGGCCACGAAATATTTTCTCTGGAGTTGGGTTTTGTTCTCTCTTAATTAATTATAAAGAGTAAATATGGACATATTCCATTGTTAAGATTTAAAATCTTCAATAAAAGTGGTATGAGTAACCAATATCGATAACTAAACTATCGGAAATAGTAAGTTTGAGTACTATTTGAAACTGATTGGATTAAAGAATGGTTATATCCTCGGGCATTCGTTTTCACTCAATTTTTATTTATTTATTAATTATTATTTTTTTAATAATCATTGAATAAGTTGGGGTATTATTAGTGTTGATCTAATGATTTTAAGTTGGTTGGATATATTGATGAGGAAAGAAATAATATTCATATTATTTTACAGTTACCTATTGTAACACAATAAAATTGGAAAGAAAAAAAAAAGAGCATTTGATATTATGGTGGTTTTCTGAAAACTAATACAAAGAAAAAAAATAAAGAGTTTTTGACTTTGATTGTAACCTATATTTTTATAATCAAAGAGGAAATGTGATTCACTGAGCACCCGTGGAATATATTAGTTTTGATCGAAAAACGAAAATTTTTTTGTTGTTTTATTGTTAATTTTTCTCGTTATCCATTAGAATGGTTGATAATTTGATATCACAGTCCATTTCTAAAAATAATTTATTTCCTCTAGGTACAAACTACTACTCCTTCTGTCCCTCAAAATCTGCCACGTAGGTCAATTGTCCCATTTTTTTCATTTTGTAGGTTTGGCTAAAAAGTATTAGGGTTGGATGGACCAAAACTGATATTTTGTTTGGTTTGTATGAAAATTTAAAAAATTTTAACTTTTTTAAAAAACTGAAAATTTTCATACAAAATTTTCCCACCAAAAAAGGTAATAGCAGTAAACATTTACTTCCAATTTCATTTCATTCCACAATACAAAGTCAAGTTCAGTTCCTCTTAGATCTATTTTCACTTTTCTTACAAAATTCTGAAAAACAACACAACTAGGGAAAAAAATAGAGTGAAGGAAGGACTATTGCTCTCAGAATAAATGTTCATCATTGAGCATATGAAACACATTTACAACTTACATTAATGGCTGCATCACTTGACACACCTAATGGGAATCAAAGAGCATCTTGTTGTAGAGGTATCCATGTAAATAATGATTCCAATACAACAGTTGCTGTTAGAAATTGCCCATTAGTTGCATCATTAGCATATCATAATGAATCACAAAATTCTTCAGCTTGTGTCAACAGTAAAGTCATCAATATCTTTTCAGCAGAGGCATCATTCTATAACAAGATCACTACTGAGATTGCAAACGAACCTTCACCACTACTCAATAGTTCCAATGATTATACTCAGACTGCAAACAAATCTTCACCAACACTCAGCAGTCTCAATGATTCAAGATGTGATCATCACACTAGACTCACCACAGAATCTGATTCAGAGAGCTCCATATACAATTCAGATGAACAAATTTTTTCTGAGTGGGAATCTGAAGTTTTAAATTCTGAGCAGAGGATAGGAGTAATCCAAGAACGACCTGCAGAACAACATATAAATATCACAGAAAACCAGAATCCAAATTCAAGGGTACAAGAACTCACCAAAGCTGAAAGAACAACAGTAGCTTATGATTTGATTCACTTAGTTGAAGGATATAAACTGCCTACGGGTGGAATTAAAGAAATCGCAACAAAATACAGAGTATCAAGGTACACCATTTCAAGAATCTGGAAAATAGTGGAATCATACATAAAGCATGATGGAGAATTGAATGTCAGCCAAAACAGAAAGGGCAAGGTAGGTAGGAAAAAGAAGGTCATAAACACCAATGAGCTTATGGAAGTTGCTTTAAGAAAAAGATCCATAATCAGATCATTAGCAGCAGTAGTTAATTTGTCAAAGTCTACAGTACAGAGGCTTGTGAAGAGGGGAGAAATCATAAATCATAGCAATGCAATCAAGCTAGAGTTATCCAATGAACACAAAGTTGCAAGGGTTAAATGGTGCTTAAAGTCTATATTACCATCAACAATAAAAACAAGACCAAGGTTTAGTTTGATGTAAAATATTATTCATTCATATGAGAAGTAGAATTGTATGTCAAAAACATCATAAAGGTTCTATCTTGCTCCAACAGAAGCTGAACCACATAGAACCTGTAAATCAAAGAGGTTTATATCAAAAATCATGTTCCATGGTATAGTTTCTAGGCCTCAAATTGCAGTAAATAGGGACATTATTTTTTATGAAAAGATAGGGATATTTCCGTTTGTTAAATATGTTCTAGCAAAGAATAAAAGCAAAAACAGAGATGCAAGGGTAATAGAAATGAAGCCAGTGCAGGCAATCACTAAAGATGTAATCAAGGAGCAACTCATAAACAATGTTATTCATGCCATAAAGGCCAAGTGGCCAGCAAATGCACCCAAAACTATATGGCTAAGCAAGATAATGCTAGACCACACATTGCAGCAAATGATATCAGGTTTAATATGGCAGCATAATCAGTTGGCTTTGATATCAGATTAATCAACCAACCTGCCCAAAGTCTGGACTTGAATATATTAGACTTCAGTTTCTTCAAAGCAATACAATCTTTGAAAGATCAATCAATGACAAGAACAATTGAACAGTTAATACTAGCTGTGGTAAATGCTTATGATGCATATAACCAAAGGTTGTTGAATCATATCTTTCTAAGTTTACAAAATTGCATGTGTGAGATTTTGGAAACAAAAGGCAACAATAATTATCACATTCCTGATGAAGATTATTCTGACACATAAAATCACAATAACTAAACAGAACTCCTATCAACGTCTAATGTAGTATTTAAGATATCGTCCCAACAGGGATTGTCAACTAAGAAGCAAGATTGAAATTAAGATTTAAACTTAATTGCTAAAAGAATCTATTTACAAATTAAATCATAGGAATCATAAAATTGTTGTGAGTTATAGACACTAATGACATTCTTTCAACTAAAACATAAGTCAGTACTTTACTCTGCAAATGATCTCAGCAATGAATAAACTGATCTGCTAATTCTGCTATCAATTAACTTCTTATGTACGCTTCAACTCTAAAATCACGGTTTACTTTCTAGATCATCGTCAGTGATCTATTAAAGGATCTCTCGATGCAATTTAACAGATCTCAATTATACAGTTGCATATATCTCTATACTACAATCTATATAACTGATAAGCACAATATTTAGAAAACTAGATCTATAGTCTATCTCTAGAACTATAATCCTCTGTTCTTAGATCTGGAACCCAATCGCCATCTCTGGTCTAAATCAAGCTTCAAATCAACAAGATTACGTAACTCTCGTTCTTGTAATTCAACCAGCTCATGAAATTCAAGTAAATCTAACTATAATTGAACAAGAATCGTACAATCAGAATGATAATCAACAATAGAATTTAGCAAATCAAAAGAGCTTTTAGCCTAGCATATCTACTTCAACATATTCAATAAAACACAAAATCATCATCAATATGCATCTAAGATCTAAATCTTACCGAGGAAGATAGAAACTAGACTCTGTCATAGTTATTACTTCGTTATCTTCAAGCTAAATCTCAATGATCACAAGAAATAGAGTACAAAACTTCTTCAAGAAACTTCTCTAAGGATATTGAATAAAGCGTATAGAAGAATCTAAAATTTCTCTCTAAAAATAACATAATGTCAAAAGGTTCTTATTGCTTGATTTGAGATCCTATTATAGAGTTTTGCTCAGTGGCAATTTTGAAATAAAAACAACAAAGAAACACAAATTGGCAAAGTAACAGTTTTCTTCATTTATGTCGCCTGTTCCTTCGCCTGAACTCAAACGACTTCCACCAATCTCGCTTGTCTTGTTTGCCAAGCTATAATTCTTCATGGGTGAAATGTTCTTAAAATAACCATTATATGTCGCCTGATGCTTAGGCAAACTAAACTTCCCTCGCCATATCAATCTTTCAATTGTAAGCATTCTAGGCGATATAATGTAAATGTCTCCTTTCAACTTTTCTCATCTTGGCAACTTACTCCTGTGTTGCCTCAGCTGTCGCCTCAAAGCATGGCGAGGTTCACCCTTCAACGCCTAAAGATTTTGCCAATACTGGTGACATATGAATGTAACTCACCTCATGAGCTCTAGTCTTCAAGGCGAGATCGTTCATACTTCACCTTTTTCATCGCCTTCTCCTTTCTACTAATGGCGATGTGTGCAGGCGATCTCTTTTTTAGCATAAATTACTTAGCCACATTTGCTAACTTTGGATGAAAATCTAAATGGTCCTTCTTTCTTCTGAAATTTGCAAGTGTTAACTCATTTTCCAAATCTTTTCATCCAAGTCCCTGTCTCAGAAATAATAGTCTAGAATTACTAGAAATGTATTCAATATTTCATCTTTTAAGCTCAATTCCTTTACATTTAATCTCATAAAACATACTAAAATATAGGTAAATTCTAGACTTATCAATTACCCCCAACTTAGCCTTTTGCCTATCCTCAAGCAAATTAACCAAAAATCTACTGAGATAACAATCAGTGCAAACTTATATCATAATTCAAAATAATTCATTAGATGTGTTTTGAAAATTTCCAAATAGTGACCATCTCTTCTTTCAAAATTTCAAATCAACTAACTCAAAACTGATCATTTTCTTCATATTGCAAAGTATCTGAGAAGATCCTAGTATTAGAGTTTGAGTTTGGAAACTACTTCCTCACTGTAATCTCTCATAAGTGTTTGATCACTCAGAATCCTAAAGGTTACTCATACAACACACTAGTCACTTTAAGAATTAGAGTTACGTACCAAGGCAAATGTGATTCTAGTGTTTCACAACGTATGAAGAAAATTTTAAGAACCTCACGAACATTGAACTTCATTCATACACTGCACAGCACTTAGAGGTTCCTAAGTTCAGAACTGTCTATTTCTCTGTCTTAAAATCTCTGATTTGTGTATACAGGGAAAATGGGGTCAAGTTAGCTTATGAAAGAAGGGGAATTTTTCAAGGGATTCAAAATTTGGACTTACCACTAAATTCCTCTCAATCTCTCTACTTTTAAACCTCTAGTGTTTCCCACTCACTGATACTTTATTCACAATACCTCTTATTTGCATAAAACTACCATTTTTTTAATGGCTCTTTTATTTTCTTTACAACAACCTCTTTTTTTTCTTAAAGAATATTTTGCTTTTGACTTTTCAGAAACACTCTTTTAGCAAATCCTCACTTCTCATTCTTTTCATCCCCAATTTAATGGTAAGTCCGAAGGGTAGGATTGAGATTATATCTCCATCTTTATGGTTTAGACTAGGTTAGGGACCAAAGAAAATGTTTCTAATGAGAATGGAAACAAAATAGTTTACCTCACAAGATATCAAGGTCTGGTTATATCAAGCAGGCAAAGGCTTTTTAGTAGTTTCACTCACTCTCTCAAATCAGATCATGCTCCTTGGCAGATTCAGGACAGAACTTTACGCGACCAATGCCCTGTACACTTGAGGAATATATGAGAAATTTAAAGCAAACCTATGAAGGTCGTAATTCTAATAGAAGAAAAACAACTCAGATAATGTGTTTAATAAGGAAGAGAATAAAAATAACCCTCTCATAAAGAAAAAGGTACAAAATGAAGCTCGAACCTCACATACCACCCAAGGTTTTGTCCACTCTTTCCTTATCAAAACTCATCAACTTATTCACAATTCAAATCTGACCAGAATCTTCATCAGTGTTCAAGGAAATTTATCAAAAATTGCCCATCAAAACTGCTTGTTTTGAATACTGATTTTTCTGTTTGAAACCCAATTTCATGAAAAACTAAATTACTTTGAATTATAAGCGGTGTAAGCTTAATCATGCACTCATACCTATAATTTCCTTAAGAAAATTCGAACAAAATATACAAATAAAACTATAGACTAAAACTAAACAATTTCCAGACTAAAACTAAATAATTTCCTCATATATATATATATATATATATATATACATATTCCTAATATATTCATATAACAACAACAATGTGATTGCTACTCCACCCCCAACTTAAAAGAAAGCAGTGTCCTCAATGCTTAAGAGAACATAAAAGAATAAAAGAGAAAAAGGGACACAGAAAAGAAAAATCAGAGAGTAAACCATGTACCTGGATGTCGCCATGAACAAGATACGAGTTCGCCCAAAGTAAGTAACAGGCAAAAACTTGAAAGTCGCCAGCTGGTGGCTAAATAACCAGGCGAAGTACAAATATGCTGCCATATTAGAGTGACATATAAGCAATATATCATGGCGAGATAAAACTTTGCAGGCGAAATAGTTAGGCAGTCGAAAAATATTTTTTCAAGTAAAGATGATATTGTAGGCGAAATAAAGTAATGTTGTCAAAGATTTCGCCCCTTACCATAACACTCTGAGTATTCTTTAAGCGATATGCAGATACTTCGCTTGAGAAAGGCAAAGTTATATACAAGAAAACTGAAATATCGCCTTAGCCTGTGAAGAAAAACTAAATCATCTTGCAAAACAACTTCCAAATGCATTATACAAGTCATCATAAGGACACAACATGAATGATAGACCTTGTAAACACAACTACTACTAGTGGGAAAAAAAACAACCCCCAACTTAAGGCTTGAAAACTTTCTGCACAAGTTATATAAAACAATCACATTACTCTTTTCACAATGAAAAAGAAACAACTGTCATGCACATTACTCGTTATTAACAATCAAAAGAAAACAAAAAAAAAAGACTCAAATGTTCACATTACTCTTAAAATGACTTAATTATAACAAAGTTACTAAGTTCTGAGCAAAAACATAATAACAGACAACAAAAAGAATAACAACTAAAAATCTTCTAAACTAGTTTCAGGAGAATGCATTTGTTAAGGAGATTTGGAGTTCAATCTTCTTCTCTTGTGTTGAGGACTGGATGAAGATTCAACTACTATTCTTCTGCTAAGCTGTAATTTTCTAATTACCAGCCTCCTGATCTCCAAATCAATGTCAGCAGGCGATTTAAGATCTACCTCTAAGCTCTTTCTAGGTTCAACTGAACTAGGAGATGGCATATTTGGTTCCGTCTTCTGTGTTCCTGTCTTGATAGATTTCCTTTCCTTGGAACTGGCTCTTGCATCATCAGCCTCGGTATCACTTAGTGGAGCCAAATTAAGAGCTTTCTTCCTCTTGTATGGCCTAGGATTTTCCAATTGTGCTAAGAACTTGCTATGTCTTCTAATCTGCCTGAAAATTGTGGAGTAATATCCATCTAGAACGTTGAAAGCACATGTTGCATCCCATGAGCAAGGGGTCTTGTTGTGATCCTGAATGATCATCTCCTCCAAATCTGCAAGTTTAGCTGCAGGATCACTATAAATAGACTTACTTGAAGAGGAAGAAGATGAACTCTTGCTATGCTTTCCATTCTTTGGACTAGTCATTTCTTCTTCAGATGAACTGGTAGAGGAAAACTCCATCCCACTGAAAAACTAATATGGAGGTATCCTGTTGAAATGTATAAAGAAGTCTCCTAACATTTCTGCTACTTCTTCAGCATCATAAGCACAGGCTTCTTCTTAACATAGAGGCACTTGGTTGAGAGGCTCTGGCTGCAAAAAGGGAACCAATGCCATATTCTAAGAAGAACTGTCACTGTCCATAGGATTAATATCTTTATTGAAGAACTAACCCATCCTTGCCAAATTTATCAACCTTTAAATCTCAAGATGAATAATATGATGCCTTGGAATAAAATCTTCAATACGAAAAGGTGGAAGCATAACAGTACACTTGGCAAGTCCAAAATGTGCAGGGACTTGACAAGTGTATACTAGAGGCTATTGAATAGATACCTCAAGGGCTGATGGCTAATGTTCACTTTCTTCTTGAGGAGCTGGACCAGATCCTTCACCTTTTTCTTGCACTGACACAGGCTTGCCAGCAGCCTCATCAAAAGATGCCAACAACAATCCTTGCCTCTCAATGTAAGCAGTATCTATTTCTTCGCACTCTGAAGAGTCAGAGTCATACTCAGGCTCTACTGCCTTTCCCATTTCTTCATTTATCATCCTCTCATCTTCCTTCAAAACCTGGTTTGTAGCCCTTTCAGTTTCCAAGTCAAATTGGTCACCTAAATTCCTTTATAGGTAATCATTCTCCAAATTGGAAGCATCCACAGTTTCTATTTGTTCATTGAACTCAGGTTGGCTATCCATCAATTCTTCTTGCTCAAAATGAGGACTCTGATAATTTTCCTCATTCCTTTCTTGTTCATCTGGCTCTCTCATGCTTACCCCCTTCACAAATCTTACAAAACCCACTAGTGGTGCACTTCGTCTTGTTCTTTGCAGTTCCCAAATCTTCAAGAATTCTTGAAGGTCTGAGATGTTGTTTAAAAACTTTGTAATCCATTCTTCAACCTTCCTATTAACCATCTCATTGACCATGTCTTCTAACTGTTCTTTTGTGGGTTCAGCTATCCTCTCATTCTCTCTTCTAAGACTGTGAGTAGGAACTAGAGCAATCTCTTGCACTGTTCTTGCAACTGAAGCAGGAGAAGAGAACTTGTTCTTCTTAGTATTTCTCTTCTTGGCATCCCTTAATGCCTTCAACTCTATCACTCTGTCAATTGCCTCAGGACAAGGATTGTCCTTTCCTCCTCTACTTTCCCAGATCCTCAATTCCAATTCACCAGTGTGTGGCTTTGAGTCTGCTAGCCACACATCCTTCTTCTTGTGCTCGACTCCACATCTTTCTAGCAGTCCAGTTATGAGGGATGGAAAATATAGAGTATGTTGTCTGGATTTCTCCTTCCTCATACTGTTCACTCTCGTTTGCAGCTCTGAATAAATCAGCTGGCCTAAATGAGTGAACTTGGCCTGGTTAAAGTCCCCTAAAAACCTCTTCTCATCAGTTGTAAATCTGTTGTCTTTGTTTCTAGGCATCACATTGTCCCTTAACCAGGTTAAGCATATAGCAGAGTGAATATCCAATTCACTAGCTAGAACATCATTCTCAGTCCCATTTGTTGGATATGGGTATCTCTTTAAGTTTTTTTAATCATCCATAGTCACCTTAGCAGCATCCATACCTCTATCTCCTTATGACTCAACATCCATTAATCTGTAATAAGTACAGATGCTCTCCACTGATATGTCTACTTGAACACCTCTAATGCCAAAAGGAGTATCTAAAGTCGCATTAACCTTCTTAGGTTGCTCCACCAATTTCTTCATAGACCAACCCCAAAGATAATGCTCAAAATGCCTATCCTGAAGATCATCTAGGAGGATAGCCTTCTCCTGCCAAAATTGCAGGTTATCTTTCTGCAGTGGAGTTTCAACTTGAGGCTAATTCTTGGTGACCTCAGGAAAATTAACCATCACCTTTTTGCCTTTTTTACTGACCCCATATATGGCTGCTACTTTCTCAACTGAAAATTCCCCTTTTCCAGCATTTGGTGCAGAAGGGGTCTTGGGTGTATTTTCCACACTTGTCTTCCTCTTAGTAGACGTTTGAGAACCAATCTGCATTCTTTTCTGCTTAGTACTCTTAATAGAAACTAACCCAATAGATTTCTTATTTAGTTTCTCTCCAGACTTCCTCCCTTTATCAGCATCTGAATTAGAGGGGGTCTTCTCTTTAGCCTTTGGAGAAGAAGGCAAAATTACTCTGACATTGTAATTCTTTTCATCATAGATCTTCGCCCTGTCCGAAGTCTTTGCCTTCTTACCATTCTTGGATGGGCTAAGAGTACTGTCGTTCTTTCTCTTTGCCATTAATCTGGAAATTGAAACATAATATCAACAACTATAATCCAGTATCAATTTGAAAGAACTTAAAAACCCATTATAGCAGCAGCATTATCAATTGTGATGACAGTATATTGTATTGAACTCTCAAAATGGAATACCTAGTTATAAACAGATATGTTCATCATAAAACCCACACAAATTTACACCATTATTACCGTTAAACATTGCTCAATTTACACCCTAATAATTGCAATCAAAGTATCAACACAGCGTAGCTAAAGACAAGTATTAACTTTATGAAAAATCGAGAAGAATGTACCTTGTTTAGTTTTTGTGATGAATGTAGACTCAAACGTGAAAGCAAAATGAGAGATTCGCAATTTAGAGTTTTTGTGAGATGAAAATTCAGAATGCAAGTAAAAGTAACGGTAAAATTGAATTGAGTTTTTAAAGGATTCGTGAAATAGGCGCAATGATGAAAGAGATAGGCAGGAGGCGGAAAGAATCAGCCTTGCCTCGTGTCACAACGGTAACTTTTGCGTACGCCTACGTGTCACATAATTAAATCGTCACCTCAATAATCTGACGACATATGTGAGCAACAATTTTAACATTTCGTCTACAATCAGATGAATAAGGCAAGTAAAAAGAACAAAATCTTTTATTTTGCCTTCAACAATATAAACTTTGGTGATTAAAAAGAAAATTTCGCATAAACAAAGAACTTAGGCGAAGTACTTGAGGCGGAATAAAAATATCTCGCCACAAATGTTTTTTAAAGAGGAAATGCTTAAGGCGAAAACAACATACCTCGCCGGTGCAACTTTTTCTAGGCGAAGTAAATTATTAAAATAAAATCATAATGCCAGAAGCATACCTGATTGGCAAGATACAAGGGCGATGTTTGAAGATTCGCCTTACCTTTCCTTGCACTAGACGATACAACAAGGCGACATTTCTCAATCTTCGTCATTTCAAGAGTATGATAGGCGAAATTGTGGCTTGAGTTTTAATTCTCGCCTTCACCCAGGCGACAATATTTAGCGATGCCCTAAAATTTCGCCATCTTCTACATGTTCACAAAGGCGAAATAAAATTGCTCATTGCCAACTAGAAAACAGCTTAGGCAAGAAATTTGGCAATAAGAATGACATCTCGCCTTCTACTCCAAACCTCAAGTTCATCTGAACATGATAATACTTTTCCACAACATGAACTTGGTTAATCAAAAATTTACACAATTAAACAATTATAGTATAAATCCAATACAAAAATTTAATTATGTAAAGAGTATGCTTTGTTTAAGGTCATTAGCATCGACCATGGTAAGTCTGTTATGGAATTTCCATCATATCTACAGGGTCTGAGATATAAAGAATATCTCTTGTCCTGTAGATGTCTCCCCCTAGGGAGTGTTAAACTTTCTGCCCATTCACAATAAAAGAATCAGTAGACTTATTGTCAAAAAATTCTTTAGCTCTATATGGGGAAACACTCTTCACTCTAAATGGACCAGGCCATCTAGATTTTAGTTTTCCTAGAAATAAGCTAAGTTTGGTGTCGTAAAACAGCACATATTGTCTAGGTTTAAACTCTCGCTTGAGAATCTTTTTATCATGATAGTTTTTCATTTTCTACTTATACATTTCATGATTCTCATAGGCTTCCAAGCGTCATTCATCCATTTCATCAAGTTGTAGAAGCCTTTGTTTTCCTATTTTGATAGAGTTCATGTTCAACAATTTTACTGCCGAATAAGATTTATGCTCTAATTCTACTGGTAGATGGCATCCTTTGCCATAAACCATTCAAAATGGGGACATTCCAATAGGAGTCTTAAAAGCTGTCCTATAAGCCCACAGAGCATCATCTAACTTATAGCTCCAATAAGTCCTGGACTCGTTCACAGTCTTTTGTAGGATTCTTTTCAATTCTCTGTTGGAAACCTCTACTTGACCATTTTCTTGTGGATGATAAGCTGTAGTAACCTTATGGATCACTCAATACTTTTTAAGCACTTTTTTCAACAACTTGTTGCAGAAATAAGATCCCCCATCACTAATGAGTACCCTGGGTATGCCAAAATGAGTGAAGATATTCTTTTGAAGAAATTTCTCCACTACTTTACCTTCATTCGAAATACAAGCAACAACCTCTACCCATTAGGATACATAGTTCACAGATACAAGTATATATCATACTTGTTTGATGGAGGAAATGGTCCCATGAAGTCTATACCCCATACATCAAACAGTTCAACTTCTAGGATATAATTCTGGGCCATTTCTTGCCTTTTTGAAATATTTCCCATTCTTTGGCATCTACTTGGCCAAAAATGCATGAGCATCCTTAAAAATTGATGGCCAATAAAATCTACATTCCCAATTTTTTGCTGCTGTTCTTGTTCCAGCAAAATGCCCTGCATATTCTGAGGAATGACAATGCTTTAGAATATCAAAAGTTTCTTCATATGGGATGCATCTTCTCAACACTTGATCTGTGCGTCTTCTGAACAGAAAAGGCTCATCCCATATGTATCTCTTGATCTCATAAAGAAATCTTTTCTTCTGATGACTATTAAGCCCATCAGGTTACACTTTATATGACACATAATTTGCATAATCAGCATACCATGGATAGAATGTTTCCTCACATAAGAACAGTTGCTCATCAGGAAAGTGTTCATTTATATCCATTTGAGCTTCCATGTCTCTGATGTGCAACCTCGAAAGGTGATTAGCTACCACATTTTCAGATCCTTTCTTGTCTTTGATTTCAATGTCAAACTCTTGCAGCAAAAGTACCCATCTTATCAATCTAGGTTTGGATTCTTTCTTAGCAAATAAGTACCTCAATGCTGCATGATCAGTATGAATGATAACTTTAGACCCTAATACGTATGACCTAAACTTATCCAATGCAAAGACTACTGCTAGTAATTCTTTTTCTGTGGTGGTATAGTTTCTCTGAGCCTCCAGCATTATTTTACTAGCATAGTAAATGACTCTAAACAACCTTTCTTTCCTTTGTCCCAACACTGCACCTAACCAAAATCAGATGCATCACTCATAATTTCAAAATCACAATTCCAATCAGGTGGAGTTATGATTGGTGCTGAGACAAGCTTTTTCTTTAACTGCATAAAAGCTTTCAAACAATCATCAGTGTAATCAAACTTCTTTTCTTTTTCTAGCAAAACACACAGCGGTCTAGAAATTTTTAAAAAATCTTATATGAATCTCCTGTAGAACCTTGTATGTCCCAAGAAACTTCTAATGCCCTTAATATTAGCAGGAGGTAAGTTGGCTATCACATCTATTTTAGCCCTATCCACTTCTAATCCCTTAGCAGACACCTTATGACCTAAAAATATACCCTCTCTAACCATAAAATGGCATTTTTCCCAGTTGAGGACCAAGTTAGTCTCCTCACATCTTCTAAGCACTTTCTCCAGATTATTCAAGCAATCATCAAAACTATCTCCAACGATGGAAAAATCATCCATGAAAACCTCTAAAAACTTACCAATGAAATCTGTAAAAATAGCTAGCATACACCTCTAGAAAGTACCTGGTGCATTACATAGTCCAAATTACATTCTGTAGTAAGCAAAGGTTCCAAAAGGACAAGTAAAAGTTGTTTTATGCTGATCACCAGGTGCTATGGGAATTCGGTTGTATACAGAATAACCATCCAAAAAGTAAAAGTAAGGGTGTCCTGCTAACCTATCTAGCATTTCATCAATAAAGGGAAGAGGAAATTGATCCTTTCTAGTGGCATCATTTAAAGTCTTATAATCTATACACATATGCCAGCCTGTAACAGTTCTAGTAGGGATCAATTCATTCTTTTCATTTTTAATGACAGTAATCCCTCCCTTATTTGGTACGCACTGCACTGGACTAACCCCTTCACTATCTGAAATGGGAAAAATAATACCTGCATCGAGGAGTTTCAACACTCCCTTTTTCACAACCTCCTTCATAGTTGGGTTCAATCTTCTCTGAGGTTAGATCTTGGGTGTATGCTTATCCTCTAGAATGATTTTGTGAGTACAGAAAGTGGGGTTGATCCTTTAATGTTTGCAATTGTCCATGCAATGGCTTTCTTGTGTTTCCTCACCACTTGTAGAAGGCTTTCCTCTTGCTCATCTGTCAAGTCATTTGATACTACAATAGGTAAACTAGAATCCTTAGGGTTAAGGAATGCATACCTGAGATGACTTGGAATCGCTTTTAGCTCTAATTATGGTGGTTTCTCTATGGAAGAAAGCATTGGTTTAGCAAATGGTTGTATGTCACTGATGTTGAGTACAAAATGCGATGTCATAAACTCCAACTCTCCACTATAAGCACTTTCTTCAGGAATATCCATATCCACATCGTTTATTAAAACATTATTTAATGGATCAGCACACCTTAGTGTCAAAATTTTATCCATCAACTCCTCATCAGCAGCAAGTTGAATACTTTTTACTTCATTGAAATCATAAGGGAATTTCAATGATTCCAACAAACTGAACCTTGTTTCTTCTCCATTTACTCTTAATGTGAGCTCGCCATTTGCTACATCAATTAAAGCCCTTTCAGATCTCAAAAATAGTCGCCCAAGTAACAATGGCACATCCTCATCTACTTCCATGTCAAGTACTACAAAGTCTATAGTAAACATGAACTTATTCATTATGACTATCACATCTTCCACAACTCCCTTGGCATGAGTGAAAGATCTATCTGCAAGCTGTAATAAGACATTGTCAGGCCTGAAATGTCCTATCCCAACCTTTCATAGACGGCCAATGGCATCAAGTTTATACTGGTTTCCAAATCACAGAGAGCTCTCCCTTTTGACCTGTCACCTATGGTTAAAGGTATGGTGAACTTGCCAGGATCCTTCTCCTTCCTAGGAATCTGGTACTTGTCAAGTTGGCTCACGCTTTCATTAACATTTATACATCTCACATCACCTAAATTCCTTCTATTTGGCAATAATTCTTTCATGAACTTAGCATAGACAGGCATTTGCTTTAATGCCTCAAGAAAGGGTTGTTTCGCATGCTTTGTGCGATAAGATGCTTCGAAGTGGATGTGAAGCATTCTTGGCTCATGTGGTGGAAGTGGATAAGCCACGTACTGATGGAAAGTTCATTCCTACTGTTAATGAATTCTTGGATGTGTTTCATGATGAAATTCCGGGTTTGCCGCCACAGAGAGAAGCGGAGTTTACTGTTGAGCTTGTTCCAGGCGCCGCGCCAGTTTTTATGGCACCTTATCGAATGGCTCCGACAGAATTAAAGGAATTGAAAGTGCAGTTGCAGGAACTGTTGGATAAAGGCTATATTCGACCGAGTACTTCACCTTGGGATGCTCCAGTTCTGTTTGTGAAGAAGAAAGACAGAACTTTCCGGTTGTGTATTGACTACCGGCAGTTGAATAAGCTTACTGTGAAGAACAAGTACCCTCTTCCTCGGATAGATGATTTGTTTGATCAATTGAGAGGGGCTGGTGTGTTCTCTAAGATTGATTTGAGATCTGGTTATCATCAATTGAGGATCCGGGAGTCGGATATTCCTAAGTAAGCATTCCGGACCAGGTATGGCCACTATGAATTTGTGGTAATGCCATTTGGTTTGAATAATGCTCCTGCTGTCTTTATGGATTTGATGAACAAAGTGTTTAAGCAGTTTTTGGACTAGTTTGTTGTGGTGTTCATTGATGACATTCTGGTGAATTCGAAGGATAAGGAAAAGCATGCTAAACATTTGAGAATAGTTTTGCAGATTATTCGTGAGAAGCAACTTTATGCAAAACTGTCCAAATGTGAGTTCTGGATGGAAGAAGTAGCTTTCCTTGGTCATGTAATTTCAAAAGATGGCATAAAGGTGGATCCGAAAAAGATTGAGGCTGTAATGGCTTCGAAACCACCTGTGAATGTGACTAAAGTAAGGAGTTTCTTGGGTTTGGCAGGTTATTACCATCGGTTTGTGAAAGGATTCTCCTCAATTGCAGGTCCTTTGACGAAGCTTCTGCATAAGGGAGCTAAGTTTGAATGGACAAGCAAATGTCAGGAACGTTTTGATACGTTGAAGAAGTTGCTTACTGAAGCTCCAGTTTTGGTTCAGCCGGTTGAAGGGTTGGATTACATTGTGTACAGTGATGCTTCGCTGAACGGTCTTGGTTGTGTGCTTATGCAAGGCCGAAATGTGATTGCTTATGCAAGGTCGGAATGTGATTGCTTATGCATCAAGACAATTGCGAACTCATGAGCGTAATTACCCTACTCATGATCTGGAGTTGGCTGCCATTGTCTTTGCATTGAAAATATGGAGGGGTTACTTGTATGGAGCGAAGTGTTTTGTGTATACGGATCACAAGAGTTTGCGGTATTTACTTGTTCAGAGGGATTTGAATTTAAGACAGCGTAGATTGGTTGAATTTCTAAAGGACTATGATATGGAGATCAATTATCATCCTGGTAAAGCTAATGTGGTAGCGGATGCTCTTAGCCGCAAATCTATGCATGCTTTGTATGCCATGATGGCCTGATTGAGTCTGAAGGATGATGTTCTGGTAGCCGAACTGGTAGTGAAACCAGATTTGACTGCTAGGATTCTGGAAGCACAAAAGTCTAATGAGTTAGCCTTGGAGTGGGCTAAGAAATCTGGTCAGGGTAAGAGAACTGAAGCGTCTCAGAGAGATGATGGTATTTGGTGGTCGGATTTATGTGCCATTATCCGATAATCTGAGAACTGAAATATTGACAGAAGCGCATAGGCAAGTGTATGCTATGCATCCTGGTGCTACCAACATGTATCATGATCTGAAGGTGATGTATTGGTGGTCGGGTATGAATAGAGACATTGTTGATTTTGTTGGAAAGTGTTTGATCTGTCAGCAAGTTAAAGCAGAACATCAACTTCCATCTGGTTTGCTTCAGCCGATATCAGTTCCGGAATGGAAGTGGGATCGAGTCATTATGGATTTTATTGTTGGGTTGCCATTGACTCTTGAGAAGTTTGACGCTATTTGGGTGATTGTGGATCGTTTGATCAAGTCTGCACATTTTCTACCAATCCGGGTTGATTATTCTCTGGAGAGATTGGCAGAATTGTATCTGAAGGAAATTGTGAGGTTACATGGGGTTCCTTCGTCTATCATTTCTGACAGGGATCCTAGGTTTACCTCTCGATTCTGGAAGAAATTTCAGAAGGCTTTGGGGACAAAGTTGAATTTCAGTACCGCCTTTCATCCGCAAACTGACGGGCAGTCCGAAAGGACAATTCAGACCTTAGAAGACATGTTTCGATGTTGTGTGATTGAATTTGGTGGTTCTTGGATTAAGTATTTACCTTTGGTTGAGTTTGTTTATAACAAGAGTTTTCAGGCGAGTATCTGTATGGCTCCTTATGAGGCTTTGTATGGTCGGAAGTGTCGTACTCCGTTGTATTGGACTGAGTTGAGTGAGTCTCGGGTAGTAGGACCAGATTTACTTTTGGAAGCTGAGGAGAAAGTCAAAGTGATTAAGGAGAAGCTTAAGGAAGCATCGGATAGGCAGAAGTCATATACTGATCTTAAGAGGAAGGATATTGAATATCAAATTGGTGATAAGGTGTTTCTGAAAGTATCTCAATGGAAGAAAGTTCTTCGATTCAGTCGGAAAGGTAAGTTGGCTCCGTGATTCATTGGACCTTACGAGATCCTGGAAAAGATTGGTCCAGTTGCTTATCGAATTGCTTTGCCACCTGAGTTGGAGAAGATCCATAATGTCTTTCATGTATCGATGTTAAGAAGGTAGCGTTCTGATCCTTCTCATGTCCTTACACGTGAGACAATTGAGATTCGACCGGATTTGAGTTATGAGGAAGAACCGGTTCAGATTCTGACTAGGGAAGTGAAAGTTTTGAGGAACAAGACTGTAACCCTAGTCAAGGTCCTCTGGCGTAACCACGCGGTTGAGAAAGCGTCGTGGGAAACAGAAGACATTATGCAAAGTCAGTATCCGTATCTGTTTAGTTCAGGTAATTTCGGGGACGAAATTTCTTAAGTAGGGTAGATCTCTCACGTCCGTAATTTGGGGCTATTTGTCTGCTTATTTTGAATTTTTATTTAATTTTTGGTCTATTTATCGTTCAAGGGTAAAATGGGCATTTTTGTAAAATGTTGACTTTTTCGGTTTGACCAAATGATTTGACTAAGTTGACTTTTGGGTTGGTTTTGAAAACAATTTGAAATTTGAGCTATATTTGTAATTATTTTACAAATGGGGTTATTTTTAATTAATTTGAAAATATATGGGTTGGTGGAGATATTTACCACCCATATATATGTGAAAAGATTGCTTTTAGAATTCATTCTCACCAAAACCTAGAAAGAAGCTTTTTACGTATTGTTACTTTCTCTCCAAAAATCAAGAACACACACTCATATTCTAAGCTTTAATTGTTGAGGATTTCACTTGGATTTTGTGCGGAATTGATTTCTTCACATTCTAGGTATGATTTCTTTTCTCTTTTTGCTTTAAATTGATTTCTATTAGATTTTGGGATTTTATCTATACTTAGGGTTTGTTGATTTTGGAGTTGATTTCTACAAATTGATTTGGGGGTTTTGTTTTATATGGATTGGGTTTTGAAACCCTTGATTTAATTTCATGATTTGGGTTGTTTTGAATCTTAATTGATTTTAATTGTTCTTTAGATATAAACCCTAATAATTGTGAATTGGGGATTTATAATTTATTCTTGATTTGGTGTAAACCAAGTTGAGGATCGTCGAGCGGAGTAGACTCGTTTGATTTGGATTAGCGAATAAGGTTAGTAGCCGTGTTTACGCCCCCATGTTTGTATGTTTTTGTTTGTTTGTTTGTATGTAAATTGATTAAATTTATACAAGACGAATTATGATTTGGATAGCTTAAATTGTTGCATTTGATATAAACTGCTTGGGTATATTGCTGCCATTTTATTTGTACATATTGGACACGTGAATTAGTGTTCTTATTTGTCTGCTATCTGTCCGTAATCTGTAATTTGAATTCTGTAATCTGCTAAAGTCCTGTCCTAAGGTTAATACGATAAGACCAGCATGCTGTTAGGGAAAACTAGATGTATACATCGATGCGCGAAAACGTATATGGCCTTGATTGCCAACCACTTTCTGGATGCGAAGACATCACTTCTAGAGCTTTGCTCACTGTCTGGATGCGACGACATCACTTCTGGGATCTTTGATCCACCTCTGATGGTTTAACTCTATCTATCTGTTTCTGTTCCCGATTTTGTTATTAGACTAAGGACAGGCCTGGTAAGTTAAACACCTAAATAATTGGGTAATCTGAATTCTTTGATAATGAATTGTTTCCGCTTATGATGATGTTTGTTGCTATGCTTTGGTTGACTCTCATTATGCACGTTGTTATCTTTTGGGTTCTAACACTGGGTAGTGTTTATTGTGATTCATAACTGGCTGTAAATGTTAGGAATAGACCCATTTGGATAACTAGACTTTGATTGGCAAACGACATAATTTGAATTAGGCTAAAAATGTGCCCAATGTCCGTAACCTGACTGTTTACCGGATTAGATACCGGATTGTCACTTATAACTGGAAAACTGGACGTAGGATGGTCTCTGGATGAACTCCTTACCGAGCTAGTTACCGAAATACAATTCGGTCAGCCACGAGATCAATAGATTCATTCTCTAGACGATTTACTTACTGAATTAGTTATCGAACTGTAGTTCGGTATGAACCTCCGAAGACTGTTCAACCTCTCTGACCGAGCTCTTCACCGAGCTAAGTACCGAATTACAATTCAGCATGTCTGGGAGACTTAAAACTCTCTGACCGAGCTTCATACCGGATTAAGAACCGAACTGTCACTTAAACTTTCCTTGGATTCGTATAACTGCTCTCTGACCGAATAGCTTACCGGAATGTCTACCGAATTACAATTCGGTAAGTCTGGTAATGCTCTCTGACCGAATAGGCTACCGGACTATATACCGAACTCCTAATTCGGTATCGGTCTTCCTTCTGAAAATAAATTGACAACTATAAAGCCTTTCTCAGATGGTAAATGTAATAATATGTAATCACTTATCCTAGATCACTTAAAGGGGTTTGTATTTGGGATAACTTGATTATATAATCAACTTGTTTGCTTCTGTTTGTACCCCCTTTTGGTTGTTAACTAACTTGCATTGTGTATGACATACTATTCTGTTTAATAAGATGCATCGGTATGTGTTTGTTGGGCATTGGCTTACTAACCAGACATCGATAGTCTGACCCTTCGTTGTTTTCCTTTTTGTTTTATATGTTTTGAACCCTTTTTGGGAATGGAATTTGCTGAGTTCAGACAGTCAGGTGGGATAGCAGGATATCACTAGCATCGAGCATCACATGGCATCCTTTTCAGACTTGGATTGCATTTCTATTTCATTATTGCTAGACTTATTTTGTATTTGAACCCGCTGCACTATGTTTTGGATTAATTTTCAGATTAAGTACTTTTGGGATATTTTTATGTGATTTTTCCTTTCATTGGGAACTTGTAGTCGAACTACTATTTGATCTTGGATTTATTTTCGAACCATTTGAATTTGGATTTATAAGAACTGTCATTCAGATTTGAGTATGATTTGTATATCTGTTTATTTGTTATTTGTATGTTTGTATTTGTCTCCGCATGTGACATCCGGTCTCCGCGTTCCCTTTCCGTTGGGACGGGGGTTCGGGTGTTACATTAGGGGCTGCCCAATTATAGCTTTATTGTATGAAAGGATTGTGAACAGACCTGTAATGGTTGATGTCGAAATTAGGGCTCTTAGTATGAAAGTTTAGTTCCTCTTTAGGAATGAACTCGAATTGACCAGGATACCCAGTTAAATAAGAAATTCATTTAGATTTGGGAGTAGATCGAGCACTGAATGCAGACATAATTCGAGTAAAGAGTGGAATATGAAGAACAGAGTGCCGACAACGAAGTAGAGATTTGATGAACTCAAAAACTTGAGATCTATAATAAAATTTGCAAATGAACAAGAAATGGATTTAGAATTTTATAATCAGAGCATTTTTGTTTGTTGTGTTCAATTTGGAATTAGAGAAATTAGGGAAGAAATCAGGGAAGAAGAAACTGATGTGGGTTCAATTTGGAAAGTAGAGAAATTAGGGAAGAAAAGGAACTGATGTTGGAGATGTGTATAGAAAGTAGGGAGAGATTCGTTAATGTAATTCTGTTTTCTTATTATTATTATTATTATTATTATTTAAATTTTTAGGTTTAAATTGTATTAGGTTTGGAAATGTAAAAATTAGGTTAGGATGAAATATAATTTCCATTTTGGGTAATGTTGCAAGTAATTTGGGACATCCCAAAAATGGTATGTGTGACAACATTTCAGATTAAATGTGTACAAAAAATTACGAGGTAGAAAAGTTTACTGGTAAGAATGATTTCAGATTATGGAGATTGAAGATGAGAGATTTGTTGGTTTATCAAGGTTTGGAGGAGGCTTTGAAAGGAGCACAAAGATTGCCAGATTTATTGGGTGAGCAGGAAAAGAAAGAACTATTGAACAAGACTCACGATGCAATTATTTTGTCTTAGGGTGAAACAGTTTGGACAAAGGTTTCAAAAGAAAAATTTGTCGCAGGTATTTGGTCTAAAGTAGAAAGTTTGTATATGACCAAATCTCTGGTAAAAAGACTTCTCTTGAAACAAGCATTGTATTCTTTTAAGATGCAAGATGATAAATATGTAGATGAACAAGTTGATGAATTTAATAAAACAGTTCTTGATCTTGAAAATATTGATGTTTCAATTGCCTACAAAGATAAAACATTATTGTTATTGTGTTCTTTACTAGTGTCATATTAACACTTTAAAGAAACTCTATCGTACAGAAGATAATTTTTTCTCCATACGAGGGGCACAAAACTTTGAATTCAAAAAAGTTAAATCAGAAAAATGAGGTTAAGGCAAATAACATAGGGGAAGGAGAATAATATGGGAAAAGATTACTTATTGGAGGACGAAGTGAGTAAAAAGAAATTAAGGGAAGATCCAAGTCACGTTCAAAATTTATCATTTCTTCGTTAGGACAAAAAATTATAAAATAAAGTTTTTGCATAAGAAGATTATGTCCGAAAAGATTAAAGTCAATTGCGAAAAAAAAAAAAGAGTCTAGATATATGCTACTATAGTACGAAAGGATACGAATCTACTAAAGTTCTTATAGTATCAAATATTAATTTTTTAAAAGAGTAGATATTATGTCACGTCCGTAAATTGGATTATTAATTTTTCGTATTTTGAGATTTTATTTCCATCATTCAAATTTTTATTTAATTTTATTTATTTTTCGTTCAAGGGTAAATTGGGTAATTTCAAAATATTGACTTTGCGGTTTGACTATATGATTTGACTAATTTGACTTTTGAGTTAGTTTTGAAAATAAATGGACATTTGAAGTATTTATGTAATTATTTCTTACTTTGGGTTATTTTTAAATTAAATAGAAGTTTTGGATTTTTGGTGATATTTGTCACATAATATAAAAGGGGAAAAATTAGGTTTATGAACCATTCTTATCAGATTTGTAAAAATAATCTTAAATTGGTTTCTCTCTTTTTCTTTCTACTCGAATCTAAGCCGCAAATTTTTAAATACCATTCTCACGGATTGGAATTCGGTTTCTTTGGTTTCCTTGTTCAAGGTAATGTTTGCGAACTTTTTTTCTTTGCTTTACCGCTTTGATTTGATTTGAGGATTTCTACATCAATCTAGGATTTTCGAAATTTAGAATTTTATTTCAATTGATTTGGGTTTTGAAACTCTAAATATTTAATTCATGTACATTGGGTTTAATTTGGGTTCGATTGGGTTTTTAATCGCTGCTTTAGTTATAAACCATAACTTTTGACTTTGGTATTTATTCGATTTATTCTTAATTTAATTTAGATCAAATTGGGAATCGTCAGCCGGAGTGATTTCGGTGGATTTTTGGATTTAGCGATAAAGGTTAGTAACCATGTTTATGCCCCGACGTATATATGTTCTGTTTGTTCTCTGTGATTTTTTGATTAATTAATATAAACTGAAAGACTGTAATCTGAAATTGAAATACTATAATAAATTGCATTTGAGTATATTATGTTTGAATTGGCTATCTGAATATCGCATGTAATTCAGTCTGATTGATTTCCTTCCGTATATGATAATCTGTCACTCTAGTGCCATAATGTGGTTACATGAATTGAACTCATATCTGTTTGCTATACTGAAATTATAAATTCTGTAATATGCTAAAAGTCATGTCCTAGATTAATACGATAAGACCAGCATGCTGTAGGAAAAATTAGATGTACACATCGATGCGCGAAAGCGTACTTGGCCTTGATTGCCAACTTATTTTCTGGATGCGACGACATCATTCTGGAGCTTTGCTCATGTCTGGATGCGACGACATCACTTCTGGATCTTTGATCCATCTCTGAGGGTTTTACCCTATTTTTTGTCTCTTTCTGTTCCTGATTTCTGTTATTAATCTAAGGACAAGCCCGGTAAGTTAAACACCACTTAATAATATGATAATCTTAAATTTGTTATAGTGAAATTATTTCAGCTTATGCTTATGAATGTCTGCTACGAACTGTTTAGATTTTCTGTCTATTGCTTGTTACATTGGGTTCCAACATTTGAGTAACATGAGTTTGACTACTAACTGGTCATAGGCGATAGGATTAGACCCACATAAATATTTAGAACTTGAATAGCAAAAATTATAATCTAAAATAGGCTAAAAACGTGAACAGTGGCTCTGACCGAGCTGTCTACCGAACTGGTAACCGAATTATCACTTGAACTCGAACTTAGAAAATAGGTTGGTCCCTGGCCGAACTGGTTACCGAGATAACTACCGAATTACAATTCGATCAGCCTTGTGATCAATAGAATTACTCCCTGGCTGAATTTCATACCAAATTAGTTACTGAACTGCATTTCGGTTTAGCCTTACAGGACAGCTCAAACTCTCTGACCGAGCTCTTTACCGAGTTAAGTACCGAATTATAATTCGGTGTGTCATGATATTATGAATACTGTCTGACCGAACTAATGACCAAACTGCTTACCGAATTAAAATTTGGTATCACTGTTAATACTCTCTGAACGAATTGCTTACCAAACTGCATACTGAATTCAAGGTTCGGTGTCAGTCATTCTCTTGAGATAATTTGACAACTTTTAAGTTACTTTCAGACGATAATTGCAAAAATCTGTAATCACTTATCCTAGATTACATTAAGGGGATTAAAACAAGAATAATTTGGGTTCTTAATCACTTGTTTGCTCCTGTCTGTAACCCCATGTTTGTAGACTAATCTATATATGTGTGTGACATTTTATTCTTTTAAGTAAGACGCATCCTGTGTGTGCTTGTTGGGCATTGACTTACTAACCAGACATCGATAGTCTAACCCTTCGTGGTTTTCATTTTTGTTTTGTATGTTTTGAACCCGTTTGGGAATGGAAATTGCTGAGTTCAGACAGTTAGGTAGAATAGCAGGATATCACTCGCACGTCAAAATCAAGCATCGTCCGGCATCTTTTCAAGACTTTGTTTTCATTATGATTACATTTTGATTGAAATTAATTCAATACTTTGTAACCGCTGCTTTTGAGTATTTTGGATTTGATTACATCTTTATTGGATTTGTATTTGAACTATCTGATTTTGGATCACTTTTGAATAATGAGATATTCAGAAACGTTTCTTAATTATGTATTTGTTTTGTACATTTATTATATCTGTTATCTGTCTATCTGTCCATTCTGCACGTGACATCTGCTCTCTACGTCCCTTTTATCGGGGCAGGGGTTCGGGTGTCACATATTAGATGCTAGATGTACATTCTATATGACTCCAATTAAGGTTGGTTTGAAGGTTTGTCAGTTCAAGAATCTGGATTGGTTTTATTGGGTAACAATAAATCTTGCAAAGTCATGGGGATGGGTTCAATCAAAATAAAAATATTTGATAAATTGGAAAGAGAAATCTCATTTCTTCTGGAACATTAGATGAGTAAGAATGTAATTTTTTAGGCCCAAAATGGATCTTGAAAGTGATGAAAGATTTTTTTTTTTTTTTGCGCTAATGAAGGGAATAAAATAATGGATTATAGTTTTTGCAAGGGAGCACTATTATTAGTTCTACAAATGCTTGAACTGGGATCATGGACAAGACAACGCTTTGACATATAAGGCTGAGTTATATGAGTTAAAGTAATTTTATTAAACTTTCAAAATAAGGATTGTTATATTGGAGAAAAAAATAAGCCATGTAGAGTTCATAAAAATTTTATGTGTGGAAAGTTGCACATAGTTAAGTTTGGTGTTGGGCAACACAAAACAAAGGGTTCTCTTAATTACATTCACTCGAGTGGCCCTTCAAAAGTTCAATCACATTATGGTGGGAGGTATTTTTTATCTATTGTAGATGCCTTTTTTTAGAAAACTGTGGATTTTTATTTTGAAATGTATGATGAAGTTTTTGGTGTGTTTAAAAACTGAAAAGTTCTTATTGAGAAACAAATTGGAAGAAAAATAAATAGGTTAAGAAATGACAATGGATTGGAATATTGCTCTAATATTTTGATGAATTTTATGGGAAAAAAGGTCTAGCTAGACACAAAACAGTTGTTAAGACACCCCAAAAAACTTGTAATGCTGAGAGATTTAATAGAACAATTCTAGAAAGAGTTAAGTGTATGTTGTTAAGTGCTGGTCTTCCTAATTTTTTTTGGGCAGAAGTTGTATCTACTACAGCTTATTTAATTAGATGTCCATCAACATCTCTAGAACTTAAAACCCTTGAAGAATTTTAGTCGGGTGAATCTCCAAAATATGATATATTACGTGTTTTTGGTTGTCTTGCATATGCTCATATTAAGCAAGATAAGTTAGAATCTAGAGTTTTAAAATGTATATTTCTAGGAAAACCAAATAGAATGAAAAAAATAGACTTTAATGTTTGGAATCTGGTTTTAAAAAGGTATTAATTAGTCGAGATGTTATTTTTAACAAAAATTTATGGCAAACTTGACTAATAATACTGATGTGGTTTCTATTGAATCAAATGATAATATTGTACAGGATCAAATTGTGGTGAAGATAGATGTAATAAGAAATTTTAATGATCAAGATGATGTTGAGTAGATTGTTTGGTTAAATCAAGAAATTGAAGATCTGGATAGTTAGACTGATCTTCAAAATTATGATTTGATAAGAGGTTGAGTTAGAATAATAGTCATACCCCCTCAGAGATATGATTATGCAGAGTTAGTAGCCTATGCATTTTCTATTGCTAAGGAAATTGATACACAAGAGCCAAGAAATTATGTAAAAGCATTTACAAGCATTACCAACAATGATTGATTAATTACGATGGAAGAGGAAACGAATTCCTTAAAGCAAGATGGTACTTTGGTTTTGGTGGAAAAATTAAAAAATCAAAATTTAATAGGTTGTAAGTGGATATTTAAGAAAAAAGAGAGGAAGGGGTTCAAGGGGTTTAAAATGCTCGATTTAAGGAACGGTTGGTAGCTGAGGGTTTTTACGTAAAAAGCTGTAGATTTTAAAGAAATATTTTCTCCCATTGTAAAGCACCAATTAATCAGATTGTTGTATCTATTGTAGCTATTTACAACCTAGAGATCATTTTTATATTGGGATCTAAAAGTAGGGGTGAGCATGGGTTGGGTTCAGGCCAAACCCGGACCGACCCGAAAAATCCAAAATCCGAATAGAGACATAATGTTGGACCGGACTGACCTTTATTGCATTTCGGGTCGGGTTATTATATTTTCAAGTTTGGTCCATAGATGGGTCGGGGACCCGACAAACCCTAAACCTACAAACTAATTCATTCCTATTTTTTTACTTTTCCTAAAAAACCTTAATATACACAACTTTCTTACTCAATTTCCTTTCAACATACAACTCCCTACACACTCAATCTATTAATAACAATACAACCATATGATCTAATTCATATATTAAATTATAGTATCTCAATCCATCAACATAAATAGAAGCTGTGAGCTACCATGAACAACATAGAAAACCACATACATCAGAGCTACCATGAACAGCACGAAGAAACACATACATAATAAAAGCTGAGAGCTATGACGAACAACATAGAAAACCACATGGTCAACACCAAATATATGTGTAAGTTAAATAAGTGAAAATACAAAAGTTTATTCAGAATCGAGAACAATCCATCCATGTGATCATAAATCAGCTATTTAACTCACTTTTGACTTCGAATCAAATTTCAAAACAATGGTACCATCATTATCTGTATATATTGATGCTACACTTGAAGTTGACTGCCATCCATTTTCCAACATTGAAGTAAATGTCTAAAAATAATATACAAAACCACACAATAAGACAAAATACAATTGATAAAACCATATAATAAGACAGCACAGGTGATTGGTTTTAGGGTTTTTTTACTTTCTAATCTCTCTCTTTGACTCAACATGACACGAGGGGATTTAGGAACATCTTGTTTTGGCGAAACAAAATCAAATCAAAACGGCAGCCTTTAAAATAAATCAGGTTTCGAGTCGGGTCGATCCGGGTGAAGCCCGGTCCGGGTTTTGAAAAACCCAAAAAGCATCAGAAATTTAGCCCGACCCCGACCCGATTTACTGACTCGAACCGACCCGAACCTTGTAAAAGAACAAAATTTTCATGAAGCGGCTAAAAGATTATGAGGTTAAAAATAAGAAAATATCATTTTCTTACTGGAAAGATATTTGTACAGGCTAAATAGTTGCCTCGTCAATGGAATAAAAGATTTGATGAGTTTTTGTCAAAAGTTAGATTTCATATAAGTAATTATAATTGTTGTGTGTACTTCAAACAAGTTGGTTCACATTTGGTATACTTGCTATTATACGTAGATGATAAATAAAAAGTAAGGAATAGTTAAGATGGGATTATGAAGGTTAAATCTCTTAAATGAGAGTTTAAGATGAGGGATTTGGTAGTTGTTAAAAAGATTATGGGATGGAAATTGACAAAAATAGAAAGGTCGAAACTTTATTGTTGCTCTAGAGAGGTTATTTGACTAAAATTCTCAAGAAGTTTGGAATGGAGAATTCGAAATAGTGTTAAGTTCTCTGGCTTAAAATTTTAAATTAATTTTTAATCAAGTACCAAAGAATGAGTATGATGTAAACTACATGAGTACAGTTCCATATGCTAATGCGATTAGCTTAAGCATGTTTGTTATGGTCAGTCTAGACCGTATTTATCATATGTTGTGAGTTTGGGGAGAAGATTTATAGCAAACCTTGAAAAAATTCACTAAAAAGAAAATAAATGGATTTTGAGGTACATTAAAGGAAATGTAGACATGAGTTTAGTTCATGGTGAAGAAATTGTTGCAAAATAATCAAAAGAAATTGTTGTTGGGTTTGTGGACTCTAATTATGCGGATTGTTTAGACACCAGAAAGTCTGTCACTGGATATGTATCTAGTAGCTTTAGAACTATAATAATCTGGATAGCTTCTTTGCAGAAAGTTATTGCAGTATCAAACACAGAAGTAGAATATATTTTGATGAATGAAGCAGTGAAGGAATCTATATGCTTACACAGCTTGTTAATGTAAATGAATTGAATGTGTTGTAGCAGTACATTATGATACTCAAATTGTTATACAATTGAGTAAAAATCAAGTGTTCATGAAAGAACAAAACATGTGGATAGTAAACATCATTTCATCGGAGAAGTTGTGTAAGAGTTGAAAATTTTAAAAAAAAAAATCTAGTGATGATAATCCTTTTGATATGAAAATTAAAAAACAAAAAATTAGTTAGTTTGAGTACTTCTTAGAGCTGGTGTTGAGAATGGTTAGCCTCTTAGGACATCGGTGTTTGGTCAAAAAAAAAAATATCTATCATTGAATCAAACTAGAGTGTTGTTGGTGTTGATCCAATGATTTTAAGTTTAGTAGATATGCTGATGTGGAAAGAATTAAAATTCTTATTGTTTCACAGTTATTGTAACCATGATAAACCTGAAAAAAATATATAGTAGTTGATATTATGGTGGTTTTTTGAAAACTAGTACACAATGAAGAAAATAGAGAGTCTCTAACTTTTACTATAATATGTATTTTGTCAATAAGATTGGTTGAACACCTTATGAAGTAAATTGGTTTTGATCGAACCACGTAAATTATTGTGGTTGTTTTATTTTTTTTCCCAGTTCTCCATCTGAGTGGCTGATAGTCAAACAATTTATGCCTCTATGTTCAAGTTGTTGCAACAACTATTAATTTTTAAATATACATATATATATATATATATATATATATATTTTTATTTAATTATTTTTTATAAAATGATTATATTATAAATTATGAAATTAAATTATTTGATTTCTCAAATATTGAAAATTTGAAATTCAATTTTTTCCTCGAACACTAATATTAAATTTGGTGCCCTTTTATATCTAGTCCAAAGTACTAGACTTGATATTATTTTTGTAATAAACTTATTGGCGAGATATAGTTTTGTTCCAAGTCGAAAACATTTGAATGGTATTCAACATTTTCTCTGACATATTCTCAGAACTATTGATGTGAGACTGTTTTATTCTAAATGTGATAATACTTCAGCTTTAATTGGGTATGCTAATGATGGATACCTTTTAGATCCACATAACACACATACTCAAACAAGTTATATTTTTATCTATAATGACGTAGTGATCTCGTGGAGATCTACATCTTTAAATCAAGTTAAGATCTTGTATAACGACGTAGTGATCTAGGAACTATAATGATGTAGTGATCTTGTATACAAAGTACATGTTAGTTTCTACATCTTTAAATCATGTTAAGATTTTCATATTACATGAAATCAGTTAGAAATGTATCTGGTTGAGATCTTTAATCAAGCACATTAAGAGTTCTTGTAATATTACTTGAATACATGATTGATTTTACAATTATTTGCGACGATAATGTTGCATGTATTGCTCAAATTAGAGGAAGGTACATTAAAGGGGATCAGAAAAATGATATATCTTCAAAATGTTTATATACCCACAAGTTTAAGGAATCCAAGTAAATTTATGTGAAATAGATCTAATCCTTGAACAAATTAACCTATTTGTTAACAAAAACTTTACCAACTTTAACTTTTGAACATTGAGTTTACGGGATCGGAATGTAAACACTCTCCAAGTTAATAATTGATTATCATTGTTATGTTTAAGAAAAGTATCACATCAGGATTTTAACTGCATTTTTTTTCTTCATTCAAATGTTTCCGATTAAATCTCTTTTTAAATTTTTTATTCGTAATATTTTTAATAATACAGTTAAATGGTGGAAATGAGAAAGGAAATATTGTAGATTGAGATGAATTTCCTATTAGGATTGTGACGAGAATTCGGGTATATTCCGGTATCCACAATTGGTTTGTAATTTCGAAAAGACTCGAAGACTGTTTTGGAAGTGTCATATTTGATTAGGAATGGTTTTTCCTAAAGTGAGATTCTAATTAGGAAAGAGATCCTCGAGAATCCTAAATATGAAAAGGTTTTCTTAATGGTTTAGGATTACTTTGTGACTAAGTAAACTAATGCTATAAATATGACGCTTGTATCCATTATTAGATATCCTGAGAGAACAATGTAGATCTAGTTGATTAGGTTTGGAAAGTGCCCCATGTGGGCCTGGGAACCATGGAGACCATGAAGATCTTGAGTTCTAGGATCGAGTTTTGTTATCCTGTGAGAGGCATAAGAGGACAGCTTGTATGTGAGACTGTAACCAATGTAATTGGATTGGGGAGTGAGAGAATGATATTCTGGTTGTAACTGTTGCTTTATTGTTACATAGTGAATTAGTCTCTTGTCGTCTTGACGGCCGTGGTTTTTTCCTGTTTTGGGTTTTCACGTAAAAACCTTGTGTCCTATTTTCTATCTCTATTTCTTGCCTTGTGTATTTTGTTTTACTTTGTGATTACCGATCGCCCTGGATAGACAACTACATAGAGGGTCTCTACAAGTCTATATATTCTTTGATTACTCGTCTCCGCTATGATGGATCACTGATTTATTTAACAATTGGTATTAGAGCTAGCCATATTTTCCCAATATTTCCATCATTTGTAGATAAATGAGACATATAACTAAGGGCTCATTTGTTTTTTCCCGCTTAACAGTGAATAGGTCTGAAGTCTTAAATTCAGTGATTTAAACGATTTATTTTTTTCGAAAAAATATTTGAAATTAAGTGATTTTCATCTGAATCGTTCAGATATAATTTTTAAGTGAATCTGAATAGATTCAATTTTCTATATATGTTTATATCAATATCCTTTCATTCATATCGCTGACAAGTGTGTTCTTCCTTTAGCACAAATATTAACAAACGAATTATTATTTTTAATTATACATTTATTGATATTTATTGATTGTGGATTTCAATAAAAATAATAAATTTTATTGTTGGTTATACGATTGATTATAGATATGTGCATATTGAATAAACATAATAAATATTATATAATTGAAAATAAAAAATATTATCATCGTTAATTTCAACGAAAATAATAAATACGGTCATTCCAATTTTATAAAAAAAATAATAATAAAATAAATGTGGTTATATTTTCAATGAAAATAATAAATGTTCACATAGTAAATTTCAATAAAAATGTTATTTTAAATTTCAACAAAAAATAATAAATGTTGTTAAATTTTCTAGTTGGTGTGATCTTCTATTTTATATTTATATTTTTCAATATTGTAAATTATTAACATTAACCATAATTCATTAATAAATTTAACAAGTTGATTATTATTATTACTGTTATTATTATTATTTATTTTATTTAATTCCACAATTATTAAAATATTAAAAATATAAACATTTATATGGATTATAATTATTTATTTTAAATAATATTAATTAAAAATTAAATAAAAAATTAAAATATCAAATATTAAAAAATTGATAAAAGGACAAAATTATAAATTAACAAGTAATCATCAAATAAAAACAAAAAATCATTAAGACTATCTTAATAGATTAGTAATATATCATAAATAATTTTTTATTTAGAAAATATAAATTTTAAAAAAATCATTATTAAAAATAATATATAAATTTTTGTAAATACTCTAGAAGGTGCTGTAGAGGTAAAACTTTTATAAATACGATAGAACTTACTTTAGGGATAAAAAAGTCAAAATACCAGGAAAGATAGAACGTACTTCAGGGATAAAATGGGCCAAATACCAGGAAATAATTTATTTTAAGTTATAACAAATTTAAAAAAATAATAATAATAAATAGATACACATTTAATTTAAGTCTCGGAAGGAGCTTACACTTATAGAAAGAAAAGAAAGATATGCCAAAAACAACGCGCAACGGGTTTTCGCCTTTCCCTTGTCATGGGCTAGCCTCTTATCAGCTTTCATTTTTATGTTTTATTATTAGAAGTACTCCTATTATATATATATATATATATATATATATATATATATATATTCCTGTCAACGGATTGCAAATCCATTACTCTTGTATTTAATTAATTAAATATTTAATATTTTATATAAAATAATATTTTAAAATTTTAAAACTATTAGTGTCCGTCTTGCATTTTACGAACCGGATTTAATTCAAATTCAGAAAAGACATAATGGAGGAAATAACTGATTTTCTAGATATTTTAGAGTTTTAACCAATCATCAACTAGTGCTACTTCTCCCATTTGCTCTCTATAAAAGTGGAGAAGGAAGTGGCCACAGTTGATTGTTTTTTCTTCCCTTGCTTTGTTATCAAAAGAAGAGACAACCCAAAAGCAAATAGTGCTACCTTAAATGATTGAGATGCTTGTCACACATATCAGTATGATTGAGAAATGAGGGCTGTGTAATGAAGGCACATTGCGGGTTGATGAGAATATTTGTCTAGAAGAAGAGCAATGTGGTAATGATAATGGCTACTGTGAATATCATTCAAAAGAATCAAACACACGTGTGGATTTTTTTTTATTTATTTAATTTTTAATAATACTTACTGAATTAAATAAATAGTTAAAATTAATTTAATTTAATTTAATTTAAATTTATTTATTTATAAAATTTGATATTTTATTAATTTTATATATTTGTACTTTAATACAAAGTTATATATATTGTAATTTTTTTATTTATTCTTTCAATTTATTATATAAGTTTAAATTATATATATATATATATATATATATATTATGTTTTTAGTTTATTGTTTTCATTCAATTTAGTCAAACAAGTTAATGGATGGGATACAAAATGTGCAACATCAACATTTGGTTTTCCTTATATTTGTTAGATTAAATCGAATATTTTAGCATTTACTTGCTCTTTTTTGGTATTTTGTGCCATTTAAATGTGATTTTGTAATTTTGATCGAATACAAAAGACAATATTGCAAGTTTGAATTTTAAATTTTGAGTTTTAGATCAGATATTAAGAGATATTCTGAAGCTTATTATATTTTTCCTTAAATTTTTTAATTAAGTTTATAAGTGAATTTACAATTTTGATCAAATACAATTGTGGTATAGATAATTTTACAATTTTGAGTTTTAAGTTAGAGATTAAGAAATATTTTTTGAAAGGACTATTTTTTTCTTAAATTTTCAAATTAAGTTCGAGACCTATTTTATTTTGTGAGACAAATAGAAAATGGTTTCTCTATGGGAAGTTTTTTATTGCAGTTTTTATATGTAGTTTTATTTTAGAATAACGATCGCATTTGTATCGATAACTAACTAATCCATTATCATCTAGCTAGGCAATTAATTTAATTTATATATGGTTGGAAATACGAATACTACATTGATTATGGAGATAACAAATGAATTGAATATAAAGACTATATGGGTTTGTGGTAGTATAGCTTAAGTCATTTCACCAACAAGTAAGCCCACAAACTAAATAACATGCTAAAAGACACCAAGATAAATGGATAAAATATTAATGCACCGACACTCTCATGGGTCCAAATGGATAAAGGCTGAAATTTTCGACATGGTAGCGGAGCCTAAAGGGCTTAATCGCTAATAATCCGGGACCCCGATGTTGAGTTATGGCCTCTGAGGCTCGAACACAAGCCCAGGCAATGACTTGAAGGCCTCTGAGGTTCAAAGAGCACAAGTCCAGGCATAAATGCACGTATGATTGTGGAAATAAAAAATGAATTGAATTTAAAGACTATATGAGCTTGTGGTAGTATGGATTAAGTCATTTTATCAACAAGTAAGCCCACAAACTAAATAACAGATAAAGGGATAAAATATTAATGGGCCGACACGGTCTCATATGCCTAAATGGATAAAGGCTAGAATTTCTAAGATATATGTTGTGAGATTTAGCTATACTAGTTTGTCTTTTTGGTATTTACGATATCTCTTTAACCATTGATATTAAGTACGTTCGTTAGTTCATTAATTTAATTCAGGTGCACAACTAGTTAATTGAATATATTAACATACTACAAGTCAAACAAGCTAGTTTTGGAATTTCATAATCATAAATTCATAAACAATCTTATTAATTCATTGGCTATGATCACATTTTTTTTTTAGTACTTACCACAATCTACATTGTGATAGATTAAAGATGGATTCAAAGGTCAAGCTTGGTTAGCATAAAGACTTAGGAAAAGATCAAGTACTTAGACACGTTGCAAAAAAACTATAACTGTGGTTAAATTGATGTTACTACCTTTAGCATTAATGATCGACAATCCAATTGAATAATTTGCTTAGTTGGATGCTCATTTCAAGTAATTGTTTAATATGTTTGTTTAGCCTTCTAATTTGATTAGTTAAAATATATTTTCAAATTCCTATTTTTACTTTATTGTCTACTAATTTAGTCAAACAACCTAAGTGTAAGTTTGAATGTGTTATGAAAATAAAGATTCTATCCTACTTTCTTCCTAGTTCCAAGTTCGATTCAACCAAAACAATCAGACCAAAGACAAACAAAATATTTAACGTGGTTCGGCAAATTGCCCAATCCATGGAAAGATAATAACTTTATTATAAGAAATAAGAATTACAAGTCATTCATACAACACTCTCTCTCCACACAAAATTGCTTTCTTTCACAACCAGAATCTCTTTTAGGCGAACAACTCCACTATGGCGAGACAACCCCGATTCAGAATCTTCTTATAGGAGAGACAACCTCAATTCAAAATCTCTTTAATGGCGAGACAACCTCAATTCGAAATCTCATTAATGACGAGACCCCAACCTCAACTCGAAATCTCCTTATGGTGAGATCCTAACCCCAATGATCATTACCCCTACAGGTATGACCCAAATCCAATGATCACTAATTCAAAGGGACGTGATACTTTCTTCTTCACGAGACGACTCTAATTATAGTAATCACCAAATAAACTTTCCTATTTTATTTCCTTTCCAAATAAGGAATACAGTCAACCAAATTAGGAAAACCAAATCTTTCCAAAATAAGGAAATCAAACAATTAAGAAATAGATCCAAACTCAAAATAGGAAGAACTTCATAAAAGGAAATCCTTGTGATTCAAGGCAATCCTAACAAATCTTCACCTTGACTTGAATCACCTTAAAATTTTGAATCTTTTTCTTCGATCACTATCAATCAAATTCTGTCTCCATCATCCAAATCATTCTCAATCAAATCTAAAAAATTTTCTCCACCTCAAATGAGAAACTACCAAATTCAAATTTTCAAATCCAGAGGTTTTCTGCTCTTGATCTCAATCTCATGCTTTACCATGCTTCTAAAACGCAATAGTCCTATACTGCTCAACCTCTCTCCTTCTAGAAATCTTCAAAACCAATCTCCACCGTCTATATTTAACATACATTTGTCTTCTATAACATATCCAAAATTCAGCCTGATCCAATGGTTCAGAAGAATGATATGCTTTGTTCAATCTGACTGCGCAGGAAAAAATATGCAAAACCTATTAACCCGATTGTTAATGTCATATCTCTTTACTGCAATCTTTACTCCATAATCTGAATGGTCAAACTTTATACCTGTATGTGTAAAAGATTTGAATCCAACTTGAGCATAATCCAACGGCCGGTTAAGGAGAAACCGTCAATTCTTTTAAGTTATCCAGAAAATTCTACTGATCAAAACATTCACTAAATTGATCTCACTGATCTACATCATGGATACTAATTTAAATTGAGGTGTCCTTTACAAACTTGATCTTCAAAAAAACCTCCACCAAAGCTCTCATAAAAATTTGTTAGGAAAATTTCGCTTCTATCCCACTTTCTTCCTAGTTCCAAGTTCGATTCAACCAAAACAATCAGACCAAAGACAAACAAAATATTTAACGTGGTTCAGCAAATTGCCTAATCCATAGAAAGATAACAACTTTACTATGAGAAATAAGAATTACAAGTCATTCAGACAATAGTCTCTCTCCACACAAAATTGCTTTCTTTCTCAACCAAAATCTCTTTTAGGCGAACAACTCTGCCATGGCGAGACAACCCCAAATCAAAATCTCCTAAATGGCGAGACAACCTCAATTCAAAATCTCCTTAATGGTGAGACAACCTCAATTTAAAATCTCCTTAATGGCAAGACAACCTCAATTCGAAATCTCCTTAATGGTGAGACCCCAATCTCAACTCAAAATCTCCTTATGGTGAGACCCCAATCCCAATGATCATTACCCCCACGGGTATGACCCAAATCCAATGATCACCAACCCAGAGGAACTGGATACTTTCTTCTTCACGAGACAACTCTATTTATAGTAATCACCAAATATACTTTCCTATTTAGTTTTCTTTCCAACTAAGGAATACAATCAATTAAATTAGGAAAATCAAATCTTTCCAAAACAATGAATCAAACAGTTAGGAAATAGATCCACAAACTCAAAATAGGAAAACCTTCATAAAAGGAATTTTGTGTGATTCAAGGCAATCTAACAAAATGGATGGTATAATGGCGAATGGAAAGGAAATGAGTGGAAAAAGATTTTTTAAGTTACCATTTCTTCGATCGTCAAATTTATTTTATGGAAACTAATGGAATTGAGTGGCATACATCATCTCCTATTCCATAAAAACCTTAAAATTTCTTCCCTCCCAAATCAGGAAGAAAGCAATGGAACGGAATGGAAATTTAATAAAAAAAATACATTTAAAACCTTTAATATGTTTTTAAAAAATTAAAGTTAAGATATAATAGTAATTGGTTGACTTCAATTTTTCCATTCTATTCTTTTTTTTAAGTTTCATAAACAATGGAATAGTAAAAAATTTTCCATCCCATCATAGTTTCACCCAAACAATATAATGGTAAATTTTATCTGTTCCTCCCCTTTTCATTCCTCTACACTTCTTTCCGTTTATTTTCATCAGTTTTATACCCTTAATCCAAATATACTCTAAGATTGATTATTGCTCTCTGTGTGATCAATCTTGCTTGTTGGTTACTATAATTAGTAGAATGTTTATTTTATCTACATGGACTTGAAACCTGTCAAATTTTGGTGTTAATTAGTTTTAAATTTTATTTGACTAGGTTTCAATTGGATTTTCCAATTATAGCAAAATAAAATTTTAATACGCTACCCAAAGACACAAAAGAAGGCATGGTAGGAAGTGAGCTAACCTAGAAGAGTTTTTTTTAATTATTATTATTTATTTTTATTGCTCTCTTATTTTATTCATAGTTTAATTATAAAAAATAAAAATAATCAAATTTCAAGTTCTTTTTCAAGAGGAAAAAAAAATCAAAGTTTAGTTTCTTCTCGCATAGGGAAAGAGGGAAAAAAAAGACAAAAGAAAGAAAGACAAGTCATAGAAGTTGACTTTAATGGTATCAAGTCCTACCCCCCACCAAGGAGATCATGTGTCGTGCCTCAATACCTACACTAATGCCATTGACAGACACCTTCGCATTAAAACCTAATATTGGCCATACCTAGTGCCTCTGCAATTCCATATCATGCCTTCCATTGTCGCTTCTTCTGGTACAAATTGCACACCACTGTTGCTATCTCATTACCTTATGATAAAATCTGACTCCTATTGTGGTGCCACATCAGCAAAGACTCTCCTTCCATTTGCACTCATATTGTGGCAATACTTTACTTTTATTTATTTATTTATTTATTTATTTTATATTTTTATGAGATTTTATATATATATTAAGAACAACACATGATTAGTATATACATAGTACAGTTAGAAGTAGAGTTATACCTACAACAGGTTCATAACTTAATCGGTAAACATTGAAAATAAGTTTGCAGCTTATTGAGATCAAGTTCAAAATTCAAAAATAAGAAGTAGTTGCTCTTACCTCCACTTATTTCAAGAAAGTTATTATCGACAGGTTCTTAATTTTATTTTCATAATTATCTATATTGAGGCATTGTATCTTTTTAATATGGGGAATAAAAGTGAATTTATAATTTGTTGATGCAATTTTGGTTAGTTTTACTTATGTTTTTTCTTTTTTATGGGGTTATATTTCCACTGGGACCTTCGACCCTTTTAGATTTTGGGCATCTTCTCCTTTGCTTGGATCTCCGGTTACTTGCAAGACCAAAAAGTTTGAGATTGTAGGAACTCTACTGGTGTTAGGAACTTGGCTCTCCGACTCTCAAGTCAATTGGGGTTCTTTGGGAGAGAAATAAAAAAGTAAATGGTTTATGTGTGAGTTAGGTGTATGATCTAGAGAGCTTACCTATTGATGACAAACCTTATCTATAAAGAGTGGTCAAAGAGCAATCATGAGTTGGTTACAGATTCTAATCAATTTGGATAAGGATTTAGGCTGGATTTGTTGAGTCCGTTAGGTAGCTAATCCATTAGAAAGCTAGTTGTAGAAGAACTATTAGAGAGTCTACAAAGTCTTGAGACAAGCGCGACCACACACGCTGGACTCCTGAATGTTCTGTCAAGTTGCAAAGTCTTATTCAAAACTTAAAGCTCATTGTCAGTTAAACTGTATAGTTGGTGATATTTAGCTTCTACTAAGATTCGTTTAACATTTCTTCGTTGACTACTCCTCCTAATAAAAATCCTAGATTCATATTAGGGAAAATTGATCTATCAATCTCCTACACCCTTCTTCCATCATAGTCACTTTGTGATACTATTTTTCAAATTTCGAAAAAAAAAAATTGAAAAATATCTACTCCCACCAAGCCTAAAACCTTGGCCAATTATTGGAAATCTAATGAAGATGTTGAAAAATAAATTAACATTCATATGGATACAAAGTCTGATAATGACATGGATACGCAATTTTCTTGTATTCGCCTCAGAAATTTCCATGTTATCCTTATTACATGTCCTGAGATAAGCAGAGAGGTTTTAAGAAAACAAAATAGTGTTTTCATTACCGAGCCCACTAGTACATGCGCAGAGTTTGCATCAAAAGGCTACTTAGCTACTATCCTGTCACCTTTTGGTGAACAATGGAACAAAATGAAGAGAATCATGTTAAAATGAAGTGGTTTCTCCTTTCACACATTGGTGGTTTCGTTCAATATCAAATAGGCGGATAACCTCATTTGATATGTATTCAAACAAAATGGGTTAGTAAATGTGAGAGTTACTTCCCAACATTACTATAGGAATGTAATTGTAAATATAGTTTTTAATAAGAGGTATTTTGGTGATGGCATGGGGATGGATGACGGACCTTATATAAAGGAAATAGAGTATATTGAGGCTTGTTTAAGATTCTTAAATATTTATATTCCTTTTGTGTTTATGATTATATGCCTTATTTAAGAGACGTAGTTGATTTGGATGGTTATTAAAGGGTGATTAGAGAGTTTAATAAGATTATAGATAGGTATCGTGACCTAGTTATTCACGAGAGGATTAAACAATGGAGATATGGGTTAAAGATTGAAGTAGAGGGTTTTCTTGATGTTTATCACTTTGAAAGATGAAGATGGCATGCCCTTATTAATAGTTGATGAGATCAGAGCACTAATTACATAAAGATCGAACAACTCATACTTCGTAAACTTGTGCATTCATTTACATTTTTTTCCTCAAAAGCATCATGAGTTTCTTTCTATTGCATTTTTTTCATTCAAAACTATCTTTCATATATATATATATATATATATTTATTGATGGAAAACCTATTATATCCAAAATAATAAAATATGGGTATTTTAAGATATTAATTTGAGTGATTTTATCTAGCCACCATTTTTGAAGAATTTTTCTACACGCACCTTATAGATTGTACTAAATTGAGTTTTTCGTTTCTCTTCACCATATTTCCAATTATAGGAAATAATGATGCAACGGTAGATTAATCCATCCAACACTGTGGAATGGGCATTAGCTGAAATGCAGAACAAGCCTAACACACTTTAAAAGGCTATGGAAGAACTAAATAGAGTAGTTGGAAAATAAATATTTGTTCAAGAATCAAAATTCTCTCAACTCAATTAAATAAAAGCATGTCGAAGAGAAGCTTTTAGACTCCACCCGTAGCACCATTTAATGTTCCTCAAATATCATTATTGGATACTACTATGCAAACTACTTCATTCTAAAAAGGAGTCACATGTTGCTCAGTAAACCAGGACTTGTTCGAAGTCTTAATATTTGGCCAGAAGAGCTGTTGAAATTTAAGCTAGAGTGCCACGTAAATGACAATGGAGCTAAAGTAGTGTTAACATAGATAAATTTGAGATTTATTTCCTTTACCACAAGAATGAGAGGGTGCATTGGAGTTACACTTGGGACTTCAATGTCTTTGATGCTTTTGACCAGACTCATTCAATCTTTTGATTGGTGTCCACCACCAAATCAAAATTAAATCAAACTTTTGAAAGCTAAACTTTCATTAACTTTGGTTAAACCATTGATTGCTATTATAGAACCAAGGTTGGTAGAAAATATCTACCTATCTTAATTTCAATTTATATTGCAGAACTATATAATGAATATAATGAATATGTACAACGACCTATATCTCTATGGTTTTTTTTCTTCAAATTATATGTATATATTATTTGAGGAAGTTTGGTATTGTTCATTTGAACAGTAACAAAGCTTCCTCGGCAAGTAAAACCCAAAGAAAAGTCAAACACGCATATCACGTAACAACTAATAATAATATTCCATTTTTACTCCGAAATCAACTTCACACACACTTCCACTTTTGACTCCCAAATCAACTTCACATATAGACAATATATAATCTTCATCACTTGCTCTTTCCTTCTTCTGATTGCAATGCCCTTGGTGTGGAAGAGCGAGAACACGAAGCATTACACAAAACCCTTTTCTTTCCCAGAATCTCAGCAACCATAACTAAATAATGTGCAAATTATTCAATTGACTTGATGGAAGATGGAAGACGGTGATTTCCTTGAGAACAAGCCCAAGCAACCCATTGGTCGGAGAGTTAGATTTGTGCGGCGAGGCAAAACCACGGCAAAACCCGAACCAGAGATTAAAGTGCTCGATTTATTAGATGTAAAAAAACCTAAAACGAAGGAAACATCGGATTTATCAACGCCGACGACGACAGCTAATGTTGATCTCTTGCCAAAGTTGCTAAAGCAAGAGCCGTCTAATTGTACTTTGGGCCGTCGGCTGTGGTTTGTATTCTAGGGTAATGTTTTAAAAATTAAAAAACGAAAAAAAACAATATCTTTCTCCACTAGTTGCCTGGGCCATTAGCTACGACTCATTCACATATAAAATTTAAACTTTGGGCCAAATTTTCATTGCCATTTAAATATTGGTATCAGATTTAACAGCTATATTTTTTACTTTGCATTTATCTTTTCTCTGCTACTGACTTAATTTATATCTTACTTTTTTTCACGTCTTCCTTCCACACATTTTTTGGTTTTCAATCTCTTGGTAGGTTTTTTCTCGCTTCTTTTTCTTTACTTTGCACTTCATTTCTTATGATTCTGTTTCTTATATTATATCCCTAACTTCTTCCAACTCTTCAAAATAGGATAACGGCTTAACTGTAGTTTCAGTAAAATCTTTGGTATGGTATCAATATTTTTTAAATGTTATTTGACTTCTTCCAATTTAATCTCTATTCTATAAATTTGAAAATAGTTGTCTACTCAATAGTTAGTTTGCTGATATTTTCTTCTGAACATGGTTAGTTGTTTTCCAGTTTTAAAACCCTGGTGGTTTTGATAAATTTTTTGTTTGATGGGTTTCATATAGGAGAAGGTTGGTTTGGTTTTGGGGATTCTTGGGATTAGAGATGTACTAATGGGATGATTATGTGATTGGTGGTTTAGTTCATGTCTTTAAGGATGGTGCTTAGCTAATTAATCAAACTTTCATTAAAGTAATAGATTTTGGATGAATTTTGTGAGTGTTTTAAGGTTTGGCTTCTAAGGTGGTTGATTATAGGTATTTGGCTGCTGACTCATACACATACCACACTGGAACAAGAAAGTTTTTGTTAGTTTTTATATTTGACATATAAAAGACCTTTAATTGACTGAAATAACAATTTCACTACCTTTATTTGTTGTTATTTTGTTTTAGTAAACTGTAATCAGGTGAGATGTTTGCTTTGAATTTATTCCCAAATGAATGAAGAGAAGACTTTCATGTTTATTCATTATCTTTGTTAATGCTCATTACATGAGTGAAATTTATGCATTATATGATTGACTGCTGAATTATTGAGTACATTTAATGGCTATATATGTATGTAGATAGATGCATAATGAATTTCAAAGTTATTTGCTGTGTTTTTTTTAAAATTTATTGATAATTCCTCATGGTTTTGACAATTGGGAGAATATAGATTGTGGTAGTTTTGATGATTGCTTTTTGTTTGATGGGTTTCATATAGGAGAACGTTGGTTTGGTTTTGGGGATTCTCGGGATTAGAGATGTACTAATGGGATGATTATGTGATTGGTGGTTTAGTTCATGTGTTTAGGGATGGTTCTTAACTAATTAATCAAACTTCCATTAAAGTAATAGACTTTTTATGAATAAGTGCTTTAAGGTTTGGCTTCTAAGGTGGTTGAATATAGGTACTTGGCTCCTGATTGGTACAGAGACCACAATGGAATAAGAAATTTTTTGTTTGTTTTTATAATTGACATATAAAAGACCTTTAATTGACTAAAATAACCATTTTCACTTTCTTTGTTATTATTTTGTTTCAATAGATTGTAATCAGGTGAGATGTTTGCTTTTAATTGATTTCCAAATGAAGGAAGACAAGACTTTCATGTTTATTCATTATCTTTGTCAATGCTCATTACATGTGTGAAATTTATGCATTATATGATTGAGTGCTGAAGTCTATTATTGTTTTTAGACGTAATACTGCAATGCTTATCTCATTTGCTTTCCAGGTGTTTTATTTAATTAGATTAGTATGTTCTTTGTTCGCTTATATTCAGTTATTTAAATGCATATTAAATGTAAACTAGGGAATACAGAGGGGAAAAAACTCCAAATAATTATTTGGTTTTAGTTATTGTCCATGCAAATTTACATTATTTATGTAATTTAAGGTTGGAGAAAACGCTAGAGAAGTAAAATTAATTGTTGAAACTTATTTGCTTTCAACGTACATTGAAGCTGTATTAAAAAAAAGAAATGAATTTATAGTATTTATAATCTAAATATGTGCATTCTGACGTGCGATTACTGTTAAAATTGCTGTGGAGGCACAACAACTATCATGTAATATACATTATGATATTTATTTTTGCTATCTGAGTACTCTCTTTTCCAAAATTTCGTTTATATATTCTTATTGTCTTCCATTTTTCAATTACTTATTTTGAATTGCCTAGGCAACTGAAGTGTGGTCCTAGAAAATGCCACCTTGATGTGGTACATCCACTAACTAATTCATCTGATTACTCCTCTTCTTCACTTGAACAAGAACATACTGGTACAACTGTTCTTGATTCTTCTACTAAAAGGAGAAAATGTAGGGTTAATAATTTGGACATAAACTCTGACCATATTCTTCCAGCTATTACTACATTAGATGTGCATGTGCATTTTATTGGTACTCCTACCATAATTTGTCCATTTTGTTCTTAAGCTAACTGGATTGCTGAAAAATCTAACATACCTCAACAATCAGTCTACCTCGATTTAGTCTATGTTGTCAGCAAGGCCGAATTAAATTGCCATCTTTCCAGCCACCACCAGATTCATTGAAACATTAATCAATATGGTTCTTCATGTCCAAACACTTCAGACAACATATACAAATTTACAACTCAATGTTTTCATTTATTTCATGTGGTGGGAAAGTAGACCAAGTTGTTAACCAAGGACATGGACCTTATATTTTAAAGATTTGCAGTCAAACATACCATCGAATTTAAATCGTTACTTTCAATGTAAGGCAGCATGCCTGAATATGCCCAACTTTATGTTTATGATACTAAAAATAAAGTCAAAAATAGAATGATAGGTGTTTGATCAAATCAGTTTCGGGAATTATAATGGAAGATACAATTGTACAAGATTTGATTCGCATGTTTGATGAAATCAATCTAATAGCTATGTCTTTCAGAAGTGTAAGAGAAAGATTTTCACAAAAACAATATGAGCAAATTAGACTGAGATTATATGTTGGCCGCCCATCAGATGAAAATCAATATAACATGCCAGTGACTTCATAAATTACAGGTCTTATTATGTGCGACTTTAGTGGTGAAACAAGTTGCAGAGATTTAATTATTGAGAAAAAAATTCCTTACAATGTGGTAGTGAATTGCATCCGCTACTAATGTCTCTTCAATATCCACTTTTATTTCCATTTGGAGATAATGTATTTAGATTGAAAATACCTTACATCCTCCAAAACTCTTCGTAAAAAATTAAGAGATGTTACATCACAATGAGGGAATATTATGCATATATACTTATGCATCGATCTGATACTACATCAACTTTATTATGTGGCGGCAGATTGCTTCAGCAATTTATGGTGGATGCTTTCTCCTGCATAGAGCATAGCCGATTAGAATATATAAAATGTGATCAAGACAAACTCCGAACAAAATTATTAGGTGGTATTAAAGATGCTTATTTCAGAGGCAATACAGTAAGTAACCAAGTTGGACAAAGAATTATATTGCCTTCATGTGTAATAGGGACCCCAAGAAATATGATGTGAAACTATTGAGATTCAATGGCCATTTTTCGAGTTTATGGATTCCCGAATTTATTCATTATATTTACGTGTAATGCAAAATGGCCTGAAATAGTAGAAGCTTTTAAAAATATTGTTGGTCCTAATGTCGAAGATAAACCTGATATAGTTACTGGAGTTTTTAGGTTAAAGTTACGAGTGCTTCAAGATGATAATAAAAACCAAAGCTTCTTTGGTACAGTAGTTGTAGGTTAGAATTATTATTCATCATATTAAAAATTCCTACACTTTTAAATATTCATATCAATTATGTAAACCATTTTCCTTATGTATGCAGATATGCATACAATAGAGTTCCAAAAATGTGGTCTCCCCCATGTTCACATGGTGATTTGGTTAGGTTCTAATTTTGAGTCTCAAATGCCAGAAATAATTGACAAATTGATCACTGCTGAGCTGCCTGATCCCAATATCAATCTTATGGTTATATTGCTGCATGTAAATATATGTTGCATGGTCCATGTGGGACTGCAAATATTAGAGCGTCATGCATGTTGAATGGTAAATGTTCAAAGTTTTTTTCCGAAAAATTTATGTGCACAAACAACAATTGATGCAAATGGAATTGTGATTTATAGAAGGAGAAACACTGGGATAATGTGTAAAAATAATCTATTATATAATAGATTTGTAGTTACTTTCAATATAAATGTAATTGTCAAATACCAAGCTCATATTAATGTTCAGATATACATACATGGAACGCTTATGAAATACCTTTTCAAGTACTTGCATAAAGGTCCAAATAGAGCAAAAGCTATTATAGAAAATATACCCTCGCATTCCGTAAATACCATAGATAGATGTTCAACATTTGAGCAACCTCCATCATATATTCAGTCCAATTTTGACAACCAAAATTCTCCAATTTCCCCTTCTATGTTGCTGCATAACCTATTGATGAAGTAAAAACTTATTTAGATTGTCACTATTTATCTGCATATGAATCTGCTTGGCGTATTTTTTATTTCCCTCTTCATGAACGAAATCCAGAAGTCCATCACTCGCCAATTCACCTACCAAATGTGAACCATGTTGTTTTTAAGGATAATCGCACCATTCAGAGTATAGTTAGCAACCTTGATGTGAAAAAGACGATGCTAACTGAATGGTTTAACATAAATGCAAACTCTTTAGTTGCTAGAACTCTTACATACCTTGAGTTTCAAACAAAATGTGTTTGGAATGCACAAGATCAAACATGGACAAAGAGGAAAAAAGGGCTAGCGATAGGCAGATTAACTCATGTCAACCCTAATGTAGGTGAGCTTTATTTTTTAAGAATGTTGCTCACAATTCGAAAGGGAGCTACTTCTTTTGAAGAATTAAAAACAATTGAAGGTACGACACATGCTTATTTTAAAGCTGCCTGTAAATCCCTAGGCTTATTAGGCGATGATAAATAATGGGAAAATGCGATAAACGATGCTTCATTTAGGGCCTCATCAACACAACTAAGAAATTTATTTGTTATTATTTTACTCTTTTGTGAAGTTACTGATTGTTCTGCTCTTTTTAATATAACATGACATCTTATGTGCGACGACATCGAGTACAAACTTAGAATGCATAATAATATTCTAGAGTCATCTATTATAGATAGTCGATTACAAGATTACGTGTTGAGTTATATTGAAATTACTTTGCAACAACATTCATCCTCAATCATACATTTCAACTTACCTCTTCCACCACAACTAATTAATCTAGATCTATTTTTAGCAAACAGATTCATTAATGAAGAGCTCAGTTATGATTACTCATCTCTGTAAAAGAAAGAGCAAAATCTTTATCCACTATTAAGTCATGAACAAAGATCTATTTTTGACTGTGTTGTTGAGTCGGTGGAACAAAAAAAACCCTCAAGCATTTTTCATTTATGGATATGGAGGAACATGAAAAACATTCCTCTATCACGTTATTTTTTCGAAATTACACTGTCAAGGTCACATTGTTTTAACTGTTGCTTCCTCAGGAATTGCTTCTCTTCTTTTACCCGGAGGTCGAACAACACATTCTAGATTCAAAATTTCGTTAGATATTAGTGAAACATCTACATGCTTTATAAAAAAAGGTACACAACCAGCTGCTTTACTTGAAAAGACTGACTTAATTATATTGGATGAAGCCCCAATGATGCACAAATTTTGCTTTGACGCTGTAAATAGAACTTTAAATGATATATGTTTATCATGTGAACAAAGAGATAACATAGTGTTCTTGCGGCAAATCGATAGTATTGGGCAGAGATTTCAGACAAATTTTACCAGTCAGTCTAGACAACAATGAGAGTGCTACAATAAATTCATGTATCACAAAAATCTAACTTATGGCGTCATTTCAAAATTTTACGCTTGACTATCAACATGAGACTGCTCTCAATTGAATCTACACCTCTTGAAAAAATAGTTTACATCAATTTGCTGATTGGATATTAAAAATTGGAGATGTTATTATTCTAACTATATCATTTCCTGGTGAGTCTGATTCTTATTGGATTAAAATGTCGGACGAATACCTTATACAAAATAGTGATCAACCGTTAGAAAAATTATTTGATGAAACTTACCACATTTTTTTCAAAACTATACAGATTTAACATATTTACAAGAAAGAATTATTATATCTCCCCTAAATAATACGGTTGATTTTTTGAATGATTTAATTTTGTCTATAGTTCCAGGTGAATCACATGTATATTTAAGTTTCGATTCAATCACAGAAGCTCATACTAACTCTAAAGAAATTGCTATTTTATATCCTCCTGATATCTTAAATACGTTAAAAGCTAATGGAGTTCCTAATCATCAGCTATCATTAAAAGTCAATTGTACAATTATTTTATTACGTAATTTAAATCCAACAAATGGTCTGTGCAACAAAACTAGATTACAAGTGAAGCGATGTACCAAAAATATTATTGAAGCATCAATTATTTGTGGTTCAAATATTTGTGATATTGTATATATACCAAGAATTACATTCCTGGTTCGAAATGGAAAATGACCATTCATTTTGAAACGAAGACAATTCCCGCTTAAATTGGCATACGCTGTTACTATCAACAAAAGTCAAGGCCAAACTTTAAAGAAAGTTGGTCTTTACCTACCTAATCCCATTTTTTTCCCATGGTCCATTAAATTGGGAAATTATCAAGCTGGCAAATTGCATTGTACAAGACAATTTGCGATCATACGGATACGCATCTTGTCGCTGGTCCATTAAATCGATAGATATTACATTGATCAGACAATATGATGGCCCACCAATAGATATCTCAATGTGTACATATGATTTCATTCCTTTTCAAATGCTAACAGAACGAGCTCTATGGAATATTCAAAAGACTGGTATGCTCATCATTACTTCATATAAAATTACTTTACCATAAAAATTTCAATATTTCTTCATGCATGTACCTCACTTTTATTCCTTCGTTTCATAATCTTTTACAGCATTTTGTTATTCATCTTATTTAATTTTATTAAATCATAAAATAAGTATTATCTTTTTAATAACCGAACTATTATTGACATGATAAATGAATTATTTTCAATAATATAATAGCACAAGTTACTGATGATGTTATATTATAATGTTATGGTCTGATATCATAATGTTTATATAGTTTTGAAATTGTTCAAAAGTATAAACAGTATATATTTTTCTTTTAAAAAAAAACTTACAGAATTAATCAGTATATATTTTGAATGAAATTGTTCAAAAGTAAGCTGTAACAAGTTTTGTTTCGAAAATTCCAATTACAAATGGCAGTGCAATAGGATTACTGGTTGCGGTGATATACCAACTTCCTCAAACAACAAGCGGTAAAATAGTTCCTAACAAAGTTTTAAGGCTTAGAGATATGAGGTTTGAATATGTTCTATTTTAAATTAACTTATTCGTTAATTTTTAATAATAGTAATATGATTTTCCTTCATCAGCAATCATGAAGTCAATGTTGCACTATGACCTCCATTTGATGACCAGTTTGATGATGAGAATCTGCTGCAACAATCTAAATTCAGCCCCATAGTAGTAGCACTTAAAGGAATGACTGCTAAAAGCTTTGGAAGTAAGTTATGATTTTCTTCCACAACATATTAACATTTAGAATTACTATTATCACATTATTATTGTTATCTTCTTATTTTCTACTAATTTAAATGAAAAATATTAAAATTTATTATTCTCTATTTGACAATGAAAGTGCATGTTCTTTTCATTGAGTAGTTGATATCTTCTATGTAAATAAACTTCATGCTAAGAGTATGATTTTTACTTTTTTTTTTTCCTTTGGATATTTGATATTTTTTTATGTACTTGTAATCAACTACAGTAGTTAACGAAAATTACATTTGTTATTCACCAATAAAACTATAATTTTTAGAATTATATTTACCGACTATCATTTTGTTAATTTCACTTTCAATACAACTTGCATATGCTAAAATTAATAAAACTATTATTAGTAATGTTGTATTGTACACTTAAAGTAAGTTACATAGAATTTACATACATGGCAAGCATAAAGTAGTAATTGTTATAAAATTCTTTTGTTTTTCTTTATTATATTATATTATTAAGTGTGTTATAAAATAACATTATTGTTATGAAAAGCATTAACAACTTCATATTTGAGATGATGCTCGAATATCAAATACTCAGGTTCAATAATGGCAATAAATGATGAAATTTACCAGTTTGAAAGCTATCACCAGAGGTATTTTTTACTTATATATATTAGCTAATTACTTTTCTATACATAACCTTATACATATTTTCACTTCAAATGTTCTTTTTTCCATTACAACTTTGAACCAGTGGAAATTCAAATAATTGATCACAGAATAAATATTATTAGATTTGTTGAAGACATACCTTCTAAAACAACTGTCACAGAATTGACACAATTGAGACCATTTTCCAGCATGGTTAATTAATTTATTCCATTATATACTGGATATTGACAAATGTAGTTATCTTATTATTAATAATATGTAGGATCAAAAATATTGTTGCATTGCTCAAATTCTTGGCATCAACATAGAGAAAGGATGGTGGTACAAAGGTTGCTTATTCTGCAGAAAAGACATTTTATATCATGGTGCATCTTATCTTTACTTAACATGTGGAGTTATCAACTCATATATTCCAAGGTAACTTTTATTAAATTATATAACTATTTTATTATTCATTATATTATATATTAAATTATATAATTATTCAATACTTCTTTATATTATTGTTATTCACCCATTTGTCATCTTTCAAATTTAATATATGTAGGTATAAAGTGAACTTGGACGTTACTGATGGAACCAATATTGTAACCTTTGTGTTGTTGGACACAGTAACTAAAAGATTTTTTTAGTTTCCTGTCAGTAAAATCATGACTATGGCTAACACCTCAACAATTCTTGCTTTTATAGTAAAGAAAGTTGAAAAATCTGAAAAAGACGTTCCATGTATCTATCAACACTAAAGATGCAGGACTTTCATTTACAATTGAAAACATACTTGATTTACCAGAAGAAGAAGTTGAGTTACAGCAACTTCCTGAAAGGTATCTACCTTCCTCCCTATAACTATACAATTAGTCAATAAATTATATATAATTATCAACTTTGTAATATAGGGTGAGCAGGAAAACACTCCCACTGCAAATCGATCTTTCAGCTGCACAATCTTCTAAAATGTTAGTTCTACAACTATTACTATATACAATTTTTTAAGAGTATCCGATATTACAATTGCACAGACTAAAGCATGAAGGTCATGAAAAAAATGATGACCCTTCATTTTCAAAATATGGTGCAAAGTATGAGTGAAGTCAGTTTCATTTTAAGAATCCTTTAATGTTTTATTTTGCTTATATTAAATGCCTATCTTCTGATATAGAGAACATGATATGTGTTTTTGTTTGTGTGTGTATATGAGATATTTTTGTTGTTGTTTTTCAAAGTCTAAATGACTTTTATTAGATTTCAAAAAGTGGGGTTAGTCAGGGTACAGGTGATTCAGGACTGATTTTTTTTTTCATGTTAGATTTGGCCTTTTCAAGTTGGTGAGTGAGATTTCACATGTTTTGTTATCCATTTTGAAAGTCGTTTCATTCTTTTTGCTACTTTTTATGAGATATGAGTTTTATGTTAATAAGGGTTTGCAAAGTTTTAATATTAGTTGCAGAAAGTTGTTAGGTTTAATAGAAACGGAAACTATTCTTGCATTTAGGATATGGCTTGCTAGGTAAATATTGATTTTTTTAAAAAAAAAATTTGAAGAAAATATAATGGGTGTTGATGTTCTATATTCTAATTCTGATGTGGGTTTTTTGATTTTTTGAGATGTCTGGAGAATCTAATTCTCTTTGTTTGCTATTTGGTTTGTGTATATAATTTGTTTGATTATTATTGCCAATGATTTAATAGTGAGAGAATATAAAATTTTCAGAACTTTCTTACTCACTCTAGTTGCTGTTTTGGCAATATAAACTATTCATTTTTGACATTGTACACTCAGTAGTTGCTTTGCTGATATTTTCCTTTGAACATGGTTAATTGTTTACAGTTTCAAGATTTTGACATTGTGTACTCAGTAATGTTAGACTTATATACTTATAGGGTGGTTCTGTGATTGGTGGTTTAGTTCATGTGTTTAGGAATGGTCCTTAACTAATTAATCAAACTTTCATCAAAGTAATTGATGCACAATGAACAACAAAAGTTTTGTTTGTTTTTATACTGTTATTATATTCATGTATATTGCTCTTATGTACTGTTTTGTAATCAATTCAGTCTTATTTCTTTGTTTTTTCTTCGCCTGCAGGTCAGTCAACAAAGGAAACTCATACTGTGTATATCAATTTTGGTGTAAATATTGTTGTAATATAGCGTGTTGCGATTTTGGATGTAGGGGACTTTAACATCTCCCTTTTTGTCATGTATATAGTAACTATATAGTAACTATAAACAACTTGCTGTAATAAAATTGCAACTCTTTTACTATCATCTTTGTTATCTTATCACCATATGTTTTATCCTATAAACACCACGCCGTCGGCGTAGATCCTTCACTAGTTTATATTATATGGTGATGATGGTCTTTTTTCTCTAAGACCATCTCCAATGGTCATGGGACTTAGGATCCTAACTATTACCCCACTTACTACCACACCACTAACACATCATAAAGGGTGGGACTAGGACTCAACATGAAATTTCTTCTCTAGTTATATAGTCCCAACCTTGGTCCCAAGGGCATTATTATGTAATAACAAATTTACAAAACTAATAATATATTTTCATTTTAAATTTAAGATTATAATTATAGTTATGGAAAAAAATAATTGAAACATATTAAATTACTTTTTTTTAATAAAAATATTATTACAATTTTTTAATTTGAAAAATAAATAATTAGCATAAATATCATTAGTTAACGACACAATTTGTAGTTTTTTTTAATTACTCAATTCATTAAATAAAAAAAGATGCACAAATGCAACCCAAGGAAAATACAAAACTCATTAAATAAACATTACACAAATACACAAAAAATAAAGTACATAATATAAAGAAACTTCAACATAATTGGTGGTTGATAATTTAACGAGTGTCGCGGAATTGCCAAACATGTTCAATCAAATCTGCCTACAATTATTGATGAACTTGTCTATTACATAATTGAATATTAGTTTGGATATATCTTTCATATGGACTAAAAAATTTCTTGTTAATTCGGACGGGAATTTTCATTAGCCAAATCATTATAAGAGGAAATTTAACCAAAGTCACTTGAATATGTATCTCTCTCATCCTCGATAACCATGTTATGTAGTATAATGCAAGCTCTCATTATTTTAGCAAGTGTTTCCTTGTTTTAAAATCACGGTTGGTCACATGTAATTGCAAATCTAATTTGTAAAACTCCAAATGTACATTCAATATTTTTTTCACAATCTTTCTTGATATTATGCAAATAAATTTCGTTCATCTCCTTATTTTCGAGAAATTATTTTCACAAATATTTCCCATTCAGGATAAATACATCTGTTAAATAGTACCACATAGTATAATTATTGTCATTCACTGTGTAATTAATTGTTGGAGTGTTACCTCGTAGAATATCATCAAATAAATGTGAACAATCTAACATAATGAAATTGTTACTTGATCCAACAATACAAAAAATAATATATCTAGAGATCAGCTGAAGCCACTGCTTATTATTGGAACTCCATGGTAACCACCCAAAAACATACATTTCTAAGTAGTTTGACAATTTTTCCACTACCAATGCATACAATAATGCTCCCAAGGATATCAAAGAACCTACGAGCCTCTTCCATTTGTAGTAATTGTTAGATGTCATGCTCATTTGGCCTTCGTAGATATTTAGCTTCGAACACCAAAAAAATATCTTTAACAAATTTTTCTAAACACTCTATTGCAGTGCTTTCTCCAATTCTCACATAATCATAAAAGCATCAGTCAATACTCCATATGATAACATATGCATGGCAGCAATACATTTTTGTAAATGAGACAAACCTTTTTTCCCCATCGCATTACTCCTTTACATGAAATAAGGATCGAAAGTGGATAAAGAATCCACAATTCGAATGAAGATATGATGATTAATTCGGAACCTTTGTCTGAAATCCTCAAGTGTGTATATAGTATTAGGTGCAAAATAATCTTTAATAAGTTATTCCCTACTTCATATTCCCTATCTATATGTCAATGAGATATAGATGAAGATGTTCTCACACTATAAACTCCAAGGAAAGTTCTAGTTGTTGCTCAACTGAACTATCCATTGCATGGTTTACAACCAATCTTCCGACATATTTTTAGAAAAATTATGAATTCAAGTCATTGCAGAGAAGACTAAATGGATGCAACTTAGTATTGAGAGCTTTTTAGTTGATAGATGGTGTGGGCAACGAAGTGATTTTGATTTCTCTATTTATAATTAGGTTGGAATGGCTAGTTGTCAACGACTATGAAAAAAATGGCAGTTTTTAATGTATAAGAAAATATAGTTGGTTTCATTGGCTAATTTCAAACAGATGACAAAAGAAACCACTAATTTGGAAATGACTATTTTTCAATAATTATCTATTCGATAACTAATCATCAACTGTATTGATCAAGAGAAAATAAGAGACTTGAGTAGACATGGTAATGAGTTTGAATGAACTATATATATTAATTGAGTTTTATCGTTTTAGTTATAATTTGAATTACTTGATAAATATATATATATATATATATATATATATATAAAAATTCAAATTCATAACCATGTGATTAAATTATAAACAATACCGGTGATCATGTTAATTTGATATATTAATTGAATTTGATATTAAAAATTATAATTTGAATAACTTGAGTTAATCTTTTTCTATAACCCACTTTAAATTATGGCATATTAAAAAATGATAGACTAATGTTGAAAGTGTGTATATAATTTCAAATAAAATTTAAAAATTCATAAAAAATCAATATTTAATTAATGTTTTTGCTATTCATTACTAAGTTTGGTTTGATTAAATCGTACTTATTCACATATCAACATAATTAACATGCCATCTTTTCATGATTCATGATCCACCATAATACAATCTACCATCATAATCAAGATGAAGGGTTAATTCAAGTTTAATCATAAATCAACCTAGTTTAGTAAGCACAATATACTTATTTTAAGTTATTTCCCTTAGTTCTAACTTTCTATAATGAAAACGGGACAGTAGTAGGCCGAAACCCTGGTAAGATCCGAATATCACATGTACAGTAAGCCCGAAGACTAAATGGTAGATCCAAAAGGATCGAGTTGATGTCGTAGCATCCGGTAAAGGCCATCACCTCGAGCAAGCTAGACTAATGGTATTCCTTTTATATGATCAATACAAATTTACCATTTTTCTTTATTTTAAAAACTCATGTGGTGAAATCAACCCCTTAGAGGTAGATGCACAAAATTCACCAATTATGATTCAAGGCCTCAAAGGCAACCACATATACATCTTTGTACATGTACCGCTTTCTATGTTACATCATTTTAGACATATGTGTGTGGATATGAGCATTTCATACACAATCATATGACAACAAATCAACCATTTCATATCAATTTCATCATATTTACTACCAAATATGCCTAAGCAACCATAATGTCAAATTACATTACATTTCATACCAAGTGCATTATCAGCCAATTTAATGCAATAACAACGATCAAACAATAACAAATAACATGTTGGCTAAAAATGGAAATACGAACCTCGCATCCGTCGATCCCAAGCTAATAGCTCACTTTGTGAGAATCCAATGAGTTGCTAGACACCCTCAAACACTTAGACAACACAACTACAAGCATGTGTATACACCAAAATATCAATAATACCATCCTAATATCATCATAATACACTAACATCACTTAATCATAGCATAACTAGTCTATTAAGGACATTAGTTCACTGATGAGATTAATGTTTCTCAAAATGGGTTAGAATCAAACCAAAATCATTTGTTAACACCTAAGGATCATTAGTCCATTAATTTCAATACTTCACAAAACCATTTCATGAAACAAGAGAATCACCAATATTGAAAAATTAGATTTCATGACCTTAAGACTCAATCGAAAGCTAGTTACACAATTTCATGCCCAATTTCGAACAAAAATCATATTTCAAAACAAAAGTTATTTTTCGAAATTTAAATCATCCCTCAAAACTAAATATACTTTGGTAGTAAAAATCCATTTTCGGATTACAATATTCATTTTGGAATTTAAATCTCAATTTTCAATCCTAGTTTTCAAATTTTAGTTAAAAATTCCTAATCTCATAATTGCCCTTAATTGTATTTTCAAATTATTCCGAATTGGAATTTTCAAAAATAAAGCATACAAAAAATTATAAATTGGTCCAAACTTATAGGTCCAATTTGTGGAGGTTACACAAATAGCTCCAATTCATTAGTTCATCTAGTTTTACATTCTTAGTCGACTAGCAAGCCATTTAACATCTGGATTTAATACACTCATTACTCGCACTACACTTGCTCTATTTTCATATTAACTTAGCCTTACACAATACTTTGAATAGCTAAGTTATATTTGGTGAAGATTCTAATTAAAGTCATTACATGATTAAAATATGCGGTATTACTAATTCTATATCCAAACAGGCTTAGACAACCCAAAAGCATGACATTAATTGTGACACTTGCAAGGTCCCCTCTTACAAACACCCTTTAAGCACAAACCACTACATTAGTTGTCAACAAATCCAAATGCATTATCAACACTCAATCATTTCGTCTGGGAACCATTCCCAGACGACACCAAACAAAAACACATGCACTCATGGCATACTTTGGCCAAATCAATTTTGTTTAACAACATTATCTTGTTATCATTCATTTACACAAAATTTGCCCATTTAACTTACATCACTTGGTGAAACGGGAACATTATTGGACCAAAGTCTCACTATTAAACCGAAGTTCACACTATGGACCAAAGTCTCACTATACCGAAGTCTCACTATGGACTGAAGTCCCATTATGGACCGAAGCCCCATTATGGATTAAAGTCCTACTATTGGCATTTTCTCTCCGCCAACACACCGCTATGTTATTGAAGTACTTCTGAACCCTTAAGGTGCCTTTTCATCACCACTATTTTGAAAACTAAATATTCGCTTTTCCATTAGTCAGATTTAGTTTACTTAAATATCAAACTATCACAATGTCATAACAATCACTTAATAGCACATCCAAAACCAAAGTCAATACTCATAACCAACATTTATACTAACAACTAAGGATATCTGAAATAATGCAACAAGATTCATTTACAATATTTTAATGGCAAAATGCAATCTATTTCCTAAGCCAATCATCAACATTAAGTTAGCACATTTCAACAGCTCAAAACACATAAGAATAAACATAATGTAAAGGGAAAAAATAGGTTTACTAACCTCAATCGTAATCTTAAATTGATTAATGATCAATACTTCATTTCCCTCCCAACGCTGGGCCACCTAGACCAACACAATCCAATTTCAGTTTTCAAAAACCCCTTTTATAGATATATGAACGTAACTTAGTTTTGTAAAACCATTACCAAACCATACTTTCAAAAATATTCCCACAGCACCAATCTTTAAACCATTTTTAACACAAACACCCATTCAAACCATTTGATTACATTTCCAAAAATAGGGCATTCCATCAACTAAGGGAGAAAAACGGATTAGAATTCTAAGAAATTGAAAACCCATAGTATAACTATAACAATTAACCAATTTAGCAATAAAAACCTACAATTATCAATCTCTTGGACAACTAGGATAAAGAATTTACCTTTAAACACTCATTCGATCAAAATGTTTTAGGACTTCATAAGGCACGCTTTGTGGCACGCTCTAAGGCGTGCTTCTGGATCTGCTTTAAGGTGCGATGTTGGGCTTGCTATGGGCTACATTTCAATGCTCATTTTGGGAAGGTAACATCTTGACTTTGGACTATTGACCTCATCTTCAGTATACTTCTACTAAAGTCTAAAAGGAATGTTTTGTTTAGTCCCGTCCGAAAAACATGTCATACTTGGTTTAGTTTGAAATAACTTGTTCCCTCTGACTTCGTGCGAAATGGTACGCTCATATAAGGCTCCTCCTGCATGGCTTTTAAACGATCCAATCTATCAGAGATCCAAGATGCTTAAGTAGATAGGTTATAATTTTTAGTATAAATATGTTTCCTAATAGTATTAACAATAGAATTTAAAACAATAAAGAAATCTATGTTAATAAGGGAAGGTAATCATAATTTGACTAAAATATTGACCTTAGACAAATAATCACTCTTATAAACCTAAAAATAGTAGTTTCATAGATAAAGGAGACATCCCTAAACATATTATGAGGATGCTACATAAATCTAATTAAAGTACCCCAATCAGAAATGAAGGGGATAATTCTCGAAAATCTCTTGACTGCGGAATTTAGGTTAATTTTATTGATGGAAGTTTTTTATTATAAAAATATTTTTAAATTAAATTGAAATAAAATTAACAAAATTATTTAAAATGAAAATTCATTTGAGATTTTTTTTTAAAGTTTCCGTCTAAAATATAAAAAATTATTGTTAGAAATACGTAAATAACTTACAAAATAATTTTACAAAAGTGTTAAATACAACATGCATATTACTAACTACCGCACTTATATTTCCAAGTTTACCATTTTGACTTTTTCACTGATACACGAGTTATTTATTAATATACGAATTGAAGTTTTAAAAGTGTGTTGTACATATACTATTGTTGTATTCAAATGTGTGTATTAAGATACCAAGTATAGTTTTGAAAGTGTGTTGTATATATGATGTTGCAATATATCACACTTTTTAAGGGTGCATTCGAATGTAAAATCACACTTTCGAATGATGCATTCGAAAGTGTGCTGATATTTACAAAGCGCAAATTCAAAAGTACGATGACACCTGCAAATTATGTATTCAACTATGTTAACATAATTTCAAGGGGTTTCTAAAACTACAACATGTATCTTTAACCCTCTATTTGTTTTAGAGTGATGTATGAGGTGGGTATTGTCTCGTTTGAATTCTCTATTGTTTACTTTGATAATTAAAATTAATTACTATTGAATTTAATTGGTTATGGTGGATTGTTTTTGGTCAAAATAATTCATTAAAATCGATTAAATAAGAAAATAAATTATTTAAAATATCAAAATAAATAAATTAAAAATAAAACAATACAATATCACCCCACATCTAACCACGAAACAAATAAAGGCAAAATGTATATTCGAATTACAATAAAATAAATGTTTCTTTTTTAAAAATTTCAACATCACAAATTTTTAACCCTAAACTTAATATGAATCCTAAACATTAAAATCATTAACTAAATAGATAAAAGTTGTATCGTAATAATATTGAAGTAATTTTGTGAAAATAGTTGAATAAAATTAAAAATCTACTTTGTTCGTTACAATGCAACATTTGAATAGCATATATTATTTATTGATCAGTCTTGTTTCATGTTTTATTCTTTATGTATAAAAAAAATATAATCAAATATAGTCTTATTTTATTTATTTTGGTATTTATTTTTTAAATATTAAATTTATATGATTTTAATTATAAATTATTAAAAATATTTGCTGTTAAATTGAATATTGAACAATATATCCACCTGAAATATTACAAGTGAATTGCCTTGCAACCTATGTTGCATGGAAATGCCAAACACCAAGCCCTCATTCACTATGAAAACTTGGAATCACCTTGGAGAATGCAAGTTGATAATTTTTGTTTATCATAATAAAATAGTGTTTTCAGAATCAATTTTAACACTTAATACATTTATTATATAGGGAGAAATCCAAAAAACCTACACATGTTTGCCTAAATACCCAAAAAAACACATGAGTTTGAAAAATACCCAAAAAACCTATTAAGATTATTTGAAAATTGATTATTTTCCACTTCCGTTTGTTTTTCCGTTATGTAAAACTGTTGACCGGTTTTACTTTGGTATTGACTTATTTAACTTTGGGTATATCCGTAACTTCATCATTAAAGAGAAAAACATTAACAATTAAAGAGAAAAACATTAACAATTACGTGGTGACGAAAATATCGATTTTTTTTTCGATTCAGCAAACCCTAGCAATTACACACACTTGACCATACTCTTGGTGGGTTTCAGATTGTTCACAATTATCAATGATTTCTTGAAGATTGGATAAATGGTGTTGTTCATTGATAGTGTAGGGTGAACTATTTGGTTCTAAGGTTTTGGAGACGAGATATTTGACTGGCTTGTTCGACTGCGATAATAGGTAATGTATTTATGTATTTTGTAGTTTGGACCACGAAAATTTCTATTCGCTGAATATTATTTTGTGAACTATTTTGTTAACTATTTGCTTCTTTTGATTGTGATATTAAAGAGTCAAGTCGTTCATTGGTTTTGCACTTTGATTGTGGATTTGCTGTGTGCCACAATTTTGCACCTTAATTATGGATTTGAGTTATATTTGAGAATATAAATTGTGGGTATTGTTGTGTGCCACGATTTTACACTTTGACTGTGGATTTGGGTTATATTTGGGACCACTGTGTGAATATAAATTTAGGGATTTTGGTTTTGATTTAAATTATTAGAGTTTTTTTTCCCCATGGTTTGGTATTCACTTTTGTGGTGTTCTTAATTTCTTTACATTAGAGAGAATTTGGTTATGGTTTGTGAATAAGTTAATTATGTTAAAGTTTTTGTTGTGTATTAGATTATAGTAAATAATGGGTATTTGATATCTTTAGTCTTGATTTTTGAATTGTTTATTCTTAAAATATGTGTTTTATATTTTGGACATATTTTGTTGATTTCCGTGAACATAAATATTTTGTATTTTTAAATTTATACTTGTTTGTCTTAATTTGAACATAAATATTTTGTGCTTTTGAATTTGTACTTTTTTGTCTTGATTTGACCATTTATTGATATTTTCTTTCATTAATGGTTTAGAATTTCAGAACTCTGAAGGAGTGGATTCACAACAATTAGAAACTTGACAGAGAAAAGGTACACAAATATATTGTATAATTAGTATTGTGTCTAATAGTAATCTAATAGTGTGAAATATATGCTTTTAAAATGATTTCAGAAAGTTTAATGTGAAAAATACATCTGTTTGTTCTATTAGTGTATATTTGATATGTTATAGTTAAATTGTTGATTGAATAGGTATTTGATAACATGTATTTAGGGTGTTTAATATATGTTAGGTTTTGATAGGATAAAATTTGACTATAAATATACGTTGTATTGTTATGGAGTAAAATAGATATGGTTTCTTTTCTAATTTTATTTGTTTTGAAATAAGATTGAATATTTATTCATATAATGTTATTAAAATATGTGTATATTTTGGACTATTATGTTCAGGTTTTACTAGGTCAATTACATATACAATGTCAAGGTAGGGGTTAAAGTGAGATATGGTCCTATAGTTGTCGAGGGTGAACTTGATCATGAAAAAACCAGTTTATTGTTATTAGTTCGTGATGTCACCATGTGTACAATATGTACCCCCGATGATTTTTATATATATATATATGTAGAAACACCATGGGATCAGAATGGGCAGTTAGTGATAGATGATATCCAATTTCTATCCATTATAGAGGAGGCTGATAAGAGGAAGGATTGTGGTAGATTAGGGATTGAGTTACATCGCAAAAATGGTATATATCCATGTAGTCCAAAACAAAATCAAACTGCAGTTATCCTAAAAATCGATGGTCAAGAAACAAATGACCCAACCATAGAACAATTGGTACCCTCATCTAATCCCCAACTTGAACCAAACAATGAAACTACACATCCTTGTGAAACAAGTCCAAACACTGAAAACCAAGGAATATCTTTAAGAGATTCCTCTGCAGATTCCTTTGACTTAAGTGATATAGGGAGTGATGATGAAGGTAACTTTGACCATGTTTCACCTACATCTTTGGGGTCTTTAGATGATGAACAAGGTGCATGTATAGCCAAGGAGACTAAGGTAGATGGTTCTAATGAGGCTTGGGATAACTTGGAAGGATATCAATCAGGGGAGGACACTGATATTGGGTATGACTTGGATAAAGATACAGTTTTAAGTATAAAGATTAGTCAAGTAATGAAGGGTGATCCATACAAGCCACAACCTGGGGGTAAGGTAGAGTTTGCAGTGGATCAAACACATGATAATGTGTGTAGTTTGAGGAAGTTGTTGAGGGATTATGCTGTTCAAGAAGGGATAACAATGGATAGAATAATTAATGATAGGACTAGAATATTTTACCAATATGCTGGAGAGGGTTGTCATTGGCAGATCAAGGCTAGGGAGATGGTTGTGGGAAATACAATGAAAGTGTATTCATATGATAGTGTACATACTTGCAATAGGCAGTCTGTCAACACTGAGGCTAGGGTTAGTTGGGTAGCTGGGAAGTTTAAAGACTTGATAAAATGTAATCCTGATATTAGTGTTAGTGTACTTGCTGACTTGTTGATGAAGGATTATAAGGTAGTTATTGATAGAAAAAGGTTGTGGAAGGTGAAATAGAAGGCATTAAAAGCCTTATTGGATGATCACAAAAAATGTTTTGCCATTTTAAAGAAATATGTGGTCCTTTTACTGAAACACAATCCCGGCTCAATATGTCTAGTAAGGTATCAATCTCCCCCCTTCTTTCCAAAGACTTTTTTTCAGCTTTGCAGCCCAAAGAGAGGCGTTTTTAAGTGGGTGTAGACCATTTATAGGGTTGGATGGAACATTCTTGAAGGGTCCAGTTGAGGGGGTCTTATTAAGTGCTGTAACTTTAGATGCTAATAGTGGGGTTCTACCCTTGGCACATGCAATTGTTGAAAGTGAAGGAAAGAGCAGCTGGATGTGGTTTTTAAACTACTTGAAGGGACATTTTAAACTGCATTTTAGCAGCACCATCTGCTTTATGTCAGGTAGGCAAAAGGGATTGGTGCCGGCTCTTGCTGCTATTTTTCCAAATTCAAATACAAGGTATATTTGTAGTAATGTTAGCTTTGATTAACATACGTGTTTAATTTAACTGTTACTAACTATATTACCATTTTGTAGATTCTGTGTCAGGCATTTATATGCAAACTTTAGAAACAAGTATCCTGGACAACAACTTAAAGGGTTATTTTTGGAGGCTGCTAAGAGTTATAATTTGGAGGGACATAAAAAGGCTATGCTGAGATTAAAAAGATAAGTGATAAGGCATATCAATGGATAAATGATTTGGAGACTAATAGTTGGTGTAGGTATAGTTATGACCAGTCAATTAAATGTGATCAAGTTACCAATAACATGTCGGAAAGCTTGAATCATATGGTGGGTGAGGGTAGATATAGGTCTTATCTAGAAGTCCTAGAATATATAAGGAGAATGGAGATGCATCTTTTACAAAAAAGAAAACTTCAGACTAGGACTTGGAATCATGAGTTGATACCATGGGTTAAAAGTAGAATTGCTAAAACTAGCGATTACTCTAGGGCTTTCAACATATGTTTTTCCGGGACTAAGATTTATGATCTTTATGGGCTAGATAGATCATTCATTGTAGATTTAGAAAAGAATAGTTGCGAGTGTGGTGAATGACAAATTGCTGGAATTTCTTGCAAGTATAGCATCCAGTGCATCAATCACTATCATGCTATGCTAGGGCAACAAGTTGATTGACACCAGTACATAGCTCCTTGCTATATTAAAGCTACATACTTGAATACATATGCTGGAATGATACATCCAATACCGGATCGTTGTACTTGGGACGATGTAGAAGGTCAAGAAGTGCTCCCACCTCCAATCAAAACTAAGATAGACAGACCTAAAAAGAATATAATTAGATAGTCAGGAGAAGGCAGTAAGGGATCTAAAGGTGGAACCTTGAAGTGCTCAAAATGCAAGATGCTTGGACACAACAAAAGAACTTGTAAAAATCCTGCAGCACTTCCTAGACCAAAAAAGCAAAAGGTATAATACCATATTAATTTAGTTTTGTGTACATAGTTACAATTAATAATTTCTTTTGTACTGTAGAACCAATCAATGAATGAAGTATTAGGATCAGGAGCATCAGGATCAAGACCAGAAGCAGATAGATCAAAGAAACAAAAGGTGGTAACATTACTACCTGATTCTATTTTTATTTGTTTTTATTCTGTTTTTATTACATATCAATTTATTTATATTGTTATCTATATTTATAATTGATTTTCTGAGCATTTAAAGTTGAAAACTAAACTCATAAATCTATTATGCTTTCTGAAACAGGAAAATGACGTAGGATCAAGTAATCATGGCTCTCAACCATCCTCATAACTTTCTCAGTTAGCATAATGAAGGCTTGCGTGGGATAGGATATAAAAAACCAATATTTTAGTTATTTTTAAAATATTTAAAAACTGCAATAGTCAAATATAATTATTAATATTTTTGTTTGTGATGTTTAAAATTGCAATAGACAAGAAGAACTTTGTCTTATTGTTTGTCTTATGGTTTATTTTCCTCTATTTGACAAAGATAAAGTATTTTGTATTTATATTTGTTTTGTTTTTCACATTTAATGCATTTATATTTTCTATATATGTAACTTGTGAAAATTTATTTAACTTCTATTGATTTATTTAGATTATTTAATTACATGCAAGAGTTTATTTATATATCACTTAAATAGGAGAAAGGTAAATATGACCCTTCAACAAGGTCCCTCAATTTTGAAAATAGGGTAAAAATATAAATACCAGTTAAATTGATATTTCTAATATTTTTCAAAATAAATTGAATAAATAATTGAACATCCAAATTTATAAAAATAAATATTTACACTTTTTTTTAAAAAAAAATAACATTAATGGTTAAAGGGTATAATTGTCATTTTCTCATTCATTAAATATATTAACGGTTATAAACATAGATTCCGTGAGAGTTGACACCAATTGGGATTTTGGGTATTTTTCAAACTCATGTGTTTTTTTGGTATTTAGACAAACATGTGTAGGTTTTTTGGATTTCTCCCTATTATATATGTATGAATAATTAGGATACATATTAATAACTTTCTCCCAATTATGTTATTAATTTTATTATTTTCAATAATTATAAATTATTTAGAAATATAAATTATAATATATAAATAGCGATTTTCATATTTTTTATTTTTAAAAGTTTCCGTTTTCCGTCTCCATCCCATCTCCAAACGGGAAACGTATGCGTTTCCTGCACTCTAACTTGCAACAGAGGAGGAAGTATATTATATGTATAAATATTATGTGTAGTGAGTTGGGCGTTGAATTAATACATCCTCTGATTTTAAAGCGAGAAGACAAATGAATTGCTATTCAAATCAGCATCTGTACGAGGCTCTTTAGTTAATTATAGAGGTGAGTTGGGATCGTGCTTGTCATTTGGATGTGACGTGAAGTGAATTGATGGTTATGTAAGGTGAGCCATTATTAAACTCTGATTTTATTAGTATGTCTTACTGTGTGAGCCTCAAAACCACGTGCTTTGTGCCTAGACAAGTGGCTTGCATTTACCATGCCTCTGTGTTATGTTGTTATTACATCATTAACTACAGTGGTTTGTATAAAATACTTACATTATTTTCTGAACTATTAATTAATTTGTTCTTTTAAATGTAGCAAAATTAGTTGTTACGAGTATTTATTAACTGCAGATTAATTTAAAATTTTTGTACACGTATAAATATTTACTGATGTATTTTAGTTTTAAATATGAAATTTAAATATTAAGTTTTAAAATTAATTTTTTTATACATTTAATTTTAGAAGTCCAAATGAATTTTTCACAGTAAATTTTTATATCATTTAATTAAATTTTTTATACTTTAATTTATTATTATTTTTTGTTGGTATAATTTTATTAAATTATTAATTTTAATTAAATTTCAATTCCATTACATTAAATATCAATAGAAATTTAAGTATTATTTAATTTTTTTTTACAATTATATAATTTTTATTTTATAATTATATTTTTATTCATATTTTATGGAATATATTTTATTATAAAATTTTTAAATATATTTTTAATTTTAATTTATTAATTTAAACCGATTTCTTAATTCAACTATCTAAATTACATCTAAATCTCAGTTCTGGAATAAATTATCCATAATCATATTTACACCTTTAATTATTTTGGCCTACATATTTGTCAAAATAATTGTCTCCAATTTAAATTTTTTATTTTTAAAAATATTTCTTATTTATCAAAATTTTAAATTATCAAATAAATTTCAAATTAGCAAACATTGCATTCTCATTTATTTTATAATTTATAATTTATAATTAAATCTAATTAAACTCCAACATCATCAATAAATTAAAAATTACATATTTTTGTAAAAAAACATTTGGAATAATAATAATAATAATAATAATAATAATAATAATAATAATAATAATAATAATAATAATAAATCATCAGTAAGAGACAACCGGTAGTACAGCTATACGTCAATACATGGGAGGAAGCTGTTGGCAATGTGGGTTGGTGAGTTGAGGAAGTTAGTTGGCCTCCCGGGTTGGTGCACCTGATTCTCCATTTTGTTGTATTTCTAGCAGTACCCCTAAAATTATTGATATTTTGAATTTTGACATAAAAGCTTTTCATATTGTCAAAAGTCACACACTGTATCTTCACTCCACCTACCGCTACTCTCCAAATCCCAATATCTTTTCTCCGATTCTTTTCTTCTTCATCCCTCTACCTACCTACCTACATCATTTGCATCGAAGACAAAGCTTCGAATAAACCTAACCCTATTATCACTTCTCTCAATCCTCATTTCTCTTCTCTCTTTCAGTTCTCAGTCATGGATTTGGAGCTCTTGAATACTTTAGATACCAATCTTCTAATTGGTGGAGCTGTTGCTCTCGTAGCCATTCTCGTCGGCGCTGCTTACTTGTTTTCCTCCAGGAAACCCAAAGGTTACACCCCTCGCTTCAGCTGCATTTCTTCCATTCTCTGCTGCTCTTGTCAATATCTCTTTTGATCTGATGATTAGTTGCGCCTACGGTGTTGATTTGCTTTGTGGATGTTCGACTATTTGTTTGTTTCGTTTTATAGAGTTGTGCTCTTTGACTTTGACACTGGTATGGTATGGTATGACTGTAAGTTTAAGCTCAAAATTAGCAAAAGTCTGTAACTGGTATTATTTAGATACAGAAGGTGAGATGCTGAATTTGATCTGGTTTATGTACTTAAAAGCTTGGTTATCCTGGCTGATTTCAACTCAATTGATTGCGCATTGGTTCCCAAAAGTTTAGCTATGTTTGTGCATATTCATTAGTAATATTCGGATCTTCTAATTTTTGTGTTTGCAAACTATTGCTGAACTCTATATGCCCAATTTTAATTTTTTGGCTGTTACCATGTTGATTATAGGTTGCTTGGATCCTGAGAACTTTAAAGAGTTTAAACTTGTAAAGCGCCTGCAGTTGAGCCATAATGTGGCAAAATTCACCTTTGAACTTCCAACTCCTACTTCAGTTTTGGGCCTACCAATTGGACAACACATAAGTTGCAGGTCTGTTGTAAAGTCATGGAAGGTCTTTGTTATTGATCTATGATTATGTTCTGATTTCAGAGTTTGAGTTATGGTTACTTATAGTCTATTGGGCTGTGAGTGGAACAAAAGTCTAAGCTTTCTGCTTTTGATTATTTTTTTAGCTGTAACTTGAATTTCTACTGGTGTCTTTGTTGAATAGAGGCAAGGATAGTCAAGGTGAAGAGGTCATTAAACCTTACACTCCAACCACTTTGGATTCAGATTTTGGACATTTTGAATTGGTTATTAAGGTATGTCATAAATTCTGGCTTCTGATCTGAACTTTATTCCATTTAATCACATTTCTTCTCTGTTTGACTCTTTGGAATTGACATTGATTCTGGATGTTGCAAAATAGATGTATCCGCAAGGAAGAATGTCACACCATTTCCGCGAGATGCGTGTTGGCGATTATCTTGCTGTGAAGGGACCCAAGGTGCGTGTTTCTTATGTAGATTCAATGCAGAATATTGATTTTGATTACTTGTCTGCTTGCTCCTGTATATTTATCCTTCCCATTTTATTTTTGGTTTGATGTTTTAAAGAAAAGAAGAATAAAATTTATTTGTGGATTTCATCTATAAGGTGGTGCTGAATTTGCTTCACAATTGATTATGATGTCACAATTTGATCACTTTTTCTTATATTACTTTCATAATCCTGGCATCGGTCTGATGGATTGAAACTAGTGGAGGGAGAGAGTCCCCCTAATTTCCTAGTTAAGGAATTGCTCATTTGTTAAATTGCTGAGTTGAGGTTATGTTGATGGAATGTTATCACAATGAAGAACATTAAAGATTGAAGCAATGCTTAATTTTCATCTTGCAAATGTGTATTGATCTTATTGCATGAACTTGATCTAATGTGAAAATATTTTGACTTGATGAATTCCTGGATCAAATTTTTGGTATTATTTTGAACTTGCTAAAATTTATCCAAGTTTCCTTCTTGGCTGATGTACACTAGGCCAAAATGATATTTTTTGGTTAAGCACTGATAAAATGTGCATCATTATCTCAATAGAAATATCTCTTGTACGGACTGCTAATCCGGAAATTTTGTTGCCACCAGGGTCGATTCAGATATCAACCTGGCCAAGTTAGAGCCTTTGGAATGCTTGCAGGAGGCTCTGGCATCACTCCAATGTTCCAAGTAGGTTGTCGATACATAATTATCATTACTGTACTCACTCTTGGCTTGTGCAATAGTTGCAGATAATTATAGTGACTGCATTGATATTCTGTAATTCTATATGCATGCCTATATTTTAGGTCACTAGAGCCATTTTAGAGAATCCCAAGGACAACACAAAGGTCTATCTCATCTATGCCAATGTTACACACGAGGACATTCTTTTGAAGGTAATCCTTACTCTTAAATTCCCATCTTCCTAGCATCTCACAACTTGAGAAGTGTATTGTATTATCCATCTCTTCAATTTTGACTCAGCAGATTAGCACCATCACATATTGTCTAACTTTAGATATTTATTATACCCTAGCCCTTGGATCAGTCTGGTACTGGTTTATCACATTCAGCTAGCCATTATAAATAAAGCATTCCTGCTATTTTGAAAATATTTTTACTATGATTGAAAATGGTAATATATGATGCTATTGCAGGGAGAATTGGACGGATTGGCTGCTAAATACCCTGATCGCTTCAATGTTTACTATGTATTGAATCAGGTTTGTGTTTTATTTGCTATTAATTTTCTGGTAAAAAGCAGAAGCTAGCTTGATTTGTATTCAATATATTTATTTTTGTTAATACATCAAATCCTAGCTAATCAACTCACCCGGACCCAATCTGAACTTCCAATTTGTTAAGTTGGATGAGTTGAAGAGATGGAAGATAACCGACCTGAATAAATTAATGAAATTGAATGTGTACAGTCATGCCAAGGTAAAATCGAATTTCTAATCATGTTTGCATCTTCAGCCCCCAGAAGAATGGAATGGTGGTGTTGGCTTTGTTTCAAAGGAAATGATTCAATCTCATTGCCCCACACCAGCACCTGATGTTAAGGTAAAATGCTCATTGTGTTGTCTTTTCTCCATGTGCGGTGAAATTCTTCAGATGTTCTTCCACGAACTGACATGGAAAGTGGTATTGCAGATCCTGAGGTGCGGTCCACCACCAATGAACAAGGCCATGCAAGGTCACCTTGAAGCTCTTGGATATGCTCCAGAGATGCTGTTCCAGTTCTAAACTTGTTGACAAGAGTGTACTGCAGCAAGATGAAGTGAGGATATCGGTGGTTGCTCTAGATTAACAAAGAAGACCTTAAAATTTCGAGCTACATTTGTTTTTCTAGTGCAAGAGTCAATGTTCAGGACAAGCTCTCTGTAACTTAAACCTCAATAAGGAATTCCAATCAGCTTTTAAGCAATTGTACTTTTGCAACTTGTTCAAGATTTAAAAACTATTAGATTGGATTAAATGGCAATTCGGCTATCAGGTTAATTATTAATTTACAGTTTTATAAATTTGTTGACTGTACAACCACATTGAGGGGTTAAGGTAATTGTGAGTCTGGGACTTGTGATGGCGGTGATTGTAGCAACCGTGTTGGTTTTCTTTAACTCCAGAGAAAATAGTCTCTTATTCTCTCATGGCTATAGTCGTATGTTGCCATTTCATCCACTGAATTAACCTTCGTGGTCTACACTAGCGCTGGCAACTCATATTTATAGGTCCGCTTGGTTTAATTTTAACATAATTTTGACACCTCACATTTAATTAATGGGATATGATACTAACACTCTTTTGCATCGTAAACTCTTTATTAATTTCGTTAATATTTAATATTACAATTCATTAATTTATTAATGGTGGTAATTTATAATTTTATAAAATTATAAAATATAATTTTTAATATAAATTAAAATTCTAAAATGAGTGAATCAACAAAATAAAATTATATCTATTTAATTTCATAAATATATTACGATTACTTCAATAAAATTTTATATTTATAATATACATTTTCTCGTCTTTTCTTCTTTATTTTATTTAGTGAATCCATTTGTAATACGTTTAGTGAAGTACCAACACGATCCAATTAAATTAATAAAATGATTAAAAAAATGGGTAAGTGCCAAAATCCTCCCAGATTTGAAACGCCTTGATTCTTCACCCTCAATTTTCAAACGTTGTACCAAACCGCCTCCATTTACAAAACCAAAGTTATTTTCTGTTATGATTGGATGTTTTCTGTTAATGGAGGCGGTTTGACACAACGTTTCGAAAAATGGTGGCGAAAAATAAACGTTTCAAAATTGGGGGAATATTTGGTAATTACCATTTATTAATTCTCTAAATGGTATTGATTTGAGAACATATTATGATTTACAAATACAAATATGGTATTGCTTAGGAGTTTTTTCGAATATAAAAATTCAAATTAATTTTTAGAAAAAAATATTTAATTAATTAAATTTCAATTGTTTAACATTTTATTTCATATTTTATTAACAAGAGTGCTATTTTTCATCTAACAATTTTTTCGAATATTATTTTAGTTCAAGTATACCTGTTTAATTATTTTAAATTTTAAATATTTAAATTAGTTTAATTTATTAATCTGTTTATTTTTTTTAAAAATTAGGACCTTTTTAAAAAATTTTAAATTCTTATTTTTAAATTCTTATATATTCTCCTACCATATTCGATATTTTAAAAAATTTTATAATACCAAATTTGTAATTGTTTTATATTTTTATTAAATTCTTATTTTTATTTTAATGTCAACTATTAAGTATGTATTTATTTTTTTAATTTAGTAACGGTTTATTATTATAAATTATTAAGTATTCTATTTAGGTTTTTCTTTTTCCATTTTCTTGGATTCAATTATAATGACCTGCTATTATTATTAATAATATATCTATTTAATTAATTTAATCAAAGAAAATATGTTATTTTAATTATTTTTCTATACCATATAATTAATATATATTAATTATTGATTTTAATTAATTTACTATAATAAACTATTTCCCTAACCCACCCATCCATGATCCATCATTGTATAAAAATTCAACAGAATTTTTGACTAATTAATTTTTTTTCTTTTTCTACGAACTTCAGTTTCCTAATCCTATTCACAGTCTATTTCCTAATCCTATTCCATAATAATTTAGAATAACTTATTATAAAATAAGCACATTTTATTTATTTTTTTTTAATTATTTTTAAAATTTTAATAAATTATTTATGTAATTAATTATTTATAAAATTTTCACATCTAATTTTTCAAAAATTACCATAAATATATATTTTTTTTAACATATCAAAATAGTTATTTTATTATAAATATTTTATTCTCATTTATATCAATCAATTATCTAAATATTATACATAAATAAAAGTAGTTTATATTGAAATATATTAAAAATATTTATGTTAAATTTTTTTTAGCTAAATTATTTTTTTCAAATCTTGTTAATTTATTAGTCGTGGTAATAAATTTATAAATGAACTCATAGTATATTCATAAAATAAGGGTATTTTTATTTTTTATCGTTTTTTATAAAAATAATTCGAAAAACCCCACTTTTAAAAATAATTTGAAACAACCCCACTTTCACATGAAAAGTGGTTCTGGATAATAGTTGTGTGGTTTTACTCTATTTCTACGTTATTTTCACTAATTACATTAATTATTTACCTTTATACCTCACTATTAACTACTCATTAAATTGTGTTATTTTTAATAAAAATAAATTTATTTTAATTTTATTTTTAATAAAAAATCCAAAATAAATATGAATTTGTTTCATTTTATTTTTTTAATTAAATAATATATTTCAAATATATTATTTTGAATGAAATCTTTATTTATTTGTAAATAGATTATTCTTTATTTAATTATTTTTATTAATTAAAAATAAATTGTAAATAGATTATTCTTTATTTAAATTATTTTTATTTTTCATTTGTAAATATAATAATCTATTTGAAATATGTTAGTTTAAATAAAAAAATAAAAAAATATTTATTTTAATTAAACAATAAAATAATATTTTTAAATTAAAAATCAAATAACATGAAATTTATTTTTGTTTAATTTTTTTAATAAAAGTAACATAATTATTTATTATTTTTTTAAAAAACAATTTTGAATTTTTTATTTAAAATAATATATTTGAAATATATTATTTAATTTAAAAAATAAAATAAAATAAATTTATATTTATTTCGGATTTTTATTAAAAATAAATTAATTAATATATTTATTTAATTAATAATTAAAATTTAAACAAATTTATTTTTATTAAAAATAACACAATTTAATGATGGTTAATAATGACGGTATAAAGATAAATATTTAATGTAATTAGTGAAAATAAAATAGAAATAGAGTAAAACCATTAACCAAAACCACTTTTCCTGTGAAAGTGGGGGTTGTTTCGAATTATTTTAAAAGTGGGGGGGTTTTCGAATTATTTTTAAAAAACGGGTGCAGAATCGAAAATACCCCATAAAATAATCTCTTACATTAGGTTTTAAACTCAATTTTTTTTAACATTTCTAAAAATTAATTAATTTAAAAAGACATAAGAAAATAAAATGGATGAATGACTCTATGACCCTGGTAGAACCATAGGATAAGAGCTTGACGCTATACAACTAATGCAATATATAATAACCGGTAACAGATTATAATCGCAAAAGTAGTTCACTTATATAAATCTGAATCAATCTTAAGATAATCAACTACGTCTCAATATCTCAATATCCAAAAATAATAATAGCCCAAAGTGCTTAAAATTTTCCAAAAGACAGCAACAACAAAATACCAGTTCAATTACAAAATTCAAAGTCTAAGAAAGAATCCAGAAATACAACTAAATCGTAAAAATGGTAACAGATGAACATGTTGATGGATGCCGAGTTCCGTAAAATGAAACAACACCTATTCGATCGATGTACCTGTACTCAACTTGGGGTTTTATTCCGAGATTACAAAGTAGAAAGAAAGAAATGAAAGCAACATTAGACTACGAACTAGTCTAAGTTAACAGCTTAAGTTCCAACTTAATTATGCAATGCCCTAGACTCGACTCTAATAATGGGATCACGCAATGCAAGTCTTTACGGATTCCTTAGAATCCACTAAAACAAACAACATACCAAACAGTCCTACCAATCATCTAGTTATTATTTTGAGTGATTAAACCATGATCATTCATCAATTTAGTTCTTATTACCAAGTTCCTTAGATTTCTATCTAGAGGTTCTAGTCTAAGCAATACTATGCCGACCAACGAAATACAAGTCGTGCACACGTGACAGTTTCAACTCAATTTTCCAGATTTTCTCCAAATTTTACTTTGTTCAGTTCCTAACTTAAACCATATAATTTTTTACGCAAAAATAGCAGCCAATCACACAGATTTTATGTCCACTTCGTTTAGTCCAAATTCAACATACAAATAGTGTCATTACCGACTTATTTAACAGCTCAGTCTATCCAACAGATAACCACGAATCAAACAAACACAACCCACTCGACTCTGCAAATATTAAATTTAAGCTTAACCAAAGTATTGCCCAAAATAACTAGTCAGTGAAATTAGAAAATAGTACAACCAAAGCCCAGTAATAGTATCAATACGGCCGAAGCCGAGCAGTTGAGTATCAGTATTGGCACTTTAAGCCGTTTATTTTAGTGTGAGGATCCTCTATCCTTAAACATGCCGTAGATTCTACCAAACAGCTATCCTAAGGGTAGTAATTTGATCCAATTATTTGGTTTTCAGTTTATTTTACAGGTTTCAATCCAGTTATCTATTTTATTTGTCATTATACTGGTTTCATTAATAGAACAAACTATAGTCTACACAGACAATTTCGGATTCAGATATAACAGTGCACATATCTGACTCATGCAACAATAAAAAACAGTACAATAAACAATCTATGGGACTCAAAACAACTGCTGACCTATAAATGCGCAGAACAAACGAAATCAATCTGTTACTCTACTCGACCAGTTTCTTCGTCTTGATCTTCTGCAGAATGAAGGTGTTACAACAATTAACTAATTACTAGAAACCACATAGCCCTAATCAAACAGATTTAAACCCCTTAATTGAATTGGACAGAACCCTAATTTCTCTAGCACGACCGGACCAGAATAAAGTCTCTTACCATAATAAACCCTAATTCACTCCAACCGAACTCTGCACCTCCAAAACCAAATTACACCACCTCTACGAAGAAAACCTATTTATACATTGTACAAATCAAAAGTATACTACGGAGATGACATGAATCTTACTCGAGGAAATAACGAACTTACTGGAATTTCTTTGACCTCAACCAAAATCCTTAACAGTTGAACCCCTTAATCTGCCGAAACCTATACGGAGAGAACCTGGACAATTAAAATCCCAAACGATCCAAAATAGTTCAAAATCAAAATTAGTGAAAGAGATACGAGAGTTACTAATGGTCTCCTCGAACAACAGCCAAGAATCCCCAATTTAAAACCCTAGCGACAACAATCTGAACTCTCTACAAAATTCCCACTTGAGACACTCAATTTCGTGAATGATGAAATCTGATGACTTTTTAGGTTCTACCTAGGTTTAAATACCATGGCAAAACCAGAATACAACCTATACTTAGGAAATCACGTAATTGACAATAAAATCTCAAATTTTCTAATTACAACCTTAAAAAGATTGATTGAACGCTCGACTACAAAGCTCGAATTCCGTCTGTTACACACGCATATTATCAATTAAATATGTGATGGTTATATTACATGTATTTGTCTTTTTTTAAAATTTTATTTAACTCTGATTTTTTTTTTATTTTCCTCACTTGTTATATCATTTTATATTAAAAAAAGTTTGAATTATAACTAAAAAAACTTAAAATAAATTGAAAGTTACTATTTTGAAAGTACTAAATCTATATATCAATAAATTGTTATAAAAAAAATAATTTTGATGGTTCAATCAACTTAATACTCTTAAATGTTATATTTATTTAATCTAATGTATGGAAATTTGAAATGATAGAATCTGTACATCATCGATTAACCTAGTTAATAGTGTAACATCGAAAATTTAGGTAAAAAATTTTCGTTTAATATTTTAAATATTTTTAATGTGTCTACTGAATTTATTTAAAATTTTCTTCTGTTATAAAATTTCATATTGGAATAAATAGAAGTATTTAAAAACTTGGACAAAAGGAAGTATTGGAAACTAGATTAAATTTTAAGTTAGAGTAAAAGGTATTTTAAACGCGAAAAAAATAGCATTTTTGTGCTAAAATATCATTTTTGGTCAAAATGACTATTTTACCCTTTTAAGAGTAAAAATTTAGGTTTTCGAAAATGATGGTGGTTTTTTGTTATTTATCTCAAATTTGAAAATAAAATTTTGGAAAAGTATGAGAGTGGAGAATATAGTTTCGGTGGGAATTAGATTCGAAATTGGATTGAGCCCAAAAGTTAGCCCAATCAAAATCTAGGCCCAATAGTGGTCATGATACCACCGAACAACACCACCAAACACACAACACTTCTCATTTTTCTCCCACCTCCAACTCTTACCTTTTTACATTTTCTCTTCTCTTTCAACTCCAAACCCTAACTTTCAAAACCTTCACTTAATCTCACAACCATTATTTATTGCTCCAACAACCTTCAAGCCATTAAGTATTTTTCTAGAGTTTTTCAAGCTCTCTAACAATGTAACATCTTCACTCTCCCTGCACCCATGTCATTTCCAAAATTATGGTTTGGTCTTGTTCTAGAATGCTAGTAGGTTGTTTTGAATAGATTTTTGAACCAGTGTTAAGTGTTTCTAGCTTCCAATATGGTATCAGTGATTATTGCCATGAAACCACCATTGTCGTGCCCTTGAGTCTTGATGAATAGTATTGTATTAGTTTGTAATGATTTTGAAATAATTTTTGACTCGATTTAGTATTGGTTGTCACTATTGTGTAGTTATTAGGCAACTAACAAAAGGAGGCTCAAGAAATGGGTGAAAACAGGCTTGTGTAAAGCTTCTAATCATGGTCTAAAATTTTATTTTATGCCCTATATTATTATTTGATGATTGATGAGTGTTTTAGAATTGGAAAAACTGCACCACTTGTTGGTCAAACATAGCTTAAATAAAGAATGTAAATAATGTAGTTAGTGATAGAGCAATCAAGAAAAGGATAAATGAGTATGGAATATTTAATACACAATAAATTGGTAAGATCCTTATCTTGTTATCAATGAGTATTTCCAATATATAGTTGTTCCAAATGAATCTAGGTTCAGCCGGTAGCAAAATAAAAGTAGGATAAGCATAACCTCTAGCAGGTTGGTACTTAAGAAATGAATTTTTTTTTTGATAAACTCAAACATATACATCATGAGTACTTGACATTGTTTATATATTGAAAGCAAGATCAGTGGAGTGAAGGAAGTAAAGCAACTCATACATTACTAAATGCTAAAAGCAAATATAAAAATCTCATCTAGGACAACAAAATTATTCATTTCAAACATCATTGCTTACCTATCTCCAAAAGGGAAGCAATTTTGATTCATCACACAAAGCATTCATCTGCTCAGTACTGTAACAAGCAACCTACAATAAGCAAATAAAGAAAAGTTAAGCCATAAATCAAATTAAAGGATATAACAGGAGAAAAAAAATAATTCTCCATTTAAATGAATGGAAAGGAAATCACCTCAATGTAAAATTGGTGTCAAACGAAAATTACAGACCTGGAGTCTTCTTTGCAATTTGTAATAGCTAGGAAAAGTCAATTTCCACCTTTTTATGTAACCATCAATAGATATCAATTATGTTTTTCAGCTTTAAAAACATCAAAGCTCTCACACATGCTAAAGAAATCATAAAGCAGCAAAAAGTATACTAGTTTTGCAGAGGGTTTACCGAGAGAATGCTCACATGGATAAATCTTATGAGATGAAACCTTTTAAACATATACCCCAAATATGCTCTGAAACATTTTTTCTTTGCTACAGTTACCAAATTCTATTCTAAAATAAAATAACCAAAACGTATAATAGCAAACACATCAATCACATAGTATCAAAAGAAAAATCATCATAACCAGCCACATTAAATCTGAAAAACTCAAATTCAAACCATAGTATTTCCTTCCTTTATGTTACATCACATTAACACTCTCCCATGCTTCACTTGCAACCAAAAATCAGCATCCAAATTTCTTAATTCCACTTGCAAAATCAAAAAATTGTTGAAAACAATTTTTTCTAACTTGACAAAACTCGAAATCCATAAATAACCACCGAATAGAAAGGGAAAAATGATACACCTTTCAAACTTTCTAACCATCACATAATCTAGATCAAAGGAAGCATTCAAAAGCTAAAAGACACAAATCTAATAACTTGTCAACATAGTAACATTACCTGCCAAAAGCTTGAGCAAGCCTACATTCCCAAAAACAATATAAATTTTCGGAACACGAAGATCAGTACACTCAGGAACATGGTCAATGAGAGACATAGAACCACATATTGATTCAGAAACTCCTACAACTACATTATCGTGTAGAGTGTAACAGACCATTTTCGGGCTTAGTAGTGTGTGTCGAAATATAGGGGTTTAATTGAAAATTTTCTAGAATTCTGGTTAAATTTATAATTATTCCGAGTCAGTGGGGTTAATTCACAATTTTCTGGTGTTAGAGGGGGTTAGTTAGTTAATCGTCATGTTATATATAGGTATTTAACGTTAGGGTTTCTATTAGGATTTCATTATCACTCTTCAAACATGTAATCGAGAGGCAGAGAGACTTCTGTGAGGAGGCCGGCGAAGTGATTCCGGTTCAGAGTTTCGTCGTGTTTTGGGTAAGTCTTTCCGTCCTATTTTGTTTCGATTTGTCTGTCTTTTTGCATCTTTCCGGTCATGATTTCGGATTCATTTAGGTGTTGTTCTGTTCTGTTCGCGGCTTAGTTAGGGTTAGAGCTCTCTCTGTTCATAATCCTCTCATTCTCGGTAAGTTTCCTCGTACCATTCTAGGCTTTTGCCTCATGAAAATCGTTCTATCAATGTTTTAAGTGGGTTCTGCCATTCAGGTTCGTTTGGTCGGGAGACTTTAAGCGTTCGGAATCTGAGTTCGTGAGGGTAATCGTAATCACGGTGGTGTGAATCACGGTAAGGGGGTTAGGGTTTGGATATGAGTTTTAAGGGTTTTTGGTCGGGTTGGTTCTGGTCTGTTGAACCGGTGTTCGAATCGTTTTTTTCGCTTCGCTGCAGTAGTACTTATTTGTTTGTGTAACAATCTGTAGGACCATCGGACGAAGAGGCTGATCAAGCAGCGGCTTAGGATGGTTTCTACTCGGACTGTCGTGATCGGTGGTTAGGTTAGTGGTTCGTTTTTAGTCCGAAATATTGCTTGCTGTATGTTGGTTGTTTATGCATGTGTCGTGTATTGCTGGTTTGCAAACTGTTACCTACACTGCCCTGATTAACCAGGATATTAATAAACGATAACCATTCTGTTGATTAATAAATTAACGATATAGGATTGCACTGTACCCGGATTTCATAAAATTTATACACTGAAATTGATAATTGGTACCTAAATAATCTGGTCTAAAAAGTTAACAAACGAAACTATGAGTTTTGCCCTTAGTCAGTCTACTGGTAGAATCTATGGCATGCCTAGGGATAGAGGATCCTCACTACTGAAATAATTGGCTTGAAGTGCCTACACTGATTGTAACGTCCAACCCCCGGCCACGGCGGAGTCGCGAACGGAAGCCGAAATGCCACATTAACAATCAATACGTTCATTCTTTAATGCGGAATATAAGTATTAATATTAGAATTGTCAATTACAAAATAATCATCCTGTTTCCAAAAACAATTACATAATCCAGATAATTCATTAGAAAATAAACCTGTTCGCAAATATATCAATCATCCAAATAATAGTTCAAAATCTTCAAATAATTATCCGAAAATATTAAGTACTCAAGTACTTTAAAAAGACTTACAAATCCCATAATAGTTGTCTTAAAACATTATAAACTGAAATACTTAAAAAGGGTCTACATGTCTTTAAAAAACTAATCAAAATACAAGAAGAAGGCAGCTCTTAGTAGTGTTCCAAAAACATGAAATGAAAATGCAATGAGACCTTCAATCTGCTCGATCACCTGTTTCACATTTCAATAGATAGACAAGAAAATGGAAGAAAAACAACGTCAGACTATCGATGTCTGGTTAGCAGGTCATACTCCAACATACACACACAATGCATCTGATTAAACATTCAATGATGAGAAGGCACGCAAATGCACCTAAATCTAGCAATCAAGGGAAGAGAATACAATCACACCCAAGTCTAACGCCATTTCGGTTCAATAAAGTGAGATAGTCCACTAAATCTGATTTTATTCATTAGGTGCGTTCAATATTATCAATGTCCAATTATGATCTCAAACTTTGTTTAGGAATCCTCCAAAATAATTAACTAATCACTAGAAATCATCACGCAATATCAATCAATTTATATTTCCAGTTTTATTGACTGCCACTAATCTAGGATCAATAATGAAACGGGGCCAATTAGGCCGAAGCCAAAACTCTAGTAAATCAGAAGGTCTCGGGCGAGGACACATTGCGAAAGGGCAACCCGAAAAATTTTCAAAGGGCAAACCAAAACTCTAGTAAATCTGAAGGTCTCGGACGAAGATACATTGTCAAAGGGCAACCCAAAAAATTGCCAAAGGGCAAAACTCTAGTAAATCCAGAAGGTCTCGCGCAAAGACACATTGCTAAAGGGAAACCCAAAAAATTGCCAAAGGGCAATCCTCTGATAAATCCAGAAGGTCTCGGGTGAAGACACATTGCCAAAGGGCAACCCGAAAAGTTGCCAAAGGGCAAACCTCTGGTAAATCAAGAAGGTCTCGAGCGAAGACACATTGCCAAAGGGCAACCCAAAAAATCACCAAAGGGCAAACCTCTGGTAAATCCAAAAGGTCTCGGGCAAAGATACATTGCCAAAGGGCAACCCGAAAAATTGCCAAAGGGAAAACCTCTGGTAAATCCAGAAGGTCTCGCGCAAAGACACATTGCTAAAGGGCAATCCGAAAAATTTTCAAAGGGCAAACCTCTGGTAAACTCAGAAGGTCTCGGGCAAAGACACATTGCCAAAGGGCAACTTGAAAAGTGCCAAAAGGCAAACCTCTGGTAAATAAAAAAAGTCTCAGGCGAAACCCAACGAAACACACTCCGGTAGAAACATCTACAAAGCAATGGGGGATTGAAACCAATCCACAATAAATCAATAAATTCACCAGACGCGAGCCGGGAGATTTGACCAACAACATAATTAAAAATCAAAGCAAATGAACAAACAAGAAATCAAAGATCGGGCACAACACAAAACGCAAAAGATGGAGAAATGTTTCCATTGATTGAAACAAAATGTTACATGAGGCCAAACGTTACATCAAGTAAAATTAACAAAATCCCAAACACTCAAACCCCATCCCGCAGTGCAGCCAAGGCATCCAATTCCTCTTTAGCCACCTGAGGAGTTAGAGAGCCCATGAAAACCTACTCAAGGGTAAAAGATCTGGTGGTGACCTAAACTTGAGCCGCCTCTTCAGTCAGAGCCTCCACTTGGCCCTTTAAGTCCTTTATCTTGACTTCGGGCAAACTCTTGAATGAACTCAGCTCCTCAATTTCCTTGTCCTGCCGCTGGAGCTCACATCCTTCACATTGCAAGATGACTCGAGCCCCAAATTATGAGCTTGCAACGCTTCAGAGCGTCTGAAGGCCTCAACACACTGAGCCATCACCTTGTCCAAATCATCTTAAGTAGCCTTAAGTTCGGCCGAAGCTTTGTCAACGCTCGCCTTTATCTCCTTCCTATCACGCATGACGGCACTATAGTGATAGTGCATCCCCACTGCACCCTAGAGCGCCTGAAAGAAAAAGAACAAAAATAAAAAAATAAAAAAAAGGAGACATGAAGAAAGAGAGTAGTACTTACCCTATACAAACTTCCAACGGATATTTCATGAAATTTGGTGAAGGACAAAGAATGCAACCACTCCTCATCCTGAGGGAAAAAGAAACCCTCAGCAGCCTTGACCATTCTAGCCGTAGTTCTCTAGGTCGACGAATCACCAGGAAACTCAAGATAGAGGCCGCTATCGGAGGCAGACTTCTTGCTCGCATGCTTAGTACGCCTCTTGGGGTGCTCAAGCTCCTCCTCATCCTCCCTGGGCCTCTTCTCCCGCTCGATCGAAGCATGGGCGCTCTTCTCCGCTTGAACCGAAGCCTGGGGCTCCTCACTGATTGTGGTCCCTTCAAGATCTTAAGGACCTCCCAGTCCGAAGGGTTGCGAGGGCTGGAAGGACGAACATTATCGGACGAAGACTCTTGATGCTCGTCGACCGAAACACTCCCTCCTCGACCGGAGGCAAAAGCCTTCTCTTGCTCTGCTTGAATTTGGCGCATTATAGCATGCATGGCCAGCGCATGTTGACCAGATGACTTCGACATCACGTAATCTACAATTTCTGCAAAGATGCACAAATTCCAAAAGCAATGGCATTACTTCGGCCACAAAAAAAAGAAGCAGCAAAGGCGAACTACTTGTCCTTGTAAAGGCCCAGAGCCGACTAAAACGATGCTCGTGCAATAACTTCTTGTAACTGCGCTTTTTATTTGGCAGCGCAAGAATGGCCTCACTCCTAGCACGCGCCCGAGGAGGCGACTTACAATGTTTGGCACTGTGTTTAGCTGCGGCAAAACAAAACAAAAGTCAGCGAATTCAATCGAATGAATTTATCAAACAAGTTAAAAGTTAAAGTAAATCTACATGAGTCCTTCCAGCACAAAGGATAGTCAGGACCCTTGCCCAAGCGAGTAGCACCCTTGACGAAGAAGTACTTATCCTTCCATCGACGCTCGTTAGAGATAAAATCCAAAATCAAAATTCTTCTATGAGGCCGAGCGTTTAAAACAAATCGACAAGTATTGGGCTTCACACGTTTGACAAAATAGGAGTAAAAGAAATCTTCGGTTGAAAACGCCAAGTTATACTTCTCCTTCAATCGATCCACACTCAACAATATTCGGATGGCAAGCAAGGTCAATTGACTGGGATGGATCTGGCACCAAGTGCACAATTCCTCGACCAGACCCATAATGGGGAATCTAAGGCCAATCTCAAAATGCCTAAGATAGAAAGGCTCCCACCCATCGGCCAAAGCATCATCCACCTTTTCATTGTCCATTGGGAGCCTTGTCTTAATCCAATCAGGAAATTTGCAACTAAAACGCGTAGCCTCCAACTCGCCCCTAGTCATGGCGCTTCGCACATTGAGTCAAGGGAGAAGAATACCTTGAGTCCTAGACTCGGCTGGGAAGTTTCGAACGGAAGAACACTCGGCACCATCTTCTTCGGCCGAAAAATCACAAGTAAGACCAGCAAAAGTAGACGTGTCCAAAGAGTTAGAAGATATCTACACTCGATCGAAAGAAAAGGCAGGTTAACGGTTTTCGACCGAAGTTAGGGCAACACACACAAGAAGACAGGTTCGCAAATGATTACACACGAGTAATATGAACACGTGTAAATACGAAAAACGGTTAAAATAATCCAGAAAAAGGCAAAAGCAGCAGAAAAACGAAAAGACAGAATCAAAACTGAGTTAGTGGAGAAGACAAATGATTAATATTCAACCACGACTTAGACCCAACCGGAACTTCAGCGGAAAGACAAAGTAAAGTCACAAACACACCAGAAACCACCAAACCAAAACAGCAAAACAACCAAACAAGAGGAAAGAAAACGAAGGAAGAAGAGCTAACCTTGAAAATGCGAGGAACGAGACGAATCAGAACTGGAACACCACCAGAAGAAGAAGACAACAACTGAACCTCGAGAGAGAAATGGTAGAGAGATAAGCACAGGAAAAATGCATTTGAAAAGATGAAGAAGAGAGAGAAAGACTCACCAACGTTTAAATAGGAAGGTAATGATTTCACTTTTAGGGTACATCAGTCGAGGAGCCATCAAATTAAAAATGACGATTTGATACACAAACGCTGATGTGGAAACCCAAAAAGAGAAATTGAACCAGTAGTGGAATATAGGCTGGTAAAACACCAGGCCATAGAAAAACATGACCCCGTCGACCGAAAGCGTCACCAAGGAAAATGCCTATTCGACCGAAACAAACCACCAACTTATTGCCATACTCGAGAGACCCAAGTAATGGCAATAGGGGGTTACTGTGGTGGGCAAATGACTTGAGACTATTGTGGGTTAAAGGTAAGATTAAGACAACCGAGGTCCTAGGGAATTACAGGCAACATGGGCCGAAGCCCAATATCAAGGCAATGTGGCCGAATATATTTCGGCCGAAGAAACTACTCATCAAGCCCCAAGAAACTCAGCCCGAAAGCACCTCAGGGCACTCCAAGACGTCAAAATCTAGAGACCAACGAGTCATAATCCAGCTTCCGGCCAAAGGAGGCCAACAGGCCTTCGGCCGAACTAGACCCGATCAACCTTCGGCCGAAGCATGTCCAAGAAGCCCAGTAATTTTTTGGACATTGTAAGTCGGGCCCTAGCCTAATCCACTCTATATACGGTTTTCTAAATCAATCCTAACTAAGATATCCTTATCTAAATACAATAAGAAGATCGAGTTCAAGAAAGAAGAGGAGTCCCAATCCCTATAGAAATAGGACGCAAATATCTCCTATAAATACGAGGTGGAGATGAATGTATAAAGATCCGATATTTATTCATTAAAGCTAAACTCTGTGAGATTATCTTTGTAAGCTTTTAACTATTTTCTCAAGCAATCTTAGCCTAATATTTGGCTGTGGTTTATTTGGCACCACATTGACTAATATTTTTTCGTAAGAAAATAAAATGATGGTAGATTGAAGTTTTCATTATATTTTTTATTTTAAATCTTGTTATTTGCTTACAATGTTATGATCTTATTAGTGTTAGCCATGATTTAATACTACTTCCCTGACTAGATTATCTAGATATATAATTACTATTTTTATTTACTTTGAAGAAACAAGATTATGAGCACCAGATAACTCTGCTTTATAATGGAGTATTTTTTTAGTTGTTTTACTAGTCTATTATTAGTATATATTATAGTTTAAAAAATAAAATAATCTTTTTTTTAGATGGATGATCATAAGAATTTGGCAAAGAAAAAAGTTAGCGCATTAGTTGCACAACTTGTTTGTTTTATTGGTGTTCAGTTATGGGTGTTTCGGTTACGAAAAAGAAAAAATATTGTCCAACTTAATTTACATCTTGAAGGTGAACGAGTTAGAGATGAGCTCATGAAGCACTTACGTACAAATAGCATCTTTCATCACATAATTAGAATGACTACTCCAGCTTTTGTAGGCTTTTGTGACTTGTTAGTAAAAGAGGGTGGTTTAAGGCCAACCATTCAAACTACCATAGAAGAACAGGTGGCCAAAACACTTTATTTGTTAGGACATAATGTTACTAATGGGGAATAATGTCTCATGTTTCGTCGATCTAGTGAGTCAACTAGCCGACACTTTTTGATAATGTGTTGCGTGCTATATTAAAATTGGAAGATAAATTTATTAGACAACCTGATGGATCTAAAGTGCCGTTGGAGATATGTAATAGTCACAGATTCTACCTTTTTTTTAAAAGGTAACCATAACTATTCCTAATAGTATTTATTTTAGATAAGTTAGAGTTGATAGTTATTGTAATTTAATTTGTTGTTGTCGAGATTGTGTTGGTGCAATTGATGACACACATGTACATGTTAAAGTGTCCACGAAAGATGCTTCTAGGTTCCATGGGTGGAAAGATTATCATACACAAATTATTCAAGTAGCTTGTATTTTTTACTTAAAATTTACATATATACTAGCTGGGTAGAAGGGAACAACATCAGCTTTAAGAATGATTAAAAATGCATTAACAAGAGAAAATCACTTAAAAATTACTGAAGGTAAATATATAGGCTTTTTTTAGCTAGGCTTTGTTAGCAAATTAATTTTGATTTTTTTTTTTGGTTAGGAAAATATTACCTTAATGATTGTGGATTTATTTTGCGGAGTGGATTAATTACTCCATATTGAGGGGAGCATTACCATTTAAAAGAATACTCAAAGTATCCATCATGGAATGCTCGTGAATTATTTAATTTTCGTCATGCATCTTTACGTAATGCTATTGAATGAGCTTTTAAGGTGCTTAAAACATATTTTTGATAGTTTCAACCACAACTGACCTACATATAAGCTGAAAACGCAAAAGCTCATCATATTTGCTTTTGTATAATAGATAATTATTTACGAGATGTTGATCCCAACGACTATTTACTCGCTTAGGTCGATGTGGAACTAGATAGTAGGGCCGAGGAAAATGATCAATCTTTTATTAGGGATAGAGCTATGGAAAGTAGGCAGGGAGCACTTATTAGAGACATTATTACTGCTTATATGTGGTCGGATTATAATGAATGTAATAACATAATTTAATTTGATGGTTTTATTATTATCTTTATATTATACTATTTACTTCTTTACTGATTATGTGAGGTGATGTTATTGAGTTTCCATTTGAATGAAAATGTTGACACTCTCTGTTCAATTTATAGCTGTGATAATGTCAAAATAACTCATTTGTAATTGGTCCAATGAAATGGATGATGCTTTCATTGATTTATATATGGGCCAAGATAATGCAGGCAATAAAGTTAATGGAACTTTCACAACACATGCTATGTATTGCATTGTCACCGAGTTGAAGATGAAATTTCCAAATAAATCTTTAACGAAAGAACGGGTGCACAATCAAATGAAATTCATAAATAGACTTGATTAAAATGGTATGATGCTTTTCAAATAGGTTTAAGGATTTTTTCATGGAATCCACAAACACGAATGATGAAAGCTGAAGAAGAAGTTTAGAAGCAATTGATTGAGGTATCTTATATTTTTTTCATGATCAAATATTTGTTAAAACTATGTTTTATGAATTATTCATTTATTTTGGATAAATTGTATAAGCAAATCAAGGGGTTGTTGAATTGAAGAAAAAACGTGTTCAGAATTATAACAAGTTAGTTCTATTATATGAAAATGATAAGGCTACAGGAAATAAGACTGATGCTCCAAGAGATATGCGAAGGAAATTTACAACACATGGTGGGAGAAAAAGAGGTAACACGATAACGATTGATGAAATTGATGATATGTTAGTTGAAGATGTATAACTTTTTGAAGCTTTGAATGCAAATGTGGAAGGCTTATACAATTTCTTTTGGGGTCGATAGAGGTAAGAATACACCATCTCCTAAGACAAATGCATCAGCAGCACATTTAGGTGCTTCTATTTCTAATGTTAAGAAGACAAAAAGAGCTGAAACTAATGATGTTGATGAGCTTGCCATCGAGGTGTTGAATAAGGGTTTTAAGAAAGTTGCAGCGGCGATTCAAGAACTATCTAAAAAACCACCTGTGAAACAAGATGATCTTTGGGAGATAATAACATCCTTAGGATTAGAATCTGCTGAAGAAACAAGAGCTCATATAGTCCTCCTTAAAGATCATGATATGATGAGTGCCTTCCTATCTATTCCATCACAACGAAGGAAGGGTGCTTGATGCTAATTAATTCAATTATTTTATTTATTTATGGATTTATTATGATATGAAGTTTTTTTCTTATGACATTGAAAATTGTGAACACTTTTGTTTAAACCAATGATGGAAATACTTTTTGTTCGAATTAATTATGAGAAGCAGTTTGTTGGTGATATGTTATTTTTACTTTATACATACATATATATATATATATATATGCAGTTTACATAACTCAAATGACTTTTTTTTGTTGTCTCTTATTTGGTTTAAATATGTTAGTGACCCTCCTCGTTCTAATTGATGAGCTATTATAAACTCAACTTTGAGTTGAAATATTTGAAGTGAAAGATTGAGAGGATCTCTAGGATTGAACCAAATTTTTTACTTCTCAACACAAAGCATTCAGACATTATTTAATCCACCATTTAAAATCAATTAACAAATGAAGGATATTTTGGTACTTGCAGTATTTTATTAATATACCATACCATTAAAACAAACAAAAATAGTTCAATATATTGTACGATATATTAATAAATCATACGACATTTCAAAACATGAAAAAAATCAATGTACCACAACCATACACCTACAATACTCTACCGCACTTTAATGAACCACGGTGCACTCCATCCAAACATAGTGTAAGTGATTGTGGATTCCTACAAAATAATAATAATAATAGAAAATAATAATAATAATAATAATAATAATAATAACATAAGAATGTATTGAAAAAAAATACATTAATAAAATCTCAATACTCTTATTATCTCAAATTCATCTCCTTTAGTATCAACTTAAGAAAATTGATTTTTATAAGTTTTTTCATCTAATCATAAGCAAGCAACCAATATATTAAATAAATTTAGTTTTAAGGTTAGAAAAATAAAAGTGACTCACGAAATAAAGAAGAGACAAATTAGATCAATTATAAAATAAAATTATTTAACATATTTAGTATTTATCAGGTGCAAGTTCGAACAGATTATATTTTTACACTCGAACCTGGATCCACATCCATGAAGGATGCTATTTTTTCATCCAAACCCGACCCATGAACCCACGAACCCGAATCCATTGCATATTCGCAGGTTGGGCACCCACGAGTCTGTGGGTTCATGGGTCAAATGGCCATCTCCTGCTTCGACCTACTAGCGGCATAATTCGTTTGACACAATTATAAATGGATTAGGTCAGATTTCATTAACAGGTTAACGTGTCAACCCGTTTAACTAAACTCAAAAAAATTATTTTTATGTATTTAGGAGGAAACTAACAAATTTATAATATATATTTAACTACATAAATACTAATATCAACCTATATCATTTTACAAAAACTTTCTTAGTAACAATAATAATTAATATTTTTGGTTTAAAGGGTGGGCCACACTATAAGGCCCAACCCAATATCCTATCTAACCCATTGCATGTAATGTTGGGATATTTTTGTAGACAAGTGAAAAGTTGAATTGGTTTCAACTTCCAATTGCTAGAAAGAACATCAGACGTGATTTGATGTTTTTGGTGTATGAGAAAAGAAAACAAAAACCAAGAAAACAAAAAGAGAAAGAACAGAGAATTCAGTGAGTTAAATTGAAAAGAATTTCGATGTCACCATTCCATTTTCTGTCATTATTCAACGATGTTCATCTAGTGGTCGCTCTTACCCGGTGATTAAGATAGTAGTTTGTATAACTGTGATTACTGTCCGACTGATTGACTAGTATAGTATCTCTATCCAAATTTATATTTCTGCTATAGTATATATATATATATATTTAGGATTACATACGGTTTAATTACTTCATTTGTATTAAAGTCATACATATGCTAGTTGTCATTTGAATGGTATGAATTTTTGAAATTAAATCGTGCAGATTATGTTACTATTTTCATAACTGTATGATGATGTGTTTTTTTTTTTAAAAATTTGATTCATATATCATTATGTTTATTTTGGAATAATGAACTCTGATATATTGTATGAATTTTTCTGATCAAAAGCGAATTTGTTATAAAAATTTTACGTTTCTGCAGATTATTTTTTTATGAAAAAAAATTATATCTAATCTAGTATCTCTGCACGATGGTTGTGAGGCGCACCCGGAGGAATCAAATCTGCGATCGTGGAGTAGGTCGTATAACTCGCCAGGATTCGAACCCGAATCTCTGGGCACGTGGGCGTTGTGCAGTGGCTGTAATGGAAATCTGGACTCTGATGCACTCACTAGAAATTGAAACTGGATCTCTGAACACGTGGCCGCAACCTTTTTTTTTTTTTTTTTTTAATAGAAGCTTAGCAGAGTTAAACCTTAGACCTTAAGGTTAAGTCATGTGCTTTCCACTATACCACATATGTTGTTTAGTAAGTTTCTAACTTAAATTATTTTATCACTAGTTGAAATGTGTGTGCATTTTATTTTTAGTATAAAGTTATTAATTATATGTTAATTACTTTTGGTAACTTTAAATTGATATTAGGGTTATTGATTTATAGTTATATGCATAAACATGAAATTCCTTATGCATTTTGCATAGGATGGATCCCTATTGGCTTCGGTTTTATTGTAAAGTTTATTGGATCTTCCATGAACAAGCATGGTATTATCCTACTGATTCATTGGAATCAACATTGATTTTTGAATCTCCTAAGGGGGTGGTCTACCGTCTAATTCCTCAAAGGCCATTTAAATTGGCCGCTCACTTGGCAGCACCTAACGTATCAGATAATGCACCTTCTAACTCTCTCTTAATTGTAACGTGAACATCCGATAAAAATGGAACAATGAAAAGTAACTGTGTCTGAGACATGGTCAATTTACCGCCAAATAGAAATGCCACTAGAAATTAGTGGATCCTTCATGTTAAACGGAAGGTATATGACTTGGTTAAAATATACAAGGCGAGGTTGATAGTGAAAGGTTATACCCAATAAGAGGGTATAAAGAGATGTTTTTTCTCTTATGGTGAGATTTGCATCGATTTTTCTAATCCTTGCACTTTTTGAACATATGGACTTGGAATTACATCAAATGGATGTAAAAGACCACATTCCTTAGTGGAGGACTAGACGAGGAGATTTACATGGAAATGCCTGAAAATTTTATAATTGAAGGTCAAGAAAGTAAAGTTTGTAAGATCTTGAGGTCCACTAATGGAATCAAGTAATCCTCTAGACAATGGTACCTTTGTTGTATTGAATCTGTCATTATCATATGGATTTCAAATGACAGAAGATGACCATTGTGTGCATGTGGAAAGGCCAAAAGACAAATTTGCAACATTGTCTATACATGTTGACGATATCTTAATGGCGTGTAATGACAAGGAGCTTTTACTTGAGGTAAAAGAAATTGGTTACTTGTAACTTTCAAAATTTAGGACATAGATGAGATTGCCTATATTTTATAAGTCAAATCTCAAGGGATAGAGAAAGAAGGATCTTGACATTAACGCAAGAACCTTATATATAAAAGATCGTTGAACGTTTCCTTATGGCTGGCTATAAGCTAATGGATACACTCAGGGTAGACTCTAAGTCTTAATATATGTTTTAAAACTCCGCAAGGGTGTGAGAAAATAAAGTATGTACCATATGTGAATGCCATCAAAAGCCAGATGTATGCAATGATGTGTACGAGACCATATATTTGTTATGTAGTTGGAATGGTAAGCAGATATTAGTCAAACCCGTGAAAGAAAAGTTGTATGGCTATAAAAAAGGAATACTTAATTACTTAAAAGGAACCGAAATTACTCTCTGTGTCATTAAGGTAGTGTTACGCGCCTATTTGGATACATAGATTGAGACAAGGGCAGTGACCGAGATGAAAGAAGGTCTTGTTCAAGATACGTATTCTTACTTAGCCATAGGGCTATTTCTTAGAGTGGCAAGAAGTAGACTTGCCTAGCATTGTCCACTATGGAAACAAATTTTGTGGTCTGCTTAGTGGTTGTGCAAGAGGTGTTTGGCTCTGATGATTCTTGAAGGATCTTTTTTTGGAAAGTGACGAGTCTAAACTAGTTACTGTTTATTATGATAACCATCATATACAAAGTATGCTAAGTATCATAACAAGTCCTAAACACATAGAGACCAAGTCTAATTTTGCTAACCATATTGTGACTAAGAGAATTATAACGATCAGATACATATTTACACCTAGTATGGTGGCAGACTAATAAGTCTAGAATTTACCTATTTTTAAGTATGCTTAATGAGCTTAAATGTAAAATAATTGAGCTTAAAAGATGAAAAAGTGAATGCATTTCTAGTGATTTTAGACTTTTATCTCTGAGACAGGGACTTGGATGAAAATATTTGGAAAGAAGCTAACAATTGCAAATTTCAGAAGAAAGTATGACCATTTAAAATTTCATCTAGAGTCAGCAAAGGTGGCGAAATGATTGGTGATCGCCTGCATTCATCGCTAGTAGTTGAAAGGAAAAGGACGATGAGAAAGGGCGACGTAATAACAATCTCGCCTTGAAGACTAAAGCTCATGAGGCAAGTTACTTTTATGTGTCGCCACTCTTTGCAGAATCCTTAGGCGCTAAAGGATGAATCTCGCCATGTTTTGTGGCGACATTTGAGGCAACACATGAGTAAGTTGCCAAGATCTAATTGTTGAAAGGCGACATTTGCATTATATCGCCTAGGATGTTCACAATGGAAAAATGGTCTGGCGAGGAAAGCTTAACTCGCCTAAGCATCAGGCGACATACAATGGAAATATTGAGAAAATTTCACCTACGAAGAATTATAGCTTGGCAACAAGACAAGCGAGATTTGTGGAAGTCGTTTAAGTTCAGGCGAAGGAACAGGAGACATAAATGAAGAAAGATGTTACTTCGCCAATTTGTGTTTCTTTGATGTTTTTTATTTCAAAATTACCACTGAGCAAAACTTTATAAATAAGAGCTCAGATGAAGCAATAGGGATCTTTTGAACCTTTTGACATTCTGCTATTCTTAGATAAAAAATTCTAGATTCTTCTATACGCTTTATTCAATAATCTAAGAGATGTTTCTTGAAGGAATTTGTACTCTATTTCTTGTGATCATTGAGATTTAGCTTGAAGGTAGCGAAGCAACAACTGTGACAGAGTTTAGCTTCTATCTTCTTTGGTAAGATTTAGATCTTAGTTGCATATTGATGATGATTTGTGCTTTGATTGAATATGTTGAAGTAGATATGCTAAGATAAAAGCTTTCCTGATTTGTTAACTTCTATTGATGATCATCATTCTGATTATACGATTCTTGTTCAAACATAGTCATTTTTACTTGAATTTCATGAGCTTATTGAATTACAAGAACGAGAGTTACGTAATCTTGTTGATTTGAAGCTTGATTTAGACCAGAGATGGCGATCAGGTTCCAGATCTAAGAACAGAGGATCATAGATCTAGAGATAGTCTATAGATCTAGTTTTCTACCGATTATGCTTAACAATTATATATGTTGTAGTATAGAGATATATGCAACTGTATAATTGAGATCTGTTAAATTGAATCGAGAGATTTTTTAATAGATCATTGATGATGATCTAGAAGGTAAAAACTGTGATTTAGAGTTGAAGCGTGCATAAGAAGTTAATCGCTAGCAGAGATTAGTAGATCAGCTTATTCATTATTGTAACACCCGAACCCCCGCCCCGACAGAAAGGGAACGCAGAGTCCGGATGCTACCAGTGCAGAGATAGATAACCAATATACATACAGATACGGATAATAAATATACAAATAATAGACTTGCAAATCGGAAATCAAAGCTGAAAGACAGATCTTATGATTCCATAGCTAACAGTCCAAAATTTATCCAACATAATTCGAAAATAAACTCTTAATATTCAAAAATACTTAATCTGAAAATAAATCCTTAAACATGGTGCAGCGGGTACAAATACAGAGCTAAGTCTAGCTAAAGTAAAACAGAAATGCAATCCAAGTCTGAAAAGGATGCCATGTGATGCTCGATGCTAGTGATATCCTGTTATCCCACCTATCTGTCTGAACTCAGCAATTTCCATTCCCAGAAAGGGTTTAAATATACAAAACAAAAATGAAAACAATGAAGGGTTAGACTATCAATGTCTGGTTAGTAAGCCAATGCCTAACAAATACACACAGATGTGTCTTATTAAACACATAGCATGTCACACACATATGCAAATTAGTTAACAACCAAAGAGGGTATAAACATTAGCAAATAAGTTGATTATCAACTCAAGTTATCTCAAATATAATCCCCTTTAAGTGATCTAGGATAAGTGATTACAGATTATTGCATTTACCGTCTGAAAAAAGGCTTTACAGTTGTCAAATTATTTTCAAAAGAGAGACCGAAATCGAATAGTAGTTCGGTAAGCAGTCCGGCATGTAATTCGGTCAGAGGGCACTACCAGACTTACCGAAATGTAATTCGGTAGACAGTCGGTAGGTAGCTCGGTCAGAGAACGATTATGCAGATCCAAGGGAAGTTTAAGTGACAGCTCGATTCCTAATCCGGTATGAAGCTCGGTCAGAGAGTTTCAAATCTCTCAGATATACCGAATTGTAATTCGGTACCTAGCTCGGTGAAGAGCTCAGTCAAAGAGGTTGAACAGTCTTGTGAGAGTGAACTATAGTTCGGTAGCTAATTCGGTAAGAAGTTCGGTCAGAGAGTGAATCTAATGATCTCAAGGCTGACCGAATTATATTTCGGTAACTAGCTCAGTAAGGAGCTTAGCCAGAGACTATCCTACGTCCAGTTTTCCAGTTTTAAGTGACAATCCGGTACCTAGTCCGCTATACAGTCCGGTTAAGGACACTGGGCACATTTTTAGCCTAATTCAAATTATGTCTTTAACCAATCAAAGTTTAGCTATCCAATTGGGTCTATTCCTAGCACTTACAGCCAGTTAGGAGTCACAATTAAAACTACCCAAAGTTTGAACCCAATAGACAATAACGAGCATCAACAGAATCAATCCAAACATATCAAACATACATAATCAGAAGCAGAAACAATTCATAATCACAGAGTTCAGATTACCCAATTATTGTGGTGTTTAACTTATCAGGCCTGTCCTTATTTAATAACAAAATCGGGAACAGAAACAGACAGATAGGGTTAAACCCTCAGAGATGGATCAAAGATACCAAAAGTGATGCCGTCGCATCCAGACAGTGAGTAAAGCTCCAGAAATGATGACGTCATCCAGAAAGTGGTTGTCAATCAAGACCATATACGCTTTCGCGCATCGATGTATATATCTAATTTTTTCTAACAGCATACTAGACTTATCGTATTATCCTTAGGACAGGACTTTAACAGATTACAGAATTCCAATTTCAGATTACAGACAAATAGTAAACAGATAAGGACACTAGTTCACATGTCCGATCATAAACAGATAATATAGCAGCAATTATACCCCAAACAATTTATATCAATTGCAGTAGATTATGCTAGTCAAAGCAGATTTTAACTTATATCCATTAACAAATTTTGCAAACAATCAAACACACAATAGCAAATAATGGTGAGGGCGTAAACACGGCTACTAACCTTATTCGCTAATCCAAACAACCGGATCTACTCCGGTCGGCGATCCCCAACTTGGTTTACACCAAATCAAGAATCAATTCATAAATCCCCTATTCATAAAAGTTAGGGTTTATGCTAAAGAACAAATCAAATCAATTAAAACCCAATACAACCCAAATTATGAAATCGACTACAAGGGTTCCTAAACCCAATCTATTAGAAGTAAAAAAACCCAAATTAATTTGTAGAAAACAACTTCAGATCATCAAACCCTAGATTATGTAAAAATCCCCAAAAGTTTTATAAAGTTGGTTAAAAGTAAAGAGAGAAGGAATTCATTACCTAGATAAAGAAATAGAGACAAATACCAAATCCCAGGTGAAATCCTCAACAATTAAAACTTAGAAACATATGAGTGTGTGTTCTTGATTTGAGAGAATATGAGAATACGTAAAAATCAAGTTTTTAGGTTTTGGTGAGAATGAATTCTAAAAGCATCTTTTCATATTTATATGGGTGGCAAATATCACCACCAACCTATAAGTTTACAAATTAATTTAAAAACAACCCCATTTTGGAAATAATGCAAACTTGACTCAAATATCAAATTGTTTTCAAAACTAACCCAAAAGTCAATTTAGTAAATTCATTTTGGTCAAACCGGAAAAGTCAATATTTTTTTAAAATGTCCATTTTACCCTTATAACGAAAATAAATAAAAATTATGAGAAATTTCAAACAAGCAGTCAAATAGCCCCAGGATCATTTAAGATCATTTGTAGAATAGAGTACAGATTTATGTTTCAATCGAAAGAATGTCATTAGTGTCTATAATTCACATCAATTCTATGATTTCTATAATTCGATTTGTAAATAGATTCTTTTAGCAATTCAGTTTAAATCTTAATCTCAATCTTGCTTCTTAGCTGACAATCCCTATGGAGACAATATCTTAAATACTACATTAGACGTTAATAGGAGTTCTGTTTAGTTATTGTGATTTTACATGTCAGAAAAATCCTCATCACAGACTCTCTTACCAAAGTTATGCCAGAGATGTGTTAGATGTGCACACTTGATGGTTAGGTCTACGTAGATTTTAGTATCTTTGATTGTTTTATCTATGTTCATATTTTTATAATTTTATTATTGTGCCTAGGAGTCCAGCATATTTGGGAGTTTCTTATCCGAGAGTATGTCATCAGGTATTGGAGACTGGTTCACCTGCAAGCATAGTCGCCTTGATTATCTAGGGGATAATGCAAGATGAGAATTGTATGCTTGTGCTCTGTTGAATGGGATTCCAGAGTGCTTGGGAAGAAGCATACACTAATAGCCGCCTTGACAGGTAGTCAAGATTAGATTCTCTCTATAATGATTGAGGATTGCTCATAATTTTACCCCACTATCATGAGACTTGATTAGCCGGACTAGATTCTTGAGTCGCTATACTAGGGATGAGTTTAGCTATAGAATCTATGGGATAGTCGAACTATCGTCCGCACGATGAATTGATACAATCTTAAAACATACTCGCCCTTAAATGTGGCAAGATTCTTTATGACGCATGTGTTATACCGTGCGTGCTCATTTGTTGACCGCCGAGGAGAACAAGTAGAGGCGGTCCCTCATTCCTTATTGTACAAGATCTAGTTAATTTGTGTATCCTCGGGACATTCATCTCTTCTATCAAGGGTTGTGAGTGTGATGTCTATATCATTAGAATGTCTTTCTATGGTCATGATAATGCGACCTATGTGGCATTTTTATGGTGTCGGTTACCTTTCATTGACTTTTGGAGGGAGAACGACTAGAAGGTTTGGAATGATTTCACAAAAACTAATCACATGCGCGCATGTTGTGGTTCGTAAGAACACACTTATGATTTGGGAGTACTCTAGGATATCAGACTGCTTTATAGGGACTAAACGCATCTGATGTGAAATCATGTCGAACCTAGGATGTACTCGAAAATGAATTTGGTTCATTGGTTACACCGGTTATTTATGTGTATAAACATCCAATGATAAATAGTTTAAGACAGTCACATATTTATTGCCAGTCATGGGGGCTGAGCACATGTAGTGTGATTGGGAAAATGTTGGATTTAATTTATATTTTGGGGCCACCCTAATGGCCCAGCCCGCCTTCTTAAAGCCCACTACTTAAAGTGGTGGTATAAGATAGGAATTGGAGAAGTTGAGAGTCTTTCAACTTCCACTTTATCAGATATCACGTATCGTGATTTGAAGAGAGTGTCTGGATGAGAGAATCAACATAATAGAGAGATTATGAAACTCTCAGTAGACACTCAAAAACTCCCTATAGAACACGAAAATACTTTCTGATATTGAGAGAGTTTTATACAAAAGAAAATAGGTGTTTTTCTTCTCTACGACTTGTCTCCTTTTACGTCTATTGATGGTCGCTCTTATCCGTTGGATTAAGGATTACAGTTCGTGTTGTTCAACGACTTAGTGACGGAATTCGGACCAATTGACTAGTAATGTATTTTTATCCAAATTTATATTTCCACTGTAGTATGTATATTAGGATTACATACTGTATAAATTACTTCATTGGTATTAGAGCCATACATAATTGCTAGTTGTCGTTTTTAATGATATATAAATTTTTTTCGGATGAAATAACGTTACTGTTTAATTGGAGCAAATGCATTTTTTATGATATTTTTATGATAGGTATCATTTGAATGGCATATTATTATATAATTACTGTTTTTTCGGATATTTTTCCATGATTATTTTTTAGCCGGTTATTATTATATTCTTATCTTCTTTGTGAAATGATTTGAATGCATGAAATGTTGATTGTTGGTCATTTTTTTGCATAGTCGCTCTGATCTTTTTGTATAATTTGAGAGTCCTAAATATGATGTATTTTTAAGGGCTACATTGCTCCCTAGCATGACTGGGTATGATCACTACGACCGGAGGATGTGAAGGGTGATTAGGTAGTCAAACTATCTTTTCAAATACCCCCTTTTGGTTAAGTCCTTGTATCTATGAATTTTTAGTTCGTAGAAATAGCGTTATCGGATGAAATTATGCTAGATTACGAACATAGAGAGTCTTAACGTTATTTGTATTTATCAGTACTAGCATCTACTTCGAAATCCATAGTCAATGAGTTAAACAAGGGCAAGAAAATAAATGGTGACGATTACGATATCTGGCACCTAAGATTTAAGTGTATTCTCGATGAATAGTAAGCCCTTAAAACCTTGAGAAACACTATGATTCAACATGAGCGAAGGTAATTTACACACACTAGGCATAATATGAAAGCCTATATATATGTTCTAAAAGCGTAATAAGAGCATTGTGAGGATCTCAATACTCTCTAGCTTGGATGATGACCTCATATGAGCATATGAGGGTCATGAGACAGCCTAGGACATTTAAGATGCTGTGAAGGACAAATTCGGTGGTACTTCTACCACAAAACTACGACGGTTACTAGTTAATTTTAACATTGACAAGAAGCACGGGGATCACCGTTTATGTCAGCATCTCTGGGAGATAGCTAACATGATCCGAGAGCTTTAGTCAGCCAGTCATGTCCTTATAGATGAGCAGCAACTGCAGGTACTGATCTATTTTTTTTCTAATGGCTGGAAACATATGTAGATAAACATTATGCGTAACAATAATATCAAGGGAGTTGATGATATTTCTCATCATGTTAAGCTTGAGGATAAACACTTGGTGTAGTTAAATCCTCGAAGCGGCTTTATATGGCTAAGACTAGTGAGCGCGTGAATAACAAGCTCAAGAGGGGCCAGAGGAGCACAAATAAAGGAAAGGGTATTGTAAACCTTAATTAGACCGGATCCGAAATCTAAGGAATAAGCTCTAGTACGGTGTAGGTAAAAGAAAGGAAAATAGTAAGACTAAATGTTTTAAACGTGAAAAGATGGGGTAGTTTGCTCGTGAGTGCACTGAGCAAAACATATAGATACTTTTTCACAAGTTTGCGTGTTATGATATTTTAATTTCCTAATCTGTTTTTGCTTGCTGAGGCTCATCCGATAAGGATTATAGACTCAGGCACAATAGGACACAAAGCTGGAGACAGAGGAGCATTCGTAGAGTATCGTCAGATTCCATGAGATAGTAACTGAATATATGCAGGGAATAATTTGTATGTTCTTATGTCGAGTATAGGCTCCTGCATATTGCTGATGTGAGGAGGCCAAAATTATACTACATGTTGTCTATTATGCTCCGAATATAAGGCACAATCTTGTCTCCATTCCTGTTTTTACTCTCTTATGGATATTAGCCTGTGTTTTTCATTTTGGTATGATAGCTTGAATTTATCATTTTGTGATATTTCTGTTGGTTTTGGACATATACAGGATGGTTTATGGTACTAGATATTAATAGTTATGCATATCCTTCATTGGTTGATGATAGTAGTGATTTTTTTTACTTCCTCTTCTAATTGTGAGGTGAGTACATAACATGCTAGACTTCGTCATATTGGAAAAGAATGAATGAACAGGTTGACCAAAAAGGGGAGTTTTTGAGATCTTATGACAAGATCGAAGTGGCAACCTGTGGTCATTGTCTAGCCGAGAAAGCTACTAGACACAACTCTTTGGTAAGGTTACTAGAGCTAATAATCCACTAGAGCCAATTTATTTTGATATTAGTGGACCAATGAATGTTAAGAGTATGAAGGATGCATCATATTTTTATGCCTTTATAATATGAATTTATCTATCTCGGTCAAGTTTATCTAATCTCCCATAAGTCTGAAGCTTTGGATTGCTTCATTAAATTTATTGATTGCTATGGTGGAGAATCAATTAGATAAGACATTGAAAAGTACCATGTCCTAACTGAGGACTAGAGTATCTATCTGAACAATTCGAGTAATTGTGTCAGGAAAAAGGTATATCGATATACAGTTGACTATTCCTAAAACTCTAAAGCAGAACTGTTTTGCTGAGCGAAGGAATAGACTGGAAATTGTTAGATCTATGATGGCACAAGCTAATCTCATAATCTCAAAATGGAGAGATGCATTCCTAATTGTGACTCGCATTCTTAATTGGGTCCTTACAAATTAGTGACTTCAACTCCGTACGAGTATTTGAATAGGTAGGAAACCTGATCGCTCTTATATACGACCCTAGGGGTGCGTTTACTATGTACATGATCTTTCTAAAAAATATGAAAAATTGGACACTAGGGGAAGGAAATGTATTTTCATACGTTACCTTAAGCAGTCCAAAAGATATGTACTAATAGGAGAAATTTAGAAGATGTGTATCTCTGAAATAGAGTCACTGGATGAGGTTTAAAAGAGAATGAATTTTTTAGATAAGGTGATGTAAAAAGAGAGACTTCCTTCTTTGAGCGAGATGAATTGGAGGACTTGATACCACTAAAAATGTAGATGAACATAACAGAGATGAAATGGACTCTGTTCCCGGCGGGAGCAATCAAGTGCCTATCGAATCAACTCCACAGCTTGAATGCAGTGGGAGCATGTCTGAATCATCAGTTTGAATAACAAGAAGAGTTTCAGTTCCCCAGCAATGTTTTGAGGTCGAGGGGGAGACTTTCATGTTGAATTCACATGATGGTAATGAACTGAAGAATGTGAAAGAAACTTTTAAATAACTGACAAAAGTTTTATCAATTAAAGCCATGGAAGAGGATATGGAGTCAATGAAAAGTAACCGTATCAGGGACTTGATTGATTAACCGCCAAATAGAAAAGCCATTGGAAATAAGTGGGTCCTTCGCGTTAAATGGAATGCATATGGCTTGGTAAAAAGATACAAAGCAAGATTGATGGCAAAAGGTTGTACCCAATAAGAGGGTATAAAAGAGATTTTTTTTCTCTTATGGTAAGATTTACATCGATTTGCCTAATCTTTGTCAAGCATATGGACGTGGAATTACATCAAATGGATGTAAAAGACCACATTCCTTAATGGAGGACTAGACGAGGAGATTTACATGAAAATGCCTGAAAGTTTTATAACTGAAGGTCAAGAAAGTAAAGTCTGTAAGCTCTTGAGGTTCACTCATGGAATCAAGCAATCCTCTAGACAATGGTACATTTGTTGTATCGAATCTGTGATTATCATATGGATTTCAAATGACAGAAGATGACCATTTTGTGTATGTGGAAAGGTTAAACACAATTTTGCAACATTGTCTATACATGTTGACGATATCTTAACGGCGTGTGATGAAAAAAGCTTTTACTTGAGGTAAAAGAAACTGGTTCTTTGTTACTTTCAAAATTGAAGACATAGGTGAGATTGCCTATATTTTAGGAGTCTAAATCTCAAGGATTGAGAAAAAAAGAACCTTGGCATTAACGCAAGAACCTTCTATATGAAAGATCCTTGAGCGTTTCCTTATGGCTGGCTATAAGCCAATGGATACACCCAGGCTAGACTCTAAGTATTGATATATGTCCTAAGACTCTACAAGGGCCCGAGAAAATAAAGTATGTACCATATGTGAATGCCATTAGAAGCCTGATGTATGTAATGATGTGTACGAGACCATATATTTGTTATGCAGTTAGACTGGTAAGCAGATATTAGTCGAAACCATGAAAGAAACGTTGTATAGCTATAAAAAAGGAATACTTGCTTACTTGAAAGGAACCGCAAATTACTCTTTGTTTCATTAAGGTAGTGTGATGTGCCTAGTTGGATACACAGATGGAGACTAGGGCAGTGACCTAGATGAAAGAAAGTCTAGTTCAGGATATGCATTCTTACTTAGCCTTGGGGCTATTTCCTAGAGTTGCAAGAAGAAGACTTGCATAGCATTGTGCACTATGGAAGCAGAGTTTTTGGTCTGCTTAGTGGTTGTACCAGAGGTGTTTGGCTTTGACTTCTTGAAGGATCTGTTTTTGGAAAGTGATGAGTCAAAATTAGTTACTGTTTATTATGATAACCAGATGGCCATAACATATACAAAAGGATGCTAAATATCATAACTAGTCCTTAACACATAGAGACCAAGTCTAATTTTGCCAACCATATTGTGACTAAGATAATTATAACGATCAGATACATATTTACACCTGGTATGGTTGCAGACTCTCTTACCAAAGTTGTGACAAAGATGTGTTTGATGTGCACACTTGATGGTTAGGTCTGCGTAGATTTTAGTATCTTAATTGTTTTATCTATGTTCATATGTTTGTAATTTTATTATTGTGCCTAGGAGTCTAGCATATTTGGGAGTTCCTTACCAAGAGTATGTCATCAGGTATTGGAGATTGGAGCACTTGCGCGCATAATCGTCTTGATTATCCTGGGGATAATGCAATATGAGACTTGTGTGCTTGTGCTTTGTTGAATGGGATTCCAGAGTTCTTGGGAAGAAGCATACACTAATAGTCGCCTTGACAGGTAGTCAAGATGAGATTCTCTCTATAATAATTGAGGATCGCTCATGATTTTACCCCACTATCATGAGACTTGATTAGCCGGACTAGATTCTTGAGTCACTATACTAGGGATGAGTTTAGCTATAGAATCTATGGGATAGTCGAATTATCGTCCGCACGATGAATTGATACAATCTTAAAACATACTCGCCCTTAAATGTGGCAAGATTCTTTATGACGCATGTGTTATACCGTGCGTGCTCATTTGTTGACCACCGAGGAGAACAAGTAGAGGCGGTCCCTCATTCCTTGTTGTGCAAGATCCGCTTAATTTGTGTATCCTCAGGACAGTCATCTCTTCTATCTGGGGTTGTGAGGGTGATGTCTGTATCATTAGCATGTCTTTCTATGGTCATGATAATACGACCTATATGGCATGTCTATGGTGTGGGTTACCTTTCATTGACTTTTAGAGGAAGAGCGACTAGAAGATTAGACAGATTTCACAAAAAACTAATCATATGCGCAAATGTTGTGGTTCATGGTAACACACTTGTGATTTGGAGTACTTTAGGATATCAGACCGCTTTATTGGGACTAAATGCGCTTGATGTGAAATCATGTCGATCCTAGAATGTCCTCGAAATGAATTTTGAGTACTCTCTCTCGTATGGGATGGAGAATATGGTTCATTGGTCACACCGGTTATTTGTGTGTATAACAATCCAATGATGAATAATTTAAGGCAATCATATATTATTTGTTAGTCGTGGGGGCTGGGGCACATATAGTGTGAGTGAGAGAATGTTGGATTAAAGGATGGGCCACACTATAAGGCCCAGCTCGATATCCTATCTAATCTACGGCATGTAATGTTGGGTGATTTTTGTAGATAAGTGAGAAATTGAATTGGTTTCAACTTCCACTTACTAGAAAGAACATCAAACGTGATTTGATGTTTTTGGTGTCTGAGAAAAGAAAACAAAAACCAAGAAAACAAAAAGAGAGAGAACACAGAATTCAGTGAGTTAAACTAAAAAGAATCTCGGTGTCATCACTTCATTTTCTGTCATTATTCAACGACGTTCATTTGGTAGTCGCTCTTACCCGGTGATTAAGAGATGGTAGTTCGTACAACCGTGATTACTGTCTGATCGATTGACTAATATAATATTTCTATCTGAATTTATATTTTTGCTATAATATATATATTTAGGATTTCATGCAGTTTAATTACTTCAAATACATTTATTAAACTGTTGTTTGTTGAATTATTTAACATTATCCTTTTTCATATATGATTAAAAAAATTAAAATTCGACGCGATTAATTGACACAGTTTTACATTTATAAATTATTATAATTTAATTTAATCCTATACAATCCGTTAATATGCTTTGACACGCTTATTTTACGATCCAAAATAAATAACCTTAATATATAAAATTTGAGACAATCTATGTTCAATTTACTTGGCTGGAACCACCATCAATACCATAACATCGTAAAATAATTTTTAAATTTAGTTGAAAGCGTACGTAACTAACCACCTTCATGTGCATTTCACTGAATTTGTAGGAGATCATAATATACGAATATTGATGCATAAATGTGGGATCATGTCACCTCTATTTACTTAATCTAGACATACACAACTCTCCTCAATCATAGAATAATTTAAAGGCTTTTTGCGATTGGATCTTGAGCCAACATTACTAAACCATCAAATTACATTTTGTGCTCCTCAATTATTAAATTGTATTACATATTTTAGTTGAACCGATTTAATTATTTCTTTTTATTTTAATTTTTAAAAATTAAACAGAATCCAACTAAAAAGTAATAAAATCGAATTAAAATTTTGATTTGATTTTGATATTTAACATTAATTTATAAAGTATTCATTATATTATTTTTAAAATTTATTAAAACAATTGTCAAATTTATAAATTAATTTGATAAATTCAGTTTAATTTTGTAGTTAATTTTATTGAATTATTATATTAAATAAGAGTTTATATTAATGTTTTTTTTAACAATTTATACTTTCAATAAAATATAAAAATAATTTGAAACTTAAATAATGCTTATGAGGGTATAATAATAATAATAACAATAATAATAATATGTGAATTATTAATTTTAGAACTCCAGATATTTTTTTTCTTTCAAATTTTCATTTCAAGAGCTGAATCGGAGAGAAAAATTTTTTTCGAATGTTAACTTTTTTTTTATTAACGAACTGATTGAAAAGGAAAATTAAACCGAATGTATTTTTGCGATTTGGTTTAATCTGCTTTCAATTGAAACTTTGTTAGAACAAATTCCACGAGTATAAATTATTAAAAAAAAAAAATCGGTTAGCTTTAATACAATTTATTGAAGAAATAGGTGATCTATGCAGCAGAGACGAGTATTAGTAACAAAAAAAAAGTTAAGAAAATAGTGATAGAAAATAAGACACAAGATTTTACATGAAAATCCAAAACGGGAAAAAACCACGGTGGTAAAGATGACGAGATAGTAATTCACTATGTAACAATAGATAAATAGTTACAACCAGAATAACCCTCTCTCACTTTTCAATTAAATTACATTGGTCACAGTCTCACATAAGCTCTCCTCATATGACTCTCAAAAGAAAACAAGACTCGATTGTAGAACTCAAGATCTCCGTGGTCTCTATGAATCTCAGACCCCCATCGGGCACCTCCAAAATCTAACCAACCAGATCTACATTATCCTATCAGGATATCTAATAATAGATAAGAGCATCATACTTATAGCATTAGTTTATTTAGTCACAATATAATCCTAAACCATTAAGGAAACTTTTACTATTTAAAATTCTCAAGGATCTCTTTCCTAATTAGGATCCACTTTAGAAAATATCATTCCAAATAAAATATGACACTTCCAAAATAGTCTTCGAGTATTTTCCTAATTATAAATCAATTCTGGATACCGGAGTATACTCGAATTCTCATTATAATTCTAATAAATCACCCCTTAACGAGAATTCCCTTTATCCATTCTTGATGACCACAACTTAAAACAGAGTCATCATACCACCAAGAATGTACACCCACTTAAGTACGACCAATCCCAATATCAACCACTCAGGAATTATCAACCTAAGATTTTATTTTTCTCGGCACTTGTTGAAACACTTGCTTAATAAACCATAGTGCAACTTACTTCATTAGCTTTTAGGAAACTCCTTAGCCATCGACATACTTTCCATTTCACCCACATCTATACAAATTAGATCTCGTGCAATTATGAACACGGTAGAATTATTCCATCCTTTATCAGGACAACCTTGGTGGATGAAAATATGCCATAACGACACCTATCCCAGCGTCTGGTCAGAGTCTTTACCAGACCACTCCATCAGAAATTCCTTACTCGAGTTCACCTGTCAATTGTTCAAAATTCTCATTCCACAAAGATTCTAAAACACCACTAGTCAAACCCTCAATTTTATTTTGACTATTTGATCAGACTTGAATTTTTACCACATCTTTTGATTTTTATTTGTATTAAATGAAAACCACAAAAGTTCGCTGAAGCTACCTTGCCACCACAATCAACCATGTCATAACTCACCACCAACTTCATTCTAGAACTACCATTGAAGCTTCATCATCTCTATGACTATCGTAGACCAGATCTTAATAACACTTGTGGATTATTTTTTTCATCTTTGACTTTTTTTTCTCTTGCAACTAGCTCCAAACTCGATCGGATAAACCAAATATTGTTAGAACTTTTAGAGCCTGTCTATATTACTGTTGTTGGTCGTAATAATTACGCTGTCGTTATTTTTACTTGAATGAAATATAAACTACGTGCTGGAAATAGTGTTTTGCATGTGATTTTCGTGACTTTGTTTGAGTTTTAATTTATTACACGAATTTTTCCAACATGAAAATTATATATCGTTGGATTTGTCTTCGAATAACGAATCCGTCGATATATAATATAAATTTTTTCGACGAAAAACGAAGGAGTTATGGCCTTCCGAAGTTTGGGGACAGATTCGAACGAATCAGACCCAAATAGCACTAATGTTTTTCATGTTGAGCTACTTTGACCAGACACAGCTTTGGAGAGTGCAGTTCACCGTCGACGACCGGAGCCCCGAAGATGACAACCGACGGCACGGCTGGAGAGAGGACGGCGAGAGGAGCAAACGGTCGCCGGCCCGACCGCCGTCGCACCACGGCAAGGCGGCACGTGCACCTCATGCGCCAGGCGGGCGCGTGAGGCGCACAGGAGGCGGCCTGCTCCCAGTCAGTGTCCCAGTCAGCACTTTTTGCTGACTGGGCAAGCTGACACCTCGTGCCGCGTGGCGCACAGGTCAGCACTGACGTGGCCGCCTGCGTGGTAGCCACGTCAGCCCAAATGCTGACTGTGCGGCTGACGCACCTGTGACACGCGGCGACGCCTCGACGTGCCACGTGTCACCGGCGCGTGCAGCACCCACCCGGCACTGGCCGGCGCGTCGCCGGTCAACTACCGACCTCCGGCGGTGCGTGACCGCCACGCGCCACCACCGGCGACCGGAAAATTTGTTTTTTCAAAAAAAAAAATTGACTCTATTTTTATTAGTTCTGGACGAATGGCTGATGGATTCATTTATCTTTGCATTGATGATTATATGAACCCTTCTTATGTCGATAGTGATACTAGTTTTACTCTTATTGCATCTGGTGATATTGATATTTCCAGTTGGCATGCTATACTTGGTCATATAGGACAAGATAGAATAAACAGATTGGCAAAAGAGGGGATTTTAGGATCTTATAATAAGATCGAGTTGCCAGTCTGTAATCATTGCCTAGCTGGAAAAGCCACTAGAAAACCTTTTGGAAAGGCAAATAGGGCCATTTTTCCTTTGGAGATAGTTCATTCTGACATATGTGGACCTATGAATGTTAGGGCTAGAAGTGGTGCATCATATTTCATTACCTTCATATATGACTTCACTCGTTTCGCTATAGTCTATCTAAACTCCGATAAGTCTGAAGCTTTAGATTGCTTTGGAAAATTTTTGGCTATGGTGGAGAATCAATTAGATAGGACTGTTAAGGTGCTACGCACAGACCGAGGCCGAGAGTATCTATCTGACCAATTTAAGACGTTGTGTCAGGAGAAAGGTATAGTGAGACAGTTGACTATTCCTAGGACTCCTCAGCAAAACGGAGTTGCCAAGAGGAGGAATAGAACACTGTTAGAAATGGTACGATCGATGATGGCACAAGCAAATCTTCCAATATCTTATTGGGGAGATGCACTTCTAACAGCGACCCACATATTGAATAAGGTTCCAACGAAATTAGTGACTACTACACCCTATGAGTTATGGACAGGTAGAAAACCTGACCTCTCCTATTTGCGACCCTAGGTGTGCGCGTGTTATGTACGTGATCTTTCTAGCCCATATGGAAAGCTAGGTGCGAGAGGTAAAAGATGTATCTTCATAAGATATCCCGAGCAATCCAAAGGATATGTACTGATAGGAGAAAATTCAGATGGTACCATTTCAGAATTAAAGTCATGTGATGTTGTGTTCCTTGAGAATGAATTCCCCAAGAGGGGTGAAGTAGAAAGAGAGACTTCCTTCTTTGAACAAAATGAATCAGAGGACTTAGTTCCTCCACAGATGGATATTGATCCTAGTGGGAGTGAACAAGTGCCTGAAGAATCAGCCCCACTGGTACATGACAGTGGGAGTACACAGATTCCTGATACTTCGATGCCTGAGTCATCGAATCGAAGAAGTAGAAGAATCCTCATTCCCCGACGACGTTATGAGATTGAAAGGGAAACGTTCATGATGGCTTCACACGATGGTGATGAACCAAAGAACGTAAAGGAAGCTCTCAATTCACCCGCCAAGGATCTATGGATGAAAGCCATGGATGAGGAAATGAAATCGATGAAAAGTAACCATGTCTGGGACTTGGTTGACTTACCGCCAGAACGTAGAGCCATCGGAAATAAATGGGTCCTTCGCGTTAAACGGAAGGCTGATGGTTCGATCGAGAGATACAAGGCAAGATTGGTGGCGAAAGGCTATACCCAACTTGAAGGCATAGATTATGAGGAGACGTTCTCACCTGTGGTGAGATTCACTTCTATTCTCTTAATCTTGGCCTTAGTCGCACATATGGACTTGGAATTGCATCAAATGGATGTCAAGACCACTTTTCTCAATGGAGGACTGGAGGAAGAGATTTACATGGAACAGCCTGAGGGTTTTATAACTAAAGGCAAAGAAGAGAAAGTGTGTAAACTCTTGAGGTCCATTTACGGACTCAAAAAATCCTCCAGGCAATTGTACCTGAGATTTCATGACTCGGTGTTGTCATATGGTTTCCAAATGACACAAGAAGACCATTGCGTTTATGTGAAGAAGTCCAGTGACAGTTTTGTGTTACTGTCATTATATGTAGACGACATTCTCTTGGCTTGCAACAACAAGGACATTCTAATGTCAACGAAGAACTGGTTGTCGACAACTTTTGAGATGAAGGACATGGGTGAGGCTGCCTATATATTAGGAGTCAAGATTTCATGGGATCGAAGTAAGAGGCTATTGGCTTTATCGCAAGAGCTCTACATTCAAAAGATCCTTGAACGTATCCATAGGTTTGCAATTAGCCATATGAGATGGAAGTCGTCGATTTGGATGGCGACGAACCCGAGATACCTGATGAAGCTCAGGATGGCGATAGTGTGATTACTGAGCCCGAGTACACCCCTCTCACACCTTCCGATTGGGACCCAGAGGACTATCCATAGACCATATATCTTTTTAAAGGTTATTCATGTTTTGTTTAGAACTGTTTAGTATGCAGTTTTTATTTAATATATTATAGATATATTTTTTACATGAATTCTTTATGATTATTCCTTGGTTGTTGAATAATTTAGTGGATGCTCTAGGCTTGCATGCTTAGAAATTGTTTGCACACTACATGATTAACAAGTTGATGAAGTTTGAGGATAAGGATGGTGATTGGGTAGATTGCCTATCTTCTCCGATTCCCCCTCAGATTGATTCGATGAGTTTTTGATTGTTTTAGCTAGTGCATTTATATTACTATCGGATGATTATGCTAGATTAAACATAGATGGTCTTATGTATCTTTTTGGTGCTTGTCAATGATGGCCTCTGCTACTAAGTCTATTGTCGCTGAGCTGAACAAGGGTGACAAACTCAATGGAGACAACTACGATATTTGGCATCGCAAGATCCAGTATATCCTCGAGGAGCAAGAAGCTCTCGAGACCCTTTCAAACACGATGGTCGAACCAGCGCATGGTTCCACTGCACAAGCAAGGCGTGATAAGGATGCCTATTTATCCTGGAAGCGCAAGAATAACATTGTGCGCATCACCATATTATCGAGCATGGCTGATGATTTGATGTGTGCTTTTGAGGATTACCACACTGCACAGGCTATGTGGGTAGAACAGAAGGACAAATATGGTGGGACTTCAACCACCAAGCTCCGACGGCTAACGATTAAGTTTGATACTTATCGCAAGCGCGGTGATCATACTATACGCCAACATCTTCGTGAGATGGCTAACATGATCCGCGAGTTGAAATCAGCTGGTCATGTCCTAACGGACGAGCAACAAGTGCAGGCACTGATAAGGTCCCTCCCAAACAGTTGGGAAAATATGAAGATAAACATGACACATAATGATAACCTCAAAACGTTTGATGATATCTCCCGTCATGTGGAACCTGTGGTGAGATTCGCTTCTATTCGCCTAATCTTGGCCTTAGTCGCACATATGGACTTGGAATTGCATCAAATGGATGTCAAGACCGCTTTCCTCAATGGAGGACTGGAGGAAGAGATTTACATGGAACAGCCTGAGGGTTTTATAACTAAAGGCAAAGAAGAGAAAGTGTGTAAACTCTAAAGGTCCATTTACGGACTCAAACAATCCTCCAGGCAATGGTACCTGAGATTTCATGACTCGGTGTTGTCATATGGTTTCCAAATGACACAAGAAGACCATTGCGTTTATGTGAAGAAGTCCAGTGACGGTTTTGTGTTATTGTCATTATATGTAGACGACATTCTCTTGGCTTGCAAAAAAAAGGACATTCTAATGTCAACGAAGAACTGGTTGTCGACAACTTTTGAGATGAAGGACATGGGTGAGGCTGCCTATATATTAGGAGTCAAGATTTCTAGGGATCGAAGTAAGAGGCTATTGGCTTTACCGCAAGAGCTCTACATTCAAAAGATCCTTGAACGTTTCCATATGGCTAACTGCAAACCTATGGATACACCCATTGCAAAAGGGCAGACTTTGAGTCTTGAGATGTGCCCTAAAACTCCGCAAGAGCGTGAGAAGATGCAGAAAGTTCCATATGCAAATGCCATCGGCAGCCTGATATGTGCTATATTGTGTACAAGGCCCGATATCTGCTATGCAGTAGGACTGGTAAGCAGGTATCAGTCTAATCCAGGACAAAAGCATTGGATTGCTGTGAAACGGATTCTAGCATATCTAAAAGGAACCTCTGATTATGCTCTATGTTACCAAGGTGGTGAAAGCCATCTAGTGGGTTACACTGACGCTGATTGGGGTGGCGACTTAGATGAGAGGAAGTCAACTTCCGGTTATGCATTCATTCTGAGTCATGGAGCTATCTCTTGGAGTAGCAAGAAGCAGACTTGCATAGCATTGTCCACCATGGAAGTAGAATTTGTAGCTTGCTCGGTGGCTGTGCAGGAAGCTGTTTGGCTCAAAAGGTTCTTAGATGACCTTAACCTAACTGAGAGTGAGCCAAAGCCAGTCACTGTATATTGTGATAGTCAGGCAGCTATTGCCTACACTAAGGACGCTAAGTATCACAGTAAGTCTAAGCACATAGAGACTAAGTACCACTTTGTCAGGGATATAGTGACAAAGAAGCATATAACAGTAAGATATATATCTACACATGATATGGTAGCAGACCCATTTACTAAGGCTGTAACTAGAGATGTTTTTGTCAAGCATTCTAGGTCTTTGGGTCTACGTAGATTGTAATGTCTTGGATTGTTATGCCTATGTTTTAATGATAATTGTTTATCTTCATGTGTTTTCTGGCATATAGAGAGTTAATTCATCCGAGAGTATGTCATCAGGTTTGAGAGTCTTGCGCACTTGCACGCGCAGTTGCCTTGATTATCCGGTGATAATGCAAGATGAGATCTATACACTTATGTTCTGAATAGGAGTTTCGTGAACTAAGAGGTATACAATGATCGCCTTGACGTGGTCGTCAAGATGAGATTCTCCAACATGGATTGAGAATCGCTTATGAGAACCACAATCATGAGACCTGACTAGCCGGACTAGACTTTTGAGTCATCACACTTAGGAAAGTGGGAGTGATCAAGTCTGAGGAATAGCTTTGTGCTATCGTCCGGACAATGAACTATCATAATTGACATACGCGCCTAATGTAGAGGCAAGGTTCATTGTCGCGCATGCTTTTATACCGTGCGAGCTATAAGTTGACCCTATGGGAGATAAGTTTGAGAACAGTCCCTACTCCTTATCGTGCAAAGTCCCATATTTATTTATCCTTAGTACAATCTCTTTTGTATCCGGAGTGTTGGGGTAATGACTGTGTCATTGACGTGTTTTTCTATGGCTATGGTAAATTCGGCCTATGTGACATGACCGTGATGTCGGCTACTTTCATCGACTTTTGGGACAAGAGCGAATTGGAAGACTCTGATTGTATTCACACTATTTAAATCACACGCTAGCGGACTGTGGTTCTTGGGAACATAGTTGTGATTAGAAGTACTTCGATGTTTTCAGAACATTGGTTCATTTGGGACCGAACATGTCTGAAGTGAATTCAAATCATGGTAGTCTGGGATATAAAGTGAATTTCGAGATTGTTCTTCTTTATTGAAGAAACTGGTTCATTTGGTCACACCGGTTATTTGCCGTATAAAACCAATTGATTGAACGATGCGTGCTTTCTCTGTTTAAGCCTTGACGGTCCTTAGTAGGTTGTACCTCTCTTGTGTGAGTGGGAGAATGTTGGACTTATAATGAATATGGGCTGGCCCAAGCCTTAAATAAATGTGGGCTAGGGGCCTTTCGGCCTGGGTGATAGGTCCACCCAAGATAGGCCCGGCCCAGATCTCACTTACTTGTCCATTAAGCAATGAATTAATAAGAGATCAGGAGATTAGAATTCAAGAGTTTGAATTCAAATGAGTTATAGTTCAAGTGAACTAGCCAAGGACTACTATAAATAGAGTCATCTTCTCATTCATTCAATCATCTCAAAAACTTCACATCTCAGAACTTTCTCTGAAACGTGAATTGCAAACAGTGTTTGCAAAGTGAAACCTACTCCAAGGTTTCCAAGAGTTTAAGTTTTGAAGAGATTCTGCGTTCGTGTTCTAAAAGAGCAATTGGGGTTCTTAGCCGGTGAACTGAACGGTATTTTCAGGAGATTTATCGTCGACCAATTGACAGTATTTTCCTTTTCCGCTTATTATTTGTATGTTGATTGCGTAGTATGCATATAGGATCAACAACTCTGTTATATAACAACCCAATATTGCGTGTGATCTTTCACTTATTTATTATGATCTACCAAATGCAGTTATTTATCCAAATACACATGGATGTATCTAACATCTTTTTAATAGCAACCTAACACATCATATACTACATATATTATTTGGTATATTTGACTCAGATCTGTTAATAATTAAGTAAACTACCCCACTTACAGAAATTAATTAACTCAGCTTTAGAACAACAAAATTACTTTTGGACGCGGCTTTCTTCTCTCTCTCTCTCGTTTTTTCCTCTGTAAGGAATTTGTAATTTCATGAGAGTCAGTTCCGTACATGCATTTAATGGAGAAGACGTAATGGAAAACTATAGCAGACGGAGAGTGAGACCTTCAACCTTCAACGTCCGCTTCATCAGTTAGACCCTACAATTACGCTTTTTCTTCCATTCTCTTTCCACACGTCACAGTGCTTCAATCATCAACAACAACAAATTGATTGATTGCTTCCTTCCTTCTTCATGCTTTGTCTTCTCTAACGTAAGAGCTTTCGCGATCAATTCGACAATAACTTTTCAATTCTCATTTCTCACTTTTCAATTTAATCACCTCTGATCGATTTTCTCATCATTCTTTGATTTCCGCAGGTTTTGATTGCATCTGGGTTTATTGTCTCTCTATCAGCTTGTTTTTGTGAGTATATATAGCAAGTGTATTGAATACTGTATAATCACATTATTAGAGTTTGTGTTAGCAATTTTAAGGTTTGGATTGAAGGATTTAGTTGCCATTGATTGGTTTCTTGTTAGGGATACATTTGCATTGATGTGTAAGCTCTATTGTTGGGTTTTCGTCTGTATACGTATTTGTGTTGTAGAGAAAGGATTGGTGGTTTGTTTTGATTAGAGTTTCGTATGGGTGAGAGGAGTAGCTCATCAGTTGGGGTTATTACTCGCAAGTCTTTGTTTTCACTGTTCATGGTAACATCAGTTCTGTTCTTGTTATCTTTGTTTTATGTGTTGCGTTCCACTGCAATTGATAACCATTTGTCAAACAGTATTAATCCCCTACATTTAGTTGGTTCTCAGCTGGAGAGAGACAATCATCATGAACCTGGTAAGACAACCAGATCTATACATAATGTAGAAGAAAAAGATGAAGAATTACCTCAAGAGAAAGTTGATGTGAAATGTGGTAGACAAAAGAAAGGGATTCTTAAGGTTTATATGTATGATCTGCCTCCCGAGTTTCATTTTGAACTTTTAGATTGGAAAGCAGAGAAAGGAAGTGTTTGGCCTGATATTATGAAAAAGATACCGCAGTATCCAGGTGGGTTAAATTTGCAACATAGCATTGAGTATTGGCTCACTTTGGATCTCCTTGCTTCGGAGATTCCTAACTTTCCTAGAGCCTGTAGTGTAGTGAGAGTGCAGAATTCTAGTGAAGCTGATATAATCTATGTACCATTCTTTGCATCATTGAGCTACAATAAGTTTTCAAAACGGAACCCACATAAGAAGAGAGGCAATGATAGAGCGTTGCAAGACAAATTGGTGGATTATGTGATGAAGCAGGAGTTGTGGAAAAAGCATGAGGGAAGAGACCACTTAATTGTGGCTCACCATCCCAATAGCTTATCGACTGCTAGAAATAAGCTATGGCGAGCAACTTACGTACTTTCGGATTTTGGGAGATACCCTCCTAACATAGCTAATGTTGAAAAAGATGTGATTGCACCTTATAAACATGTGATCAAGCCCTATGTTAATGATACATCTGATTTTGATAGCCGCCCGACTCTGCTGTACTTCCAAGGAGCCATATACAGAAAAGATGTGAGTGCTCTTCTTCCTTGTGATTTTTCTGTTTCTTGTCTCTGATTGGATGGGGTATCTAATTGACCTTTACTGAAAGTTCTTCTGTCATGGATATTTGTAGTAATCAATGCCAGTTATTGTTTGTATTGGTGTTTTAATGTGATTGACTCTATTATCTAGATTATGATGCTTGTTTTTAGTTTGCTGTTTAGACTAGATACCTTTTCACCCAATATAATTTTCCAGTAGCTCATACTTTCAGGTCCAGTAAAGAAATTATTTAAATGATTGTATTGGATCCGTGCCTTAGGTCTTTTAGAAAAGGGAAAAAAAAAATCCAGAGTAATGCTTTGACATCGTTATAATTTGTCTAAGATATTTACTGCATAATCCACATTTATCTCTTCCATAAGTAAGACGGAATTAGTTACCTGGATTGGGGCCTTCCTTATTCCTGTGTATTTGAAAATTCTCTCATCCTTTGTTAAGTTTCAGTTACTCGTGGAAAAATAAATTAGTCAATGGTGAAATTTTCTGTGTCAATGGTGAAATTTTCTGTGTCATCTGTATCCTTCTAGTTCCGTGTTTCATGCTTCTTATATTAGAGACTGCCTTGCAAATTAACTCTCACTTGATTGTGTTGCTTGCTGCAATGTCAAGATTTTTCTTCTCTTATCTAAACATTGTTTTTGAAGCCAAGCTCCTTTCATTATTGAATTAAACATATGCTTGGCTATGAGTGATTATACTGTACCAACTCTTTGACATCAGAAAATGTGGTATTAAGCAAACTCATTTTTCACAGGTCCCTAGAAGAAAGTTGGTCATAATCTCATTATTTAAATTTGTATTGTTTAAGGAAGCATAAAATTTCTCTCTCTCTCTCTCTCTCTCTCTCTTTTTTTTTTTTTTCAATATATAAATTAATTTTAAATGTTTTATTTTTGAAGATTTCAGTGTTTTGCATAGACTTTTATTTAGTGAACATAGATAACTGAGTTTCAAGAAGAGTTGTTAATATGCACATCATTGTTCCCGCCAAAAGGACAATATTTTCTGACGTTACAAATTCCCTGTATTTTTGGGTTTGGAGTAGTCTCTCACCTGTCCACTTATCTGTCCTCATTTAAGAAAAGCAACATCTTGTAGAGAATCAACTATCCTAGACAATATCAATCTCATAATTCTTTGTACCAAGCATATTTCTGAATTCTTGCCTAAATTGTTCCGAGTGTGTGTATGCTGTAACACTTCATATGTGCACATACCATATAGGTATGCTATTAGTATTCAATTACTCTGATCCCTTGAGAAGGAAGTGGGATCAGATTGAACCACAAAAACCCTTTCAAGGCCAATATCCCCAAAACAGTTACCTGATTGTCCTTAAAAGAATTTCCTTGTGACAGATGTTTGTGCACAAGTTGGTTTTTATCACACAGATATGTACATATCTTTTCCCAAACATGATTTTTCTCTTTTTCTGTGTTCAGGGTGGTTTTGCCAGACAAGAGCTATTTTATCTTCTAAAAGATGAAAAAGATGTGCATTTTAAATTTGGTAGTGTTCAAAGCAATGGAGTCAGCAAAGCCTCACAGGGAATGCACAGTTCTAAATTCTGCCTCAACATAGCTGGTGACACTCCCTCATCAAATCGCTTGTTTGATGCTATAGTTAGTCATTGTGTCCCAGTCATCATCAGTGATGAAATTGAGCTGCCTTATGAGGACGTTCTGGACTACTCTAAATTCTGCATATTTGTTCGGACGTCTGATGCTGTAAAGGAAAAGTTTCTGATAAATCTAATCAGAAGCATCAAAAAAGATGAGTGGACACAAATGCAGACCAGGTTGAAGGAGATTGAGAAAATGTTCAAGTTTCAGTACCCATCGCAAGAGGGTGATGCTGTCCAGATGATATGGCAGGCAGTGGGACGAAAGGTTCCTGGTATCAGACTTAAAATAAACAGGTCTATGCGATACTCTCGTACAGTTATGCAGAAAGAGAAAGGGCTAATGTCTATACCCTCACCGCGTCAATTTTGGTAAAGGTGAAATTTACATTCTTTGAGGCATGACAAGTTTAGACCTTCAGCTGTGAGACAAACCGTCAGGCATTTTGGGAAGTCATCAAGGTGAGAATGGCATTTGATTCTCGCAACAATTTTTTAGGGGGTTTAAATTGGTCTAGCTCGTTGTACAAAGAGAGTTGCATTTCTTTTGTTTAGCTTTTCTGTAATGGATAGAGGTGTTTTTAGTAATCATATATGGTTTTGGTTATTCTTTAATCAATTTCTCTAGTTCTTTTACTTTGTTGCATTTGATATATATATATATATATATAATTATGCTTCTGGAGGCTTTGACTAAACAGTTGGATGACATCATACTACTTGTATTTAGAAGAAACTCAGAGAGCTGCAAGAAAAAGAAAAATAAGATTACCGCTAGCATGGAGATATTCTTCTTCTCCTCTACACCCATCGAGATATTGGAAATTGGATGGGTGGTGGGTTATGAACTGAGAAATCAATGAAACAGGAGGGAGGTATTCTGTCTCTCAGAGAATATTTTGTATCCTTTTTTGTGTTGTCATTCATCTGCGTTGGTTTTTGTGTATTATTCTATTTATAGGGCCTCTTTGAGATGGTCCTTTTACCGTTTTACCCTTCTGATAACCTATTTAACTCCTCCGTTAATTTTAACTGAGTTACTTCATCTAACCATTCATATTCTCCTGACCTAATATTTCTAAAATAGGGTTTTTATCGAGCTCAGCCAAATTCCGAACGGCCCGACCGCAGTGGCGTCCATGGGCGTCTCCGTAAGGAAGATGACCGATCAATTTTAAAGTCTTGGCAAACCCCCGCTTCGACCGATCAGCCACTCTCCTTGTTGACGTCTCTTTCCTTTCCCAGGCTACGTTTTGCTTCATGACCCCGCCTTCCTCTGCCCGATCGGCTTCCGTTCTTGGAGCTGGGCCTTATCCCGATCGGCATATGCTACCCGCCAGGTCGTTGCGTCTCCTCCTGCTTTTCTCCTTCCTTTGGGCCCGAAACCCTACCTTCTTAGGCCTCTTCGAGACCGAATCCAACTGAATTTTTTGAATGGGAAGTTTTGTAATCATAACATGATCTTCTCGTATCCCACTTTGCCTCGACTGTCGTGCCACTTCATTGCACTTCTCCACCTCCATTCTCTTCTCTCTCTTTTTTCTTTTTAAAACAAAAGATTATTCTCTCTCCTTCAAAAACCCCTTTCTTTCCATATTTTCATAAACCCTCTCAGCTAGTCTTCCCGTCTCTTCCCTTTTCCGTCGCTGAGTTTGATTTTTGCCGCCATCGTTCAAATTCCTCCTGTCTTTCGCTGTTTCCGAGCTCTTTCTGTCGTTGCCCCCAGATTCTCGCTTTCCGGCAGCTTTTAATCGGTGAGTCTCTTGAGCTTTTGGTCCATATTGCATTTAGCTTAAAGTCTACCTTTTCTCTCCTTTCTCTCTCTCTTCTTTCTTTTTTTTTTAATCAAAAGCTTCAAACTTTTCTCTGCTTAGCTTTGCTTTTCCCTTGTTTCGCCATCGTCATCTCCAGACGATCCTTGCATTAGTTCTTTTATTCAGGTACAATCAACGAATTTTGTTGGGTCCCATTTTCTTTCAGAGTTTTGAATTCGTGTCGTTTGTGTTGGTTGTTGAAGATATTAGTGTGGTTTGTGTTATTTGGTTTGTGTGGTGTACTGTGTGGGTTTATGGTATTTGGTTTGACGTCGGATTTGTAGTGTGGTTTGGCTCTAATGTGGTGTTATGAAATTTGGAGGCTTGTTTTTTGTTTTTGGTGTTTAGTTTATAGGGTTGTGGTGGTCTTTTTGACCTCTTTTTGGGACCTTCTACTGATGGTCTCTGATAATGCACGCCTCTGATTGATAGGTCCATTCTCTAGATTCTCTCTTCCCTCATCAATTTTACTCTTTTCATATACTTCTACTGTGTTTTATTACACCACATTTTCACATTCAAGATTGATGGCTAATTTACCAACTTCTGTTAGTGAATTAAACTTTATTAAATTTAGAAATAAAGTAATTTTGATTTCAGTGATTTCATTTCCCTCAACACATTTTCATATTGCTCTTTCTTCCATTAGCTTATTATGGAACATCTCTCTCTCTTCTTTTCTTTTTTTTTTTTTTTTTTTTTTTTTTTTTTTTTTTTTACTTTTGGTTCGAACGACAGGGTATGCAACACGTGATGGCCATGGCCGACTTCCTCAACGCGGAAGGCAAGAAGCGCCTCGCGGCCAACGGTCGTAAGATCGAGCTGGAAAAGTCAAATGGCCAATTGAAGCTGCAAGCCGAACGGGTTTCCGACCAGATGCGCGAATTGGAACGGCTCAACTTTACTTTGGCTCAGTCAGTCATTGTCCGGGAGACGAAGGTCACGGAGCTCCGGGCCAGCCTGGAGGCCGAGAAGAAGAAGGCCGAGGAGATGGACTTTCTGAAGAGCGAGGTTAAACGTTTGAAGGGCGAATGCGACCGCAGCTACGTTGAGACCCGATTGGAACTGTTAAGGGAGGTGAGGGATGGAGCGATGTCTCCAGAAGATATCTAATAAGAAATCGCGGAGCTGGAGAAGTCTGTTCCTCCTTATTGACCGGTCGGACGAAATTAACTACCGATCTTTTGTAATTTTTCATGTCCCTTCGGGCTTTGACTTTTTGATGTCATCTAGGCGTCATCCCTTAGCGTTAATGTTGTTATCAAATTCTTGGATTTTTTTTTTATATTTTTATTATTATTACCCTTCTTTAATAGTGGTAGCCGATCAATTTCGTCAAATAGATTGTTAAACGAACGCGTCCTGTTCAAACAGGTATAGCATGTTCGGTAATGGTATAGGTGTGTCATGACCTTGTGGTAAGGTCGGTGGTTTGAGATGAATCCCCAGTCCGCATCCCTTCAGCTGACTCGCCCAGTCGACTTCAAGGATCCATTCTTGCTCCTCCTCGCATACCAGGGTCTCGTCCGGGCTCCTTTCTTCCGTTAGGTCAAAATCGACCAAGAAATCTGCCAGGGCTTGAGTCTTGATGGCATTCCTTCCGACGAAGGTGATATCGAACTCCCCCAGTTCAATCGCCCACTTTACTTGTGACGTCGGACCCTTACCCGATTATTAACCCGATAAGAGACCAACGTCACCTCATCAAATTATATTTACCAATTAATTATCCATTTACTAATGTCATATATTAATAATCTGTTATTCGAATCATACATCAAAACATTAATTATATGTACATACTAGTAACATTCTTTATACAATACAAGTATTTAATTTACATATCAAGTATCCATATAACAAGTTACACTTTAGCCCGTAGGCCAATTCTTCATCAGTTCATCAAACTTTTCTTTATTATACAAGTACGCATTCAGATTATACATATAACTGTACATAACACCATGCATTTTACTTATCATCATTCATTCTCTTAACAATTTCATTTGCTTCACATGGTAACCTGCCCTAGTCTTTTCCTGAAACCATATCTTCATACATAGAGTGGTCCTTGATGTTTTCCCCCGATTGCTTTTCCTGGATTGTTATTAAATAAAGGAAAAAGAAAACATAGAAAATAAAACGTCAGGCAACAATGCCTGGTTTGTACCCCGTGCCCGGGGCATGCAACACAAATGCTTACCTTTATTTTCAATACAAATCAATAATTCAAACAAGTACACCCAAGATCAATCAATCCATAAAATGTTTCCAAACATCATTACAAAGGCAAATTCATTAAAGTTTCCAAGAATCCAAATAATGTAAATTTTCATGTTAGTTTAACTTACATGTGGTTAGTAAGTCATGTAGGAATCCATTTATTTCCATATATTCTATTATTCAATAAGATTTCATTTAGCCTTATACTTTTAATCATTTGAGATTTAAACACAACTTATGTTAGTTATTCATTTTCTTATTATTGATAGCCCTCTTAGAATAACCTATGGAGGAAACGGAACTGTTTTGGCCCGAGAGCCGCCGATAGACCTGACGGCCGCCGATAGACCCGAGGGCCGCCGATAGACCCGAAGGCTGAATCATCATCATCATCGTCTCATTTCATTCAACTTTCAGGGTGAAGTGCACTTCTAGTTCCTAAGGCATGCCTTTCATCCTCTAACGGTATTCTACAAAGGCTATCGCTTCAATTCATCTTTCATATGTTTATACTATTAAATCATTCTTTTATTAAGTACTAACGATACCATCATCATTCGATTCGATGCTAATAATCACATTACTTCTATTTCCAATAGGATGCATAAGCATCCAATATCATCCATAAATTAAACATTTCTTTCAAATATTCTTTTACAAGATCTCTATTTATGTCATCTTTACACTTATGTATAAATTATCTCACATTATACAAGTATGCTATGCTAAACATCAAGTAAAAGTGTTGTTATAAAAATTTATTATCTAGTGGTAACAATTCCAGTTTTCAAACAAACTGAGTAGTTCGAATTCCATTTGGCATGATTTATTCTATAGGTATTTAATTAACTTCAAACCACTTCTATCATTTCTATAACTCATTCTTATATATTATGATGGCTTCACTTGTCATTAGTTCAAGGTCAAAATATTTTTAATCATCTCATTTTCACCATTCCAGATTCACTGGAATCTGGGACAGTGTTACAAGGCTGATTTCACTTTACTTAAAACCTTATCAAATCAATTCCAATTGTCATGATTTTTGGTGTGAGTCTTATTTGAGGTCTTAAATTTCTACTGTTTAAATTTCAGTACATTTTGAGTCTTTTAGCTTAGGTTTTGGTATGCCACAAAATTAGGTTACCAAACTGCCCTGTTAGGGACAGTTTGTATGTATTGGACTCTTATCATTAAAAGGCTTATCAAATGAACTTATTTCACTTTCAAATTTTCCAGTCTACTAATACACATATAAGCCAACATTTTTCACTTACACAACTTTTTCCAAATAGGCCTCTAGCTATTTTTCACGTTTGTATCAAGTTTAAGACATGCCCTGTTTCAGGACAGTCTGCATGTATGGCCTTCTTGACATCAATTAGGGTATTAAATGGAATTATCTCAGCACCAAATTTTACTCGTTCACACTATACTTATAAAGGAACATTTCATTCTTGTAGGTCTTGGTCTAGTTATATTTCTAACTATTTCTAAAAATTCAACCAAATTAGAGGACAGTTTCAGTATTTTCTGGAGTAGGCTGGAATTGTTTTCAAAACCATATCATTTTATTCAAACAAACATCAACCATCACAAATCTATTATTTATTAGAGCCAAATACTTCAAATAAGTCTCTACTAACTTCATAGCATATGTCCATGCTTCCAAAAATATTAATCAAAATTTTTAAACCAACAAACAATTATATACATCACCATAAAAACCATTTTAGCATGCAAATCATATCAAACATGAAACCAACAACAAAACCTTTAGGGCTTATGGTACAAACCTTATTTGAGAGCCTTCTCCTACACTTGGTCTTGCTCCTTAGGGTCCTCTTTTGGTTCTACTAATCACAAAAACAAGAGTTTAGCATTCCTTATTACAAGTTTCTACCATAAACAACACTAACAACAACCTCATGCTAACTTGGGTACTTTTCTAACTAATACCATAACTTTCAATTTAAGAACATAACCAAGGGCATTATAACCATTCTAATAACATTCTTAACATCTAGAAACCATTTCTATACTAAACTAGGATCAAATCACTCATATATGAAAGTTAGGGTTTGAAATCCTTACCTTGCTTCTTGATGATTCTTGATGTAATTGATGTTATAAGCTTGTTCTTCTTGGTTTGATGGTGTTTCTATGATGTAGCAAGAGTATGAAAGAGGTTTTGAGAGTTAGATGGAGGAAGAAGAAGAAGAAAAATGGAGATGGAGGATCTTAAGGGGTGGTTGGCCAAAGGAAAAATGGAGAGAAATGGAGAGAGCTTGAGAGAGTTTTAGAATGGTATAGAATTCTCTAGGTGACTCCCCCTCCCCCCTTAAATACTAACCTCCTCATGGACAAGTTAAATTTAGTCCCTCACCTTTCTAATAATTTCATTTCACTAGGAGGACAATTACCAATAACCACCACAAGTTCAATCTATTTGCACTTAGGTGAAAACTTTTCATTTTAATGCATCTATACCCTTGGACCAACTTTGACTTGCCCTAAATTAATTAAGAATTAACTTTTAACCCAAATTAAACTTGGAAATTAAAGAACATAGCCAAAATTTTCTTTAACACCTTTAATGCATTTTACCACATCCTATGTGTAAAATGACTGAAATACCCTTGGACTTTCCTAATATTTACTATAATGCCACTAGTACCCAAGTTGCACGTCTTATGGTTCTAAATTATCTCTAATAACCTATTTACTATTCTAATAAAGGAATAAAAATTGTATCGAAAAATTCGAGCCTATAATTGTGGACCTTACATTACTAACCTGCCCGATCGGTCGGGTGATTGAATTATGGTCTTTAGGGGCAGTGCAGTTACCACCGCGATCGGGTGGGCCTGGAAGTACGCCCGGAGCTTTCTTGCTGCATATATGAGACTTAGGATTGCCTTTTCGACTTCTGTGTACCTTGTCTCAGCGTCGAGCAGAACCTTACTCGTGAAGTAGACTGGATGTTGTTTCCCTTCAATGTCCTTTACCAGCACCGCGCTTACCGCCGAGGATGATGGCGATAGATACAGGTACAGTGTCTCTCCTGGAGTAATGGTCGCCAGAAGAGGCGGGCTGGTCAAGAATAACTTGATTTCTTCGAAGGCTCTTTGGCATTATGCCGTCCATCTGAATGGTGCATTCTTTTTTACCGCCGAGAAGAACAGGCTGAACTTTTCCGAGGATTTGGATATGAACCTCGTGAGGGCGGCTAGGCGGCCGGTGAGTTGCTGGACCTCCTTTTTGCTTCTTGGTTCTTCCATGTTCAATACTGACTTCAGTTGGTCAGGGTTTGCTTGTATCCCTTTTTTTGTGATCATGTATCCCAGGAACTTCCCCGCTTTTACTCCAAAGTTGCATTTTTCCGGGTTTAACTTCATGTTATACAACCTCAATGTTTCGAATGTGTCGCTAAGATGTTGTATGTGCTCTTCTACCTAGCCGTACTTGACCACGATGTCATCTATGTATACCTCCATGGTCTTTCCTAACTTGTCAGCAAACATCTTGTTCATTAGTCTCTGGTAGGTCGACCCGGCGTTCTTTAAGCCAAACGGCATCACTTTATAGCAGTATATACCCCTTTCCGTTACGAATGAGGTTTTCTCCTGGTCGTCTGGGTGCATCAGGATTTGATTGTATCCTAAGTATGCATCCATGAAACTCATGATCTCGTGCCCATCCGCGGCGTCTACCGTCAGGTCTACATGGGATAAGGGGAATGGGTCTTTGGGGCAAGCCTTGTTCAAATCTGTGAAGTCTATGCATACCCTACACTTCCCGTTCTTCTTTCTCACTACCACGACGTTAGCCAGACAATCGGGGTAGTAGACTTCCCTTATAGACCCATTGGCTAATAGCTTTTCCACTTCTTCGTTTATCACATTATTCCTCTCTGGGGCGAACCTCCTTCGTTTTCGTTTCACCAGTTTTGCACCCTCCTTCACGTTCAGTTTATGGGTGATGACTGAGGCGTCGATTCCGGTCATGTCAGTATGTATCCATGCAAAGTAGTCGGAATGGCCTTTTAGGAAGCTGACCAATTCTTGCCGTTCAGCCGGGTCCAGGGCTGCCCCTACCAACACCTTCTTTGTTTTGTCACCTTCGTCGACCCTTATTTTGTCGACCTGGTCATCCGTGGGGCCTGACTCTCTGCTCGGATGACCGTTCTGTAATTGTTATGCTTCCAATTGCTTCGATCGTAGGGAGTTATAGTAACACTCCCTTGATTGCTTCTGCTCCCCTTTTATCTCCCTGATTCCCCAAGACATTGGGAATTTTACCTTCTGATGGTATGTTGACGGTATCGCCTTCATATCATGAATCCACGGCCTTCCCAATATGGCATTATAAGCTGAGTCTGAGTTAACAAGCAGGAATGTAGTTGTGAGGTTCATCCCCTCGGCGAATACCTGTAAGTCCACCTCCCCTATTGTGCTTTTGGATTCGCCGCTGAACCCTACCAGACTGACTGACTTTCGCCTGACCGACCTTTCATCCAGTCGCATTATTTGGAATTCCCCCATGAATATTATATTTGCTGAACTCTCGTTGTCTATCAGCACTCTTTTCACCGAGAGATTGGCCATGGTGATGCTGACTACAAGGGCGTCATGGTGTGGGTTATGCAAGCATTCTGCCTCCTGCTCGCGAAGGTGATCTCGTAGTCCTTTTCCCCTTTGGTGTCTTGTGTGACGGTGTATACCCCCATCACTTCCCTGAGCTTTCTTTTTGCCATTGACCTGTTGTATCCACACGCCTCGGACCCTCCGGCTATTATGTTTATGGTCCGGTCAACCTTGGGTGGTGGGGGTTGTTTGCTTTCGTTTTCTTGTCGCCTCTCGTCCGACATATCCACTGTCTTCTTTGCCTTGTCGGACAGGTATTCCTTCAGAAATCCCCTTTTTAGCAGCTCGGCTACTTCCTTTCGTAGGCTGAAGCAATTATCTGTGGTATGACTGAAGTCTTCGTGAAAGTCACAGTACCTCGTCATGTCTTTCTCCCCAGATTGTCTCATTTTCGGTGGCCACTGCACTTTCTCCCCCATTCCCTTCATAACGACCACCACCTCTCTCGTTGGTATCTTGAGGTCATATGGTATCCTTGCCTTCGTAGTCTGCCCAAAACGACTGGAGGGTCTGTCATCCCTTTAGTAATGGTTTACACCACCTGACCTGTCTTCCTATCCTGCTCGCTTGCCTTGGTTTAAGTTGTTTGGCACTCGCCTATTCTGGCTAAAGTTTCCTGGCTCTCTCCTATTATCCTAACCTCTCTGCCTTGACAGGTCCTCCTCATATTCAGCCTGGGCCTCGGCTCTATCCAGCAGTTCATCAAACGTTTTAGGTCTTTGGGTTGCCAGGCTCATGTGGGCGGTCGAACCTGGGAACAGTCCATTGATGAACGGATTTATCGCGACTTTCTCCCCGCAGTCAGGTATGGCCGATTTCAGGTCTGTAAACTTTCTTATGTATTGGTGTAAGGGTTTCTGCTTCCCCTGGGACAGGCCATACAGGTGAGACTCATCTCTCTCCTTTCTTCTATTGTACGAGAAGTTGTGCACCAACTTCGTCACCAGTTCGGCAAAAGACTGGATGTTGTTAGGTGGCAAGGCCGCATACCAACGTTGGGCCGTACCCGAGAGGCTAGAACCAAAACATTTACATAGCACAGCTTCGTAATCCTCTGGCGGGATGTTACATGTACTCATCCGATGTTTGAAGTTGGCCACATGGTCCTCCGGGTCAGTCGACCCCTCGTATGGTTTGCAATGTGGCATGGTGAAGCGTTTAGGCATTGGGGTTTCGGAGATCCAAGCAGCAAAAGGGTTGTCAGAGCATCTCATCGTCGACTCTCGAATCTGTTGACTGCGTTCGCCTTTCAGCTCGTTGACCATGCCCTTGAGCTCGTTGTATTTCTCCTCGTAATGTTTTTCGAATTCTACTTTGGTGTTGCCCGACCTGGCCGGCCGGTCCTCTGACTGTCTTTTTCAACTTGGCTGGTAAGTGGGGTCGCTGTCCTCCGATGAATCGTCCTCGAGCTCGGGGCCGATGTTACGCCGGTACAAGGGTGACTGTTCACCTTCTTCAAGCCCCTTCTGTTTTCCTGTCACCGGCTCTTCAATGACAATCCCCTTCCCTTTTTATAGGGCGGTGTTCTCAGCGAGAAGATGAGTAATTTGTTCGTTTTGCTTTTTCAGCTCAGCCGTGAGGGTGGCCAACTGTTCCTCCGTCGACGATGCTAGGGGTGTTTGAGGGTAGTCCTCAGCCATTTTCGCCCATGTCGGAGGATTTGCAGCAGGCGGCAGGTGTGTTGATCTGTCTGGTTGGTGTGTTTTTGGAAGCCTGAACTTTCTCCAATCGTCGGAATCACTCCCTCCCCACAGACGGCGCCAATTTGTTGTGGGTTATGAACTGAGAAATCAATGAAATAGTAATTTTAAGGAGGGAGGTATTCTGGCTCTCAGAGAATGTTTTGTATCCTTTTTTGTGTTGTCATCCATCTGCCTAGGTTTTTGTGTATTATTCTATTTATAGGGCCTCTTTAAGATGGTCCTTTTACCGTTTTACCCTTCTGATAACCTATTTAACTCCTCCGTTAATTTTAACTGAGTTACTTAATCTGACCATTCATATTCTCCTGACCTAATATTTCTAAAATAGGGTTTTTACCGAGCTCAGCCAAATCCTAAACGGTCCGACCGTCAGTGGCGTCCATGGGCGTCTCCGTTAGGAAGATGACCGATCAATCTTAAAGCCTTGGCAGACCCCCGCTTCGACCGATCCGCCACTCTCCTTGTTGACATCTCTTTCCTTTCCCAGGCTACATTTTGCTCAATGACCCCGCCTTCCTCTGCCCGATCGGCTTCCGTTCTTGGAGCTGGGCCTTATCCCGATCGGCATATGCTACCTGCCAGGTCGTTGCATCTCCTCCTGCTTTTCTCCTTCCTTTGGGCCGGAAACCCTACCTTCTTAGGCCCCTTCGAGACCGACCCGCTACAGGATGTGAGACTAGTTTGATGGTTAGCCTCTCCAAAGATATTCTTCTAATAATTTTACGGGTTTGGGGTCAAGCGACATACAGCGGTGTGTTAAAAATCCCGCTTAGTATTTGAACGTTAAAAAAAATAAAAAATAAAAAAAAACAAATGAATACTGCTCAATGAAGAGGCGCCTAAAGAGGTTTAGGCGGTCAATTTTTTTTAAAAAATTTATTTAAAAAATTTTTATTGATAAAATGATAAAATAAAGTTAAATATGATTGATGCAGATGTATTTTTTATTCGTTCTATACCAACATGTTTTTATATTCATATAATAAATACAAATAGCATGTATAATTTTTCATCACCTGGAATAAAATGTCTAGGCATCTTTCTTCCTGCCTAGGCGTTAGGCATCGGGTGACCGTCTAGCACCGCTTAATACCTTGGTTACATGGGTATGGCGTTACTTTTAATACATTAACATGGACTATCTAGTTAATGATTACAGTTTCAACTTTTTTATTTTTATTACTCTCCTGTCCCTAATTAATTGTTACAGTTGAAAATTTGTAAGGTAGTGTGATAAAATATTAATTGCCAAATTTGCCCTTACAACAACAAATAAATTACAATTGAATACAAAATGAAAGGGGACCACCTAAAAAGTTGTGAGATAGTGTGAGAAATTAAAAAGTTTTAAAAATGGAGTAAGTGGTATATTATATTGGTTAGTGAGGTTGAGTGGTTAGAAAAGTTTAAGGGTAACATTGTCTTTTCAATTATAAAAATTTACTAAAATGGAAGTGTAACAATTAATTAGGGACATCCCTTTTTAGTAAGTGTAACAATTAATTAGGGACCGAGGGATTATTATTATTATTATTTAATGGTTATGCAATCATCCTTATAGTGGGACTAAAATCCAAGTAGGTAGAATGAGGTTAAAAGTATTTCCAATTGATCAATACAATACCTAACTTGCTAAACGTAGTATTTTTTTTTTCAATTCTAACAGTTTTCACAGAACTACGTCAATACCACCACAAAAACAATTTCTACATATTTGCTTAATGATTTTAACGTTTAGAGTTTGTATTGGGTTTAAGTTAAGGATTTGTGACGTCGAAATTTATCAAAAAATATCAATTTGATTGTGATTGGAACATATATTTAAAGATATATGATGCATTTTCGGAAGTCCCTTTTCAAATTGTGTTAACAGAATTGAATATATAATTTGCAGGTGTCATCATATTTCTCAATGAAATAAACTTGAATCATTCATAAGATAATCAACTACGTCCCATCATTTCAATATCCAAAAGCAATAACATCCCAAAGTGCTTACAAGCTCCAATAAACAACAATAGCAAAATACAAATTTATTTACAGAATTCAAAGTCTAAAAGAAAAATTCAGAAATATAACAAAATTATAAAAATAGTAAAAAAATGAACATGTTGATGGATGTAGTGCTCCGTGAAATGAAACAACTCCTAGTCGATTGATAACCTGGGGTTTTATTCCTAAATTACAAAGTAGAAGAAAGAAAGGAAATAAAAGCAGCGTTAGACTAAAAACTAGCCTAAGTTGGTGGCTTACGTTCCAACATACACATGCAATGCCCTAAACTCGACTCTAATCATGGGAGCACGTATTGCAAGTCTCTACGGATTTCCTAAAATCCGCTAAAACAACCAATACACCAAACAGTTCTACCAACTAGCAAATTATGGATTTAACTTATTAGATTACAAGCATTCATCAATTCCATTATTATTATCGAGTTCATAGGTTGCTATCTCGAGATTCTAGTTTAAGCAATGTTATGCTGGAAAACAAAATACAAGTCGCGCACACACAGAGGTTTTCAAATTTTCTAGATTTTTCCCAAATTTTACTCTGTTCAGTCCCAAGATGGGCAAGCCTGTAGTTGAACCGAAGATCCAAGATGATCCTAACATCATAAGAATGCTTCGGATCCGCAGTGGATCGTCATTCCAAGTTAGGTAAATCCGTAATAATCAAGACAAGGTCATTACCCCGTAAGTAGGCTATCCACGCCCACTAAACCATGATATTTTCATGGGTCGAAGTACTTTCATTCCTAGGCATGCTTTTCATTCTATTCCTATAGCAAGTTTATGGAGCTTAATCATTCATTAAGAAGTTTCAAGCATATTAACCATTCATTTGGTTCCATTATGTCATTCCTAGACTCTACAAGGGTTATAACCATATTTAACCATTAAATGTCATTAAGACTTCCAAGTACATTATTAGCCAACTTATTTCACATGGCATATTCATATCAAGATCTTATATTTCACTTGATTTCCAAAGTAAGTGTTATCGATTAACATCAATATCAAAAAATTTAAGCAATTTTCTTCACACTTAGCACAGTCACTCGTTTTTCATCAAAATTAAGTGATTCAAGTTAAGTGATTCATACAAGGACCCTATCCAAGGTTTCTAATGCAATTTTTCTTATTCTAAAACATACAACAAACATCAAACAAGTATGTAGGGCGTAAAATGGGTCTACAAACTTTGAATTGAAGTTTTAACCAACTAAGTTTCATCCATTTCTTGGTCCACCTTTTCTTGTTGTCGGCCTAAACCAAACAAGAGTTAGATTCAACATCAAATCTTGTCCAAAACCATTACAAAACTAATACAAAACCATTTTAAGAAAATCATAGGCATAATCATCATACTAAAAGTTAGGATTAGCACTAGACACTCTTGAAAGCTATTAGAACCAATTAATGACACATATGAGTTTCAAATCAACAAGAAATCAATTTAAAACAAGTCTCATTCTTCAATTTTATAAATTTGACATGACCAGAGAGAGCTTTTATTACCTTGAAATGTAGAGCTTTAAAAACACCAAAAGAGTATAGATGCTTTACTGGAGGTTGTTGAAGTAATTAATAGCGGTAGATAGTGGTTGTTGTAGAGATCAAATGATGAGAATTGAAAATTTAAGGTTTGGCTACAGTGGAGAAGAGAGAGAGAATGTATTTGGGGAAGAAGGTGTGAAGTGTGAGTGGTGTGTTTGGTGGTGCTTTACGACCACATATTGGGCCTAAATTTGAATTGGGCCAATTTTAGGCCTAATCCAATTCTAGGTCCAAATTCCACCGAAACTCATTTACGTCACTTCCATTATTCTTCAAAAATTTATTTTCAAACTTTTTATAAAAACTACCATCGTTTTCAAAAATCTAACTTTTTACTCTAAAAAGGGCAAAACGGTTATTTTGACCAAAAATGGTATTTGACTCCAAAAATTGCTATTTTATTTTTATGGTTTCCAAAATAATTTGGACTCTAACTTCCAATTAGTCTAGCTACCACTAATTTCACATGTCCAAGTTTTATTTTCTCTTGTTATTCCGATTAGGAATTTTATAGGAGTATAAATCAATTAAAATAAATAGATATCATTGTAAAATGATTAAATAAGTTAATTGAAAATTTTAGGCCCAATTTTAGGACATTACAGGACTAGTAGTAACCTGCTCCGTATGCAGTTAACGCAAGTGCTCGCGAACCGTAATGTCCCCCAGCTTTGTCGTGGTAAAGCTCTTTTAAGAGATAAGTGACCTTAAGGCTATGAACGCACTTAAGCAGCAAACCATCCAGGGATCTCCAGTATAAGACCCTGTTAGGGACAATATATAAGCCAAGGAGGGTGAGTGGGTTACTCTCATCTTCAGTTTACGTGCTTCTCGTGGGTCGACTGATAATTTGTAACTCTTTAGATACCTGGTGATGGTTTCTTCAACCTTGTAGGTTATCTGAGACTATGCTTTTTACTAACTTGGGTTGTTGCAGAATAGACCCCCTGAGTATGGTTTTGAGGACTGCACAGTTACAAGTGCTGTCAGTCATGGCTCGTAGGTTGACTTGGATGTTAGCTCTGATGTTTTTCTCCCTTGTACCTGTTCGATCGTAAACTGAGAGAATTTTAATCTCAATTTATTTACTACCTCTAGGTAGGTAACTATTTTAGTTTCTTTTACTCGGCAGTGGTCGTTCACTTGGTTGACTACTAGCCGACTATCATTGTAGACCTCTTTTTTTATTGTTACCAACACCAGCACATATTATAGCCCGAGTATCAACATTTCGTACTTGGCTTTATTATTGGTTATTTTCCATTCACATTTAATGACCATTTCCATTAGGCTTTCTTATGGTGATATTAGTACAATACCGAGGCCGCTAACTCTGTGGTTGGAGGCACTGTCAACGGAGAGTTGTCAAACCTTTTATTATCTTTGATGATTGAAAGGATTTCCTTTATAACTAGGAGGTCAGTGGCTAGTGTAAATTCTACTATGAAATCTACTTATACCCGTGCCTTAATGACCGAATTTAGCCTAAAGGAAATATCGTGCTCGCTCAACTCGACTACTCATTTTACCGTCCTACCCGAGAGTTCAAATTTGTATAATATGGTCTTTGTGGGATACTCTGTGACAACCACCATTGGATGGGCTTGGAAATAGGGTCTTAGCTTTCTAGCTGTTGTGACTAGAGCTAGGACCACTTTCTACATAAGGCGTACCTTCCTTTGGCTGGTAATATTCCTTTATGTATGTAGGATATGTGAGCATGTTTAGTCTCTTCAACCCTCGTAAGCATGCCAAATGGAAAGTCATGTCAAGTTCAAGATTTCAAATGAAAAGTCATGCCAAGTTCGAGGGTTTATATTAATGCACAAAATCTGATATTAGAACCTAGGATTTACGAATAAAACAATACTTATAACTTGATAAAGTACTTATAGGTTTGTTTGATCTCATGAAGTTTATGTAGTTAGATGGATATTTGAATAACCTTTCCAAAAATTTATAATTTGAATTACTTTTGATCATTTTTTGGTCATTGATTTTCATCTTATTATAACAGTTTGTACTCACCTTCACACACTTTAAATTATTAGACATAGATAACTATCTTACCTTAAATTAAAAAGCATTTACATGTCTATGGAGCATCCAGCTGACCTGACCCAACCCAACAAAGAAACAACCACAACTTCATAATATTAATATGTCCATCAAGTTTCATTTAGATTACACGTAGTTTATTATCATAATGTTGATTGCTTTCACTATGCAAGTTGAAATTTGGATGCATAATTGCGACTCTTTATTTGAACTTCAATGTTTAGCTATTCGGTCCATAAAATGGTTCTTCTGCACTTAAATCTTATTTTAATTAAATCAGTTTTCTAGTTTAATTTTGTTAATGAAACAAACATGTTTACCATTGCTTTTTTCTCCACGGCTAGATGTTGTGTCGCATTATCTGCATATCTATCAAACAAAGCATCCATTAATGTCTTCCCAAAGTGAGCAACAAACATAGGTTCTATAACAGCTCTAAAAGAATCTGCAACTTTTTTTCGACTTTGGTTTTCATTGAAAACAAAACCTTCGTGGTTTAGATCTTCACTTGAATCATAATTCACCTCTATTGTTTGGAGATTGTCGAGATTGAATGATCCTTCCTTTTTAACGATCTCTATTACCTCTTCTTCACTTGGATTGTAAAATGGAAGATTGAATGAATCCAATTTTTCACCTTTCACTACCTCCTACATATTAGTTCCAAATATTATCATCTTCATAACACTTTATAATGATACAAAATTTTCAATGAAACATATTTATATAATTTTGGCTCATACTAATTTTCTATTCAAAACTAAACATTTCTTATGTTAATTTTGATTATTAATTTTACTTGTTTAAATGAATTCCAATTACATCCTTACTATAAATGCATGAACCAGTTTTAAAAACTCCTTTTACTTCCTATTTTACTAATAATGACATAGTGAATTCCAAATGCTTCCCAGTTGCCTATGTAAATTTATCATTACTTAATAGTAAAAAAAGTACGAAGCTACGTATACGACTAGCGCTTTCGTATTTTTAAATCCTCAATTATCAAGATAATGACAATGTTTTAAATGAGTTAAAATTGAAAAGCTCCTCACATAATACCCAAATACCAAATAATTTAAATGGTTGGTAAAATTATTGAAAGTACAGATAATAAAAATCGACCTATATTTTTTAAAATAATTTAAATTTCAAAAAGATAAAATTCACATTTCATCGTAGTTGTAATATAGAATAATAAAATTCTGACATTGTGTTTCATTTAAACCTTTTTATTTATTGTAGTTTCATCTAACTCCTTATATTTGATCATTAGTTTTACACTTTTATCCATTTTAATTTCCTCTCACCTTCTTTATTTTATACCTACATAAAATAAAATTAATTTAACTTTAAAGTGAATGAAATTTATGGTAAGTAAAGGGCTAGAAATTACCCATCCTTTATATTTAAATTTACCATTGTTCTTAAGAGCTATCTTGATATATTTTCCCATTACTTTTCAAAATAGAAAAAAAAAAAAAAAATATATATATATATATATATATTTCTGAATATATCTTTAAAAAAAAATTACTAACAACTTTCTTACCCCTAAACAAAAATAACTAATCAAAATGTCATTTAAGTGTTGACTATTTAAAAGTCCCCCAAATCCATACACCAATCTAATCTATTTTAATCTATTTTAAAGATGGTCTACAATAATAAAACTTTAATTAATTCACATACAAACATCCTAAAATCAGCCCCTATGTCCCTAATTGGCAACCCAAATGTTTATTGAGGGTGGAAAAAAAATCCAATATGAGCCAAACCCGATTTAGTCCAGTATTTTTAATTAGATTTGAAGGTAAAAATTTTTAATTTAAGGTGGATATAGAATAAAAGTAATGATTCGTTTGAGTTATCGAGTCAAAAGCGGGTAAATATTTTTTTATCCGATCCGATCCAGTAATCCGGTTATATATAAAAAATAATTAATATACTATTAAATAATAATATAAAAATATATGATTAAAATGAAAATATTAATTTATATATATATGCTATGTTTGTTACAAGCTTTTTTCTTAGAGTGTAGTGTTTTGACTCAGTCAAAACTCTAAAGAAAAAAAAATCTTTGTTTGGATCAACGGCTTATAATCTAATATGAGTGTTTTTTAGAGAGTTTTGAAAACGTTCATGGAAGCAACATTTAGTGTTTGAGTGAGAGAGTTTCCAAAATTCTTCCCAAATTATCCTCATCAATATTAGTTTTAAATTACTTTATTTTCATTATTTTAATTCATAATATTTTTTATTATTTATCTTAATTTTATTTACAATAAATTAAATATTTATTTTTTTATGAAAATATAAAAAGAAGTTGATTTTTATAAATTTATTATTTAATTTTGTTACTTACTGAGAAAAAAATTTATAATAAAATTTTATTTTAAACATAAAAATAATTATTTTTTTATATTATGTCCTTTTACGTCATTTGAACTTTATTAGATAAATAAAATGCTAATTTACCAAACAATATTCATTAAAACACTAATTAAAACGCTAAATGCTATTAAAAACACTACTCACGCCAGACACAGCCATAGTTATATTGATGAAATTGAGTTTTGAGATAGAGTTTAAAGTTAATTTATTTAATAAATAATATTATTATATAATTTATACTTTTTTTTATACGTGACTTTAGATTGTTTTTACTTATAAATATTATGAGTTTAAATTATTATTATTTCTATTATCATTATCATTATTATTTTTATTATTATTTTATATATTTATTAAAAATTATAATTTTTTTATTGCATTCTATATGCAGCATTATATAGATAATTTTTGTTAATTTTAACATTTATTTAATTAGTTATATTTATCTAGTGGAGTTCTAATATGGAATTTAAAATTAATATATTCATACAATAAACAATACATTAAAACTATAAAAAGACCATCCCAAATTTTTTTTACATTTTAAACTCATCGATTCCATTTATAAATATTATGAGTTTAAACTATTATTAATATAATTATTAAAAATCTAATCTCTTATCATATACTTCCTCCGTTTCTATTTAGTGGCAACATTAGAATAGTGTATACTATTCATTGATCAATCTTCTTTCATGTGTTATTTCTTATGTGTAAAAATATATATATAGTCAAATGGGGTTTTGTTTTATTCGTCTTGGTATGTATTTTCCAAATATGAAATTTGTATAATTTTTAACTGTATATTATTAAAGATATTTACGTTTAAAGTTAAGCATGGGAAAGCGTGTCTGCAAGTATTTGAATACGGAGGAAGTATTACATACCGTGACACATAGATAAAATCTTATTAAGTATATTTTTCATTTAATTAGTTATATTGATTTAGTAAAGTTTTTAAAATTAATTTTTCTATTCAATAAATAATATTATTATATAACTTATATATGTTTGTATATTATAAATTGGTGAAATATATATATATATATATATTTATATACTGAGTTTAAATTATTATTATTATATAAGTTGTGTATTCGGGTCATACGAATCGGGTGGATCAATATATATTCCGTTCGGGTTTGAATTTGGGGTTAAAAACTAACATCAATTTGGATTTCAGATCCAATCGTAGACCAAACTTTATAATTCACGGATGCGACTAGTGCGAAGTTGATTCGGTTTGATCTCACCTACTGCCATAGTATTTATATTAACACACACACATAGAAAGAGTGCAAATACCTGATGTACCAAATCCAGAAGAGATTTTGAAAGCATATCTCAGGGAGGATACCACTCGTTGCATTGGGATTCATTACTCCTCCTTGTTACAAAAACGAGAACCATACGTCCTCCATCTACAATTTCTTCAGCTCGTGATCTCAGGAACAACCAAAAATCCCTCCGAAACTGCTCTAAATAAGCTTCACGCTCAGCCAATGAACTTGACATGGACAAGTAAACATGACCTTTATTACATTCCAGCAACTCTGGCACACTAGAAAGCCAGTGAAGACTCGAGGAAGAGTGTACCAGATGCATGCTCTTATCAGGAAATAGTCTTCCATAAAAGGACCCCGGTGTTGCCGATACGAAAACGGATCCCATGAAGTTCTTGTCAGGGAGGGTCTGTTGAAATCATTTCCTGGAAGATCGTTCAGGAAAACCTGGACTTGGGATGAACACAAGTCATGTATAGTGTTAAGGATTTCTGATATTACTAACAGTGCGTTGGATCCTGAAGAGCATCCCAAGTCTGCAATATTTAGAGTTGTTGCGCCCAAATTGGTTTTGCTCAACATACTTGTTATTGTTTCCTGCACTGCTCCTTTGGCCTTCAGAATTATTGTCTTCTGTTATAGGAAGGATGGTATTATTAATGAAAAAGAAGCAAGCGAGAAAAGCAAACCTGAAGGAGAGAGTTGTTGGCGTAACTGAAAGCTTCATCTTCTGTATTCATGTAAGGAACTGCCATGATTAGTTCTTGTGTTAATGAATCCTCCTGATATGGCATTTTATACGCAACGCCGTGTTTGGTTGGTAACACAATCAATTCAAATCATTACCTATCATTACGGGTGAGCAAAATTCGGTTTTTACCGAAACCGAACTGAAAACCGAAAAAAATTTCGGTTCGGTTAACCGAAAATATGGTTATTTTTGGTTTTCGGTTAATTCGGTTCGGTTAACCGAAAAATTCGGTTCGGTTTTCGGTTTCGGTATTCCAAATTTTCGGTTAACCGAAAAACCGAATAAATACCAAAAACATTAATTTTTAAGTTTATTTTCTCTATTTTTTACTATTTATTCACCAAGTTACCTATTCTTTTCTTTTCTTGTACTAATATCTTTTTATTCTTATCTTTTCTTCAATAATGTGAGCATCACAATTGAATTTGTGGAAGTCGAATGAATAAAAAATTCAAGTTTTTATCAATTTATTCGGTTTTCGGTTAGTATTTCGGTTAACCGAAAAATTTCGGTTTCGGTTTTTGGTTAACCGATTAAAATTCAGTTCGGTTTTCGGTTAGTAAAATTTGAGATTCGGTTAACCAAAAACCGAAAATTCGGTTCGGTTTCGGTTAACCGAATTCTCTGCCCTACCTATCATCACATAAAATAATTATCTCCGGGAATAATGTTAACTTGTGGCTGAGGGTACTTTAAATTAAGTAAAATTTTAAATGTTGAAAATTTATTTTTTAATTTTTTAATTTTATAAAACTATAAATATAAAATTTTAATTATAACTATATATTATTAATTTTAATTTCCATAAACATAATTTTAAATTTTAATGAAATTGAATACAAAATTAATTAAAATCCAACTTATACCATCCATAAAAATAAAAGTAAACATAAGTTTAAAAAATATTAGACCATCTGAAGTGGAGATATATGTGATGAGTCTTTTTCTCTATATTATTAAAACCGGATCGCAATAGTGGGTAGAACCTGAAAAATTGGTAACTGACTGTTCATCAAGTTAGATTTTACTCTAAAATCAATTTAAAAAAAAAAAAAACCGGTAAAAATCAGGTTGAACTAGTTAAAATAGATAAATCTATTGTAACCTGATTTTTTATTTTTAAATTATATTTATTTTTATTATTATTATTTTTTTGTTTGGACTAATTGATTTGGTTTATTTTGATTTAATTTGGTTTGTTTGGAATATATATATATATATATATATATATATATATATTTATTGTTGTTTGGAAATCTCCCAAGTTAGTTTAGTGGGAGATAACCTCTACTAACATAGAGAGAGCAAAATCACGTTTTACAAGATTTTTATTATTTTTGATAGGCAGTTAATCATGTCAGGATTGAAACTACAAGATATTAGAAAAATACGGTTTTATTCTCTCTGGACTTGAGACGACTCTGAAGGAATTTGATTCGCTCGGTGCAGCGTTCTTAGACGGTTGATGAGGAATATTCTGACATATAAAATAACACAAAGAAAACAGAATTCTATCAACGTCTGCTATAGTTTTAAAGATATCGTCTCCATAGGGATTGTTTATTAGGAAGAAAGAATTAGATCAAGATTTAGGTTGAACAGTAAAAAGAATTCATTAGCAACAGAATTTTAAAGTTCATAGAATTTATTTTAAGTTTTTAGACACTTTTGACATTCATCAATCAAAACAAATGATTCATACTCGGTATTCCAATGATCACAAGTGAAATTAAATTGATCTACTAATTTATGTTGTTATTAATCCTCTAATTTGATAATTCAACTCTAAATTTCAGATTCACAATCTAGATCATCATCAATTATCTGTTAAAATATCTCTCGATTCAATCTAACAAATGTGAGTCACACAATTGCATATATCTCTATACTACAATTCATGTAACTAATACGCACAATCTGTAGAAAATCATATCTATTGTCTATCTCTAGTACAATGATCCTCTGTTTTTAGATCTGAAACTCAACCGCCATCTATGGTCTAAATTGAGCAACATAATAAGAAGATTACTTAACTCTCATTCTTGTAATTCAATTAACACATGAAAAATCAGCAAATCTGACTATAATTTGAACCAAAATTACACAATTAGATCCACAATTAACAACAGATCACAGCAAATAAACAGAGTTATTAGCTAACATTTCTACTTCGGCATATTCAAGTCAACACAAAATCATCATCGATATGCTATAAGATCTAAATCTTACCAAAGAAGATAAAAGTTGGACGCTGTCACAGTCTTCACTTCGCTATCTTCAAGCTAAACCTCAATGATCACAGAAAATAGAGCACAAAATTTCTTTAAGAAACTTCAACGAAATAGAACTCTTAAGAATGAAAAGAAGATTCTAGAAATTTAGCTCAGATTAATAAAATGTCAAAATGTCCTAATTGCTTCAACTGAGCTGCTATTTATAGAGTTTGCCCTGTGGCAATTCTGAAATAAAACTATAAAAAAAAAACAAATTGGCGAAGTACCAAATTCCTCATTTATGTCGCATATTCCTCTGCTTGAACCTAAATGACATTCCGAATAACCGCCAAACTTGATCGCCTATTGACAAGTCTTGTAGGAGAAATATATTGATATTCGTCTACTTTATCGTCAAACAACTAGGCGATGTTGCTTCTGCTCGCTTCCCTTGATATCGCCATTTTTTAAACTTTAGGCGAGATAAGTCATTTGTCGCTTCCCACTATATGTCTATTTTAAGCAACATTCATCATTTAGCCTTGGTCTGTCGCCTGCTTTCACTTCTCCTTAAGCGATATCTTCTTCTGTTGCCTGAAGATTTCACCTATATTGGTGACTTGTTGTAGGCAAGGAACACATATATTGCCTTCTGCATCTTTTCTTGTAGACGACTTTCATTTGTTTCGTTTTTTTTCCTGTTGCCATCTTCATCGAATGTGTAGGCGATATCCATAGGTGACATATTCTTCACTTGTAATACTTCGTCATGATCTTGGACTTTGGACGAAATTTCATTTGGTTCTCCTTTGTTCCGATTTTTACTATTTTCAGCTTTTTTTCCCGATCTTTTCATCCAAGTCTCTGTCTCAATAAAATAGTCTAGAATTACTAGAAATCCATTCAATATTTCAACTCTTAAGCTCAATTTCTACTCAATCAAGCTCATAAAATTCATCTAAATATAGGTAAATTCTAGACTTATCAACGGTGGTTCAGACTAAGAGTTCCATTCTTTTGGTGATTCCTAGTTGACCTCTGAATATATACAACTTACAGTAAACGATTCTTTTTCCTTCATCTCTTACATATAATAATGTTTATATGTTAATTGATTATTTAATTCGTATTACATTTATTTTTAAGTATATGCAATTATGATTTTAATTAAATTTTTTTTTTAGGTAGATCATAGATGTAATTTAATTTTATATTTTATTTTCTTAAAAATATATCAAATAATTATTTTTTTAAAAAAATAAAAAATTTTGATTAACCCCAATCGGAATCTTCAAACTCCAAAGCTTTTGTGAGGCCGGTTCGATGCCTGGTCCAATTTTGAAAACATCACTTTTATTTGATTTAAAAATGTCAGGTAATATGAAAAACTGGTAGTCTAATATAAGAAAATCAAAATTAAAAATATTAAAAACAAATCAATTGAAAAAAAAAATAAATAATATAATAAGGCTTCTCTTTCATTTGGTAATTTTTTATGTATTTTTTTATCAATTAATTTTTTCAAAAAATAGTCTCAATGTATAAATGAATCCTGGCTTGATATATACCAAACCAAGCCGTGTTTGGTTGGTAACACAATAAATTCAACTTAACAAAATAACATTACCTATAGTTTAAGGCACTTTTAATTATAACTAGGCATGGAGTTTGGTTGGTAACGCAATTATTTTGGAGTTTGGTTTTAAAATGATTAAGAAATGAGCATGTGGTAAATTTCGTTTTTGAAATTCTATAACATAAACATATGCTGCTACATGACCAAATATTTCTTTTTTGAATAAGTCATTCTTTAATTTTTCTAATTTTGCTTTAAATATACGAGATATTAAATCCGGTCTATTTTGAGGTTCTTCATTTGGTTTGAGTTCTTGCTTAATTTCAATCCAATTTGGATTACATGTCATTGTTAGGAATAGATCAGGCTTTCCAAATCGTTGAACTAATGTCATTGCGTCCATCTATCTTTTGCGCATATCTCTAGGACCGCCAATAAAAGTTGCTGGCAGAACAATTCTACGTCCAACATTACATCCACGAGTTTCACCTACTTCAATACTGTCAATAATTCCTTGATATAATTCGGTTCGAATTTCATTTTGCCGATTTTGAAAATAATCCAATCTCGAGCTTTCAAATTTGACATACATGTCCACGACATATTGTTGTAGAAGACGTCCTCCATACAGTAATAATAATTGTCCTGATTGTCGTATTTGCAATTTATAGCAATAATATTCACGACAAGTGACCATGTTCCTTTTTCTACCCTTCTGTAACACTGAAAAAAATAAACATTAGGTTATAAATTAAGAATAATATCATAAAATTAAATAAATAAATTATAATATACCTTCGGTCTCTTTTTGAAGTAACTCTGAAATCGAAGTTATCATCTGAGGATCTATTGACATACCTAGTTTACAAAATCTTTCTCTATCTTTCTTGTTAATTCTCTATATACCTTCATGCCAACCAATATCACCAAATGGAAATAATAGTGGATATTGAAGAGGATCATAACAACCAAAATAATAAGTTACTTTTTGAGCATATCCTTCATGATTATAAACAATAAGATCACGACAAGTATCTTGGACAGAATTTTCTTCAATCCATATAGCAGCTACTTGTGAAGCCAAAGGTGTAGCGTCGAACCCCGCTCCGGTTGAGACCGTAGCGGGTGCCCGAACCGCCACATTAACGATGCAGTTGCAATTTACCATTTTAGAAACATTTAAAAAGTCAATCAGATTATATGATATTTGTGCGGAAAACGAATAAAGATGTTACTTTCTTTAACATATGATACTTGGTTTAAATCATACATAGATGATATTTAGAAATTCCAAATGAATAAAACATATTTTACAACTATACTTTAAATATATTGTAAGCTCATTTACAAATATGATAAAATTCTAAAATACATGTATGGGTTATTACATCATTAGTGAACTTCACCATGAGAGCTCAAATACCACATGCCTTGCTCGATCGAACCTGAAAACACAATCTACGGGGAAAAAGAAAAATAAGAAAGGGTCAGGCTCACCCCTGGTTCACATCCCATGTCCCAAATAAGCACACGCAAATGCTCTTACCTTTCTGTCAAGATGCAATGCTTTAACACACAATGCAATTCTAATGTGAGCATCTCTAAGCTCACCTTAACTCATAGAAGTCAAGCGCAACCAATTCCTAGCAATCAATCATGCTAGTGTATCATTCGAGGCATCACACATTCATGCTCATTCTATGGTTTACCAATTATTAAGATTAATCTCATTTCTCCTTAACGTTAACCATATGTATCCATCAATCAATAATGCGATCAATACGACAATCAATACAATCGAGTCAATCATTTCAATTAAGTCAATCAAGACGATCAATTCGATTAAGTGAATCAATACAATTATCTCATGACGACCAATTATTATAATAGACTTGTGAGCCAAACTCCGCTTAGTCCAAACAACTCGACTCAAGGAGATCACCAACCAATCCAACAATCGAAGATTTTAATCTTTAATCAAGGGGGTTTAATCAAGCCACAATTATATTCAATTTTTAGGTTTTAAACACATTACCAAACTATGTCGAATTGCCTACCGAATTGTATACCGAATTACAATTCGGTAACACATGAAATGCAACAGTACGCCCCTGACCGAATACAATACCGAACTGTATGCCGAATTACAATTTAGTGACTTCAATGCATGACTCAAAACGCCTCTGTCCGAGCTCACTACCGAATTATATACCGAATTACAATTCGGTAACATACACAATTGAAAGACAAACCCTCTGACCAAGCTATATATCGAGTTCCCTACCGAATTATAATTCGGTAACCCGTGAAGATGAAAAATATGCTCTCTGACCGAACTCGATACCAAACTGGACACCGAATTACAGTTCGGTATCAAATAAAAATTACAAGATACAAGGTCATTTCTTGAACAATAAGCAATCAACAAATTGACCACATTGCAAGTTCTCATGTTACAAGACTTTATGGTTTTTAAATACCTTTAAAGATACTTCGTCGACAAGATATTCAATAACAAAATAACTTTTCAAAAACGTTCACAAGTAGGTGAGTTTACTAGCAATTAAATAAACCCGTGAAAGATTTAAAAAGTTTTGGAAACAATTCAATCAAGAGGTTTTTAATTCAAGAATTTCGATTCCTAAATATAGGATGTTTCGTACATTTAAAGAAGATTGAAATCCTTGCAATATCATTGATTTATTTCTATAATTTCAAAATATATAATAAATAAAGGACATCATCACAAATTCATAGTAATAAACGAGACTCAATTTGGAGTCCGGATACAAAACTTATACTAGTTACACATATTTTCCAAAAGCTAAAATTTACGAACACTTGGAGGAGATTTAAAATGTGGATATAAATATGATAATATTTTCAAAATCTGAAGATATAGTTAGAAAGTAATTTTAAAGACGAATTCATAGCCGCAAACGGAACCTAAATTGGAGTTCGGATGAGGGAGAACGAAGACCGACAAGTTAGACACACAAAACTGGCTTCCTGGCCGAGCTACATACCGAATTGCATGCCATAAAGTAATTCGGTAAGTAAGCAGATGCAAAACTGGCTCTCTGGCCGAAATACATACCACAATGCATACCATACTATAATTCGGTATGTATGCAGATGCAAAATTGGATCTCTGGCCGAAATACATACCACAATGCATACCATATTGTAATTCGGTATGTATGCAGATGCAAAACTAGCTCTCTGGACGAATTACATACCACAATGCATACCATATTGTAATTCGGTATGTATGCAGATGTAAAACTAGCTCTCTGGACGAATTACATACCGAACTGCATGCCATAATGTAATTCGGTAAGTAACTGGACACCAAACTGGCTCTCTAGACGAATTACATACCGAATTGCTTACCACACTGTAATTCGATATGTATGCAAATTCTGCCCAGGTTACCTATCTGAGTGATTTGCTCAGTTTCAAAATCCAACCAAATGACATCAGAATGCAACCAAATTTTAAACACATCATCTATGCATATCAAACAAAACATATGAACAATCCGTTTGTCAAGCGACCCAACCGTTTGGGTGAACAAAACTGAACAAGTTGCCTATTTGGTCAACTTGTTGCAGCAGCAACACAAGACAACAATTTCTAATTTTCAAGTTCCTACTTATTCCACCATTTCAATACCAATTCAAGAAAAACCAACATTTACCAACTAAGTTAACAACAAGTTGATTATTAGACATTCAATATGATTCCCCAATTCATAATTTAGCCAATTAAGCTAACAAAGATCCATTTTAACTTGATAAAACATATTAAGATCACACCACTAGACAAGAGTATTGGACTAAGGATTGGCTCACTAAACAAATATTCCAAAGCATCAAGATTATGCACAAGACATGTCATGATCTCTTATTTAGTCAAGTTCATTAGTCGTCTTGATTACCAAGCATGTTCATATCAATTCCAAATTTCCAATATCCATAAAATGTCATTTTGTTACGAAGTTCATTAGGAAGTCTTTCCTACTACCTAACCAAATGTCCTCATCAAGTTATCATCAAGTTCAAGTTCAAGTTTAAGAACCTTTTCAAGTTCATTAGCAAGACAATATCAATACATCATCAAGATCATCATCAATGACATTTCAAGGTCAATACGAAGCAAGTTTAAAATATTGCAAGTTTTAAACAATTCAAGTTCTAAAACATTTGAAGTTCAACATTCAAGCTCAAACAATCCAAGTTGAAATAGACACATTATGCCATTTTTAAGCAATCACCCTTAATTCTAGCTTGATTAGTGAAAACGGGACGTTAGGGCCGAAGCCATCGTTTTAGAGCCAAGCTCTCGTTGGGGTCCGAAGACCAATAAGCCGTAGAGCCGATTTACTCTCCCTCGAGTCAGTCATCTACCTTTGGATTCGTTCGTTAGGCCAAGAGGCTATGGTGTCGTCACACCCGTTAGGAGTCGTCACTCAATTCGTTCGTTTTTGGCCCCAATGCCAATTTATTGTTCATGTATACACATGTTGAGAATTCTCATTTTTTCCCTATGGCATGCCACTACATTCGCTAACTAGCTATATTAAGGGCAATTATCCATTTTAGTGATTCAACCACAATCACACATTTATCCTTTCTTTTATAACTTTCATTTACACATTTGACCTCTTAGAGGTACCAATACAATATTGTCATTTGAAATCGTTTAGCCACAAGGCAAACACATATGCACTTTCACATAGTCATAAATGCAATATGTTCATAATTATCAAGTCATGTATACAACAAACATGTCTTACCAACACATGTCAACACCATTTCAAGCATCCACAATCAAGAGCGAAAAGATAAGTCTCTAACCTATGCCCTTCAATATCCGCAAACAATGTGGACTCGTTCCACCCAAAACTTCAATTCCCAAAGCAGCGCCTAGCATGATTCTACATGCATTACATACATGCTCTAACGTCTTAACATGCAAGTATGCTCATCATATCAACTTTTGGATGGTTATCTTATTTAACCAATTTCATGGCATAATTACAAGTAACATATATTCAATGCATCAATCAATAACAAAGAAGTGTGTAGGGCTAAAAACGGAAATACAAACCTCCCATTCGTCGATCCACAAGTTAGAAAGCCGCTCCCGTGAGGGTTTCCACTTGTTCTAAGCCATCACCAATATATAACTATCACACTACAACCATAACATCATCACAATCATAATCACAAGACTCCACACAATTCAATCATCACATAACATAGCTATTAAGGGCATTAACACAAATAGATGAGATTAGGGTTCTACAAATGGGTTGGAAATAATCAAAAATCATTTATTAATATCCTAGGATCATTATTTAACAATATTTATCCAACAAAAATCATTTCTCCTCAAGCAATAACAAAACAACAATAGTGAAAATTAGGGCTTTTAACATCTAAACTCTAATGGAAGCTAGGCTATATGTTTAACACTTAAAATCAACTCAAAAACAATTTATAAGCATCATGAAACAAAACCCATATCATTAATTCAAAAACCATCAAGTGTAGAGAGAGAAGAGATTTTTACCCATGAAAAATATAGCTTTCAAAACTTGCAAATAGCATTCAATGGCCTCCTTGAATGTTGTTGATGAAACTAATGGGAAAATTAATGGTGGTTGGAGTGATTAAATGAGAGAAATAAAAGCTAGGGTTTTAGCCATGAAGAATAGAAGGATACGTATGAGAAGGGGGAAGAAGAAGAAGAAGAGGGGAGAATGAGTGTGTGTTCTTATACACACATGTGGGCTTTAGTTTTAGATTGGGCCAAGTTTGGGTCCATTCCAATTCCGAGCCCGTTTTCCACCAAAACTCAATTCCGACTTTTCCGTACTTCCCCAAAAATTTATTTTCAAGTTTTGAATTAAAAACCACCATCGATTTCAAAAATCCGAATTTTTCCGCTAAGATGGGCAAAATTGTAATTTTACAAAATTTGACGTTTAGATTCGAAATTCATATTTTTCCAAGTTCGAAAATAATTTTGACTCCATGCTTCCAATAAAATCGAGTTTTATCCTAAAAGCCCAATTCTGATTTCAAAGTCCGTTTTTGAATATTTAATTTCAAAATTAAATAAAGGTTTTTTATCCTAGTATATTCTTTTCAAAATAACTTTTCTAATCTCATCATTGCCCTTTATAGTATTTCGACTTATTCCGAAGTGGAATGTATCGAAAATAAAATATGTAAAAATTTCAAATTGGCCCTAACTTCTAGGCCCTATTTGCGGACGTTACAACCATATACCCCTTAAGAAAATTTCGTCCTCGAAATTTCTTTGATCAAATGTCCAAGATATTGCTCACGCTCAACCTTTTCAGACTACCAATGGTGTCTCCTTAACATAATTGTTAGCATAAGGAATGGAAGAAATGAGTTCAAAATAAAATAACATGGATAGAGTAGGTGTACCCAAGGCATCCATGACCGAAGAACACTTACAAATCCGAGTTCGAAGCGCTTCTTTAAAAATAATTTTCTTAAAATATTCATGTAGGCACATCATCTTGGATGACATACCCAAAATAATGACCAAGGATACGTTTACTCTCATAAGAGCAATGGAAGTTTAGGGGATTAGGTTGCCACCAAGTTCACACTTAGTGGATAAAAAACATAACAAAACCACCCATAACCGAAGGACTATATGTCACTTCGTCGGTATGATCCAAAATACAATAATTATCTCCAAAACGAGGAGAACAAACAACTTCACAATCCGTGGAAGTCATAATATCAATAAAATCATCATTGATCAGACAATCGCTACATGGATACAGATATTTACTTTCTTTATCTCTTTTCTTTTCTTCATCGGCAGTCGATCGAGCATTTGATATTTGGCTCTCATGTATGCAATGTCATTGACTTTCAAAACTTTTCAAAAATGAATGCAATGATATAAATTGAAAATCAATGCGAACAATTCTTAACTTCGATGTATAAGAGTACACAACAAAAGCATCCGAGAATCGGTGCTCTGATACCAAACAAATGTAGCGTCGAACCCCCGCCCCGGTTGAGACCGTAGCGGGTGCCCGAACCGCCACATTAACGATGCAGTTGCGATTTACCATTTTAGAAAAATTTTAAAAGTCAATCAGTTTATATGATATTTGTGCGGAAAACGAATAAAGATGTTACTTTCTTGAACATATGATACTTGGTTTAAATCATACATAGATGATATTTAGAAATTCCAAATGAATAAAACATCTTTTACAACTATACTCTAAATATATTGTAAGCTCATTTACAAATATGATAAAATTCTAAAATACATGATTGGGTTATTACATCATTAGTGAACTTCACCATGAGAGCTCAAATACCACATGCCTTGCTCGATCGAACCTGAAAACACAATTTACGGGGAAAAAGAAAAAGAAGAAAGGGTCAGGCACACCCCTGGTTCACATCCCATGTCCCAAACAAGCACACGCAAATGCTCTTACATTTCTGTCAATATGCAATGCTTTAACACACAATGCAATTCTAATGTGAGCATCTCTAAGCTCACCTTAACTCATAGAAGTCAAGCGCAACCAATTCCTAGCAATCAATCATGCTAGTGTATCATTCGAGGCATCACACATTCATGCTCATTCTATGGTTTACCAATTATTAAGATTAATCTCATTTCTCCTTAACGTTAACCATATGTATCCATCAATCAATAATGCGATCAATACGACAATCAATACAATCGAGTCAATCATTTCAATTAAGTCAATCAAGACGATCAATTCGATTAAGTGAATCAATACAATTATCTCATGACGACCAATTATTACAATAGACTTGTGAGCCAAACTCCGCTTAGTCCAAACAACTCGACTCAAGGAGATCACCAACCAATCCAACAATCGAAGATTTCAATCTTTAATCAATGGGGTTTAATCAAGCCACAATTATATTCAATTTTCAGGTTTTAAACACATTACCAAACTATGTCGAATTGCCTACCGAATTGTATACCGAATTACAATTCGGTAACACATGAAATGCAACAGTACGCCCCTGACCGAATGCAATACCGAACTGTAATTCCGACTTTTCCGTACTTTTCCAAAAATTTATTTTCAAGTTTTGAATTAAAAACCACCATCGATTTCAAAAATCTAAATTTTTCCGCTAAGAGGGGCAAAATTGTAATTTTGCAAAATTTGACGTTTAGATTCGAAATTCATATTTTTCCAAGTTCGAAAATAATTTTGACTCCATGCTTCCAATTAAATCGAGTTTTATCCTAAAAGCCCAATTCTGATTTCAAAGTCCGTTTTTGAATATTTAATTTCAAATTATATAAAGGTTTTTTATCCTAGTATATTCTTTTCAAAATAACTTTTCTAATCTCATCATTGCCCTTTATAGTATTTCGACTTATTCCGAAGTGGAATGTATCGAAAATAAAACACGTAAAAATTTCAAATTGGCCCTAACTTCTAGGCCCTATTTGCGGACCTTACAAAAGGAATATTATAAACTCTTTTATCTAAATTAACATTAGTTTTTATATGGATTCTGAGATTTTGTATGTAGCATATTAAATAAAGGCAACCTACCATTAGAAATTTCATTTTAAGAGAAGCTATGAGTTTTTGGTTCTTTTCAACAAATTATGTCCAAAAACTCAACCATAAGAACAAACAACAAAATATGATCAAGATCCCAAAATTAAAACAGCTATTGTCTTTTGATGAATTCACTTCAGCAGAAACTACAAATCAGATAAAACCAACTTATAAATCTATATCTTAAGAGTACATGTAAACATAATTATTTTTCAATACAACAAATCATGTTGACACATAAGGTAAACATCTAACATTGCTTTTACCACCACGAACATCATTTAACAATAAAATTCAATCTAGAAGCAACTATTTTTCAGAAAATAGAAAACGAGATCAACAACATTGATGTACATGTGTCAGTACAAAATCAAAACAAACACGATCTCGAATCTGCCACTACATCAAAGAACACACACAACACCAAAAAACCAAAAAAGATAATCAAAAGTGACAACTTACACCAGAACCAAGAGATAAGAGAACAAGCAAATCCATGGTAGTAAAAAAAAATGTGGAAAAAGTAGAAAACAGATTCACATGCCACAAATAAGGACCAAGAAACCCCAAACTTAACAATATATGGCAGCGAGTCTAGTAATGAATGGAATTCAATTGTCAATCAGAATGTCGTGATATCAATTAAATTCTATAGGATAATTTTCCCCAATCTAGTGTTCAATACGAGATTAACACCCTCCCCATTATAACAAATAACAACATTACTTCATTGTAAAAATCAGAAGTTAATAATGACATACGAATTTCAATTTCGATGTTAGAATGACTATCCAGCGCATTTCGACCACCAGTTACACGATTTGAAGTTGTACCTCTCGTATCTAAAATGAGGAAATATAAAATTAATAACTAAATAGAAAAGATATATTCATACAATTCGAAAATAAAGTGATACATTTATCACTTATGTAGAGCTTACCTTCGACATGATTATCACCAATCATGATTTATTTTGAGCGTTTACTTTTTCTTTGTTTGTCACCAAGCAAATCACCTTGACGATTTTGTTTATGAATACCTATAATATCTAAGATAATATTTAACAAGTATATAAAGACAAGACTGGACATATGCAATTTAAACTGTCAATTATTTGCAAGCGCTCACCTGGGGAATGTATCGTTTGAGTCTTTTCCTTTTGGAGTAGCTTTTTAGCCGCATATAATTCTCTTTTGCTTTTACAAATCATTCTCTTTTTTTCTTCCGGTAAAAGAGAATACTTATTCTTTTTTCTTTCAGAATTTCCCATTACCTGCACAAATTGTTTTTAGAGAAGAAAGAAATAGATAGAACAATTTGTAGTGAACAGTAACAAATGAAATAATAGAAAACAATACAAATTGAAACGATTATTAATAATAAAATAATAGTTGTAATCTATATCGCGAAATGGACCCAATTCATGGATGATGAAAAGATAAAGAGAACAAAAGCTACCCAAATTTCAATCAATGTACCTTAGATTTAATAATTATTTTGTACCGAGATATGCAGTCCTCGTTATATATACAAACAGTCTGATGAGCACGACTTATTATCTTATTCCAGAAACTCTACCACTCAATGCAGCCTTGCTCCAGGTTCTGAGTGAAGTTCAAGAGTCTGACTCGGAACAACTTGAAGAACATCTTGTTTCTCTGCAATAAAATAATCATATCAAAATGAAGATTCTTCAAATTCTTAGTGCAAGTCTTTGTTTACCACGATCTGAATAATGAAAATTGAGAAATAAGCGCAACAATGCAAGAATATAAGTTGGAAGAAAGATATAATCTATGTCCTGTATACATGAAAAAATTACTGATTATTATATCAAACTATTATCCATGAGTGAAGAAACACAAAACTAATGAATCAAGAGATCGAAAGAAAGAGAACCGAATTTTATAGGTTTGCTAATATGAAAGACAGACCAATATCAGGAAATTAAATCAGCTTAAACTAAAACATCACAGTAAACAAAACCAAATATAAAAGATGTTTATTAAATCCACTCATCACATGACTTTTGTCCACCGCATCTTCTGACATAAGTCTACACAAAATCTCACTGATAGAACCTACAACCCTCTTTACCAGAAACTCCAAGTAGGAGGACATGCTATGGTTAAGAAGGTAGGCTTAACGATATAACCGCGCACAGCTACACGTATGGAGGACACTGTTGTAAGTAAAGATCTAAACAATCTCTAACATGTCCTAAATGTTAGTATTCTACTTGTCTTTAACAACCTTAAATAATCTTTAGAATGTTGTAAACTCTGGTCCCACTAACAATCCGAATCTTTGAATTTCAAAGCCACATGTATAAATAAAAGAGTTAATTATAATAAAAATAATAATAAAAAATTAACACTACATATAATAAGAACATAAGCAATTACATCAACTACACAGTCATCCATACCATAAACTAAAAAAAACACAAAATTGAAATCCCAAAACCATCACACAAGAAATGAAATACTATTACAATTCATCTCCGCCAAACGATCACGATCGTCCTAATAAGACAATCAGAAACACCAGAGCAGCAGCTGATCATCACGACCAATAACAATGAATCATCGTGATCAGGAGAAGATATAGTTGTTGATGGTGTTTTACACAATATAAATCCAGACAAATGCCTTTCGATAACAGAATAAAAAAAAGGAATCCAGACAGAGGACCTAACAATGCTAGAACTACATAAATCAAAATTCAGCAAAAGCAAATGGAAGCTTAGATTTTAACAGAAGTTCATCTCTATTACTATATATAATTCAAAAATTCCAAGTAAACCTTAACCCTAATGTCAATTTCTATATCTATATCTATTACTATATATATATATATATAAATATATATATATATATATATTCAGATCTACAAGCTTAAACAATGTTTTACTTTCACATGCAATATTCTATTCACACAAAAATAGAATATTATACAGATTTGCGGTGTAGAAGACGGAGGAGAGATGACTTAACTGTATGAGAGAGGAGAGAAACTGAAAATAGCTTCCATGGGCGAGATGGTTTGAAGATCGGTAGATGATTAGTATATCTGTATACGGATACACAGACCCACCCAAAAAAACTCGATCAATTTCCAATAACAAAAATCGATTAAAAAATAAAATTGAAAACAAAAACAAATGATTGTGATGAATACCTTCCGGCGACAGAGAAGAAAATACAGATATGTTAGTCAAAGGTTCTTCGTTTTCCAAAAGGCGTTCGCTGTAAATCATATGGACGACATATGATTAAAACTATATGGAGGTGAGATATTGCAGTGAACATAGAATATCATCTGATTCCATGGTTTATTATTGTATCAGTCCTTGTAATATTTTCATTGAGACCTTAGTCGATATACATAATAAATTCCTTTGTGAATTGACAGTATGACCCAATGTTAAAGTATAAAATTTTTAAATGAAATAACTTGTTAATTATGTAATTTTTGTGATTGAGGAGGACAAAAAAGGAAAGTGAAAAATTGGGTGCATTTCTCCACCTGCTTCTAGCCTCTTTTATATATAGTAAATGATTAAAAATATATATATTATTTAATATTTTTATTTTTATAGAATTATAGATATGAAGTTGTAGTTATTTTATAATTATAAATATATTAATTTAATTTGTATAAACATATTTTTAATATTTTATAAAGTTAAATAACTAAATCAGTTCAATTCCAATCTAGACCATAAAAAAAATAAAATTAAATATAATTTAGAAAACCTGAGTCCATATCTAGTGGAGATCTGTATCTTGAATTTTATACGAAACAATATTGATGCTCGAGCGAGTTAGAGCCAATTCATGTTCCAACATAAAAATGATTTGGAGATGATTATTTGTTTTATTTTTTCAAAACATTGCATGATTATTAAAGGATAATTATAAACAAAATGAATGGTTATTCTCAAATTATTTTTCTTTTGTTAAATGTCTTTGACTTGTTTTTAAAGGCTATATGTATTTTGAGTTATGTTTCCTGTAACTTATATATTTTGAATTGGGACTCATGTCATGTTATAAAAAAAACTTTCAAATTATAACTCCTCTTGGAGAAGTACACACAATCAATCAAACAAGTAGCAAAAATCCTTTCTTCCTAAGATGAGTACAATCTATTCAACCTAAGTAAAGCATACCATCAACCATGCTCACACAATAAAGCAACATAAATAAGACAAATAACACAAGTTGATTTTACGTGGAAAAGCTCCTCAATATGAGAAGTAGAAACTATATGATCATAGTCCATTCCAAAAGTCCACTACAATTAAAGATAGAGATTACACAATATTCTAATACCAAATAAGGAACCAACAATAGCACCAATCCTAATAATACCAAGACAATGATCAAACAATAATAAAAGGAAAATAAACCAAATCAACATCCACATTCTGATGACCGCCGCTCTCTACAAAAGACTCAAAATCCAATCTCCATCGTTCAAAATTAACTTCAATGTGTCCTCAATAACGTATCTAAAATTCAGCTTGATCCACAACTAACAAAAGAGATCAATCCCTTTGAATCCTACTACTCAATGTTGTGATAGAAATCCAACATCATTCACTTCCTACAGTATAACTTCTTGATGAGTACTGCAATCAATGATCTCAATGATCAATCATCAAAATAATAAGTCTACTATGTACAATCCAAATTTAGGCATAATGGTCGATCAGTTATCAAAAGCTCATATTGTGTAGAAGAAGAAAAATCAGTTTTCTTAATTTTCTCAATAATTTTTCCTCTTCTTTTTGGCTGCAACTTTCACTCTATTCTTTATCAACAAACCCTAAAATCCTTAGATTTTATATTAGGGCTCCTAAGATTTTTTGAGTCTCACACATAAGAGGGACCTTACGCAACAAATCTCCCTCTTCTTGATTATTTGGAGTAGCTCGTCATTCCAGTGATCTTCTTGTAGACTTTAAACATTTTTTCATGTTCACCTTTCGAAGCTTTAATATTAAACTTGTGTTCTCCCACATAAGTTAATAACTCACCATCATGAGTCTAACCCGAATTCAAATCAACCAAACTATCACCATTACCATATCCTGCAACCTTAAACTTCTCTATATCTTGTATAGTTTTATTTTCCATGAACACATCATCTCTTCTTCTTATTAGCTTCTTCAACATTGGGTCAGAAAATCTATACCCAAACTCATCTTGATCATTGCTAATAAAAATAAATTGTTGGACTTCATACCAAGCTTGTGCCTTTTACAATGGCAAAAGCCTTATACCCAAGCTGATCATAGATCACATCTCTATCTATCCAAACTTTCTCCGATACATCAAACTCTAATGAAATATAAGGTGTGAGGTTAAGGAGATGTACAAGTCTACATAAAGCTTCGCTCTAGAATTACACTGGCAATTTTGATTTCAAAAGCAATTTTCTCACCTTTTCAACTAGTGTTCCATTCATCATCTTAGTTAAACCATTTAACTGAGGTGTTCTTAGAGATGCCTTTTAATGGAATATACCATATTGTTTACAATACACATCAAAAGAACCTTTATATTCTCCCTCATTACCCGTTCTATGTACTTTAACCTTTTCTTAGTCTGTCTCTCCACCAATACTTGAAACCACTTGAACACATCTATTACTTGATCTTTTGTCTTCAATGTATAAACAAAAGTCTTTCTTGAATGATCATCCATGAATGTCTAAAAATATAAGGCACCCTCAAGTGACTTCACCTTTATAGGCCCATAAAGATCTGAGTGTACAAGATCAAGTATATCTAATTTCCTTTAGATGAAGAACTTTGAAAGCTAACCTAGTTTTGCTTTCCTAGCAAACAATAGGAACACCCCCTCAATTCTGCGTCCTTCATATTATAAATTTTCATCTCCTGCGTTAGAAGAGTCAAACCTTTCTCATTAATATGCCCAATTCTCTTATGCCAGAGTTCAATTTCATCTTCATCCTAAATTGCATCAATGAAAGATTTTGAAAGTTCAGCTTGCAACATATATAGGTTAGATTCTCTCTTACCTTTAGCCATAATAATAGATCCTTTAATGAGCTTCCACTAACCATTACCTAATATCCTTCATCATCAAGCCTACTTATAGAAATAATACACATACGAATATCAAGGACATGTTTGACATTCTTTAAAATAACCCTGGAGCATTTTTTATCTCCTATCACATCACCATATTCAATGATTTTAGCTAAATTATTATTCCCCATTCTCATACCCCCAAAAATCATCAATAGTGTAAGATGTAAAGAAATCCTCCCTTGAGGTCGCATGATAAATATCTCCACTATCTATCATCAAATTAGTCTTATAACTTATAAAGTTGATAGAATCATCATATACCAGCATAAAGTCATCCAATATATCTATAGTAACACCTTCCCTTTCACCTTCAACTTTATTTTATTCACTTTTGTCATTGCTATTTTTCAATTTCAGTTGTCTGTGATGCCTTTCAATTTGCCCTTTTCTGTGACGGTAATAACAGTCAACATTGGCGTACTTGTTTAACTTGCCTCTACTTTGGCTCATATTCCCTTGACCTTAAGTCTTACTTCTTTCACTTCTTTCTATAATGGATTTCTAAAGTAAATGTTGATCCTTGAGCCTTTCTCATTATCTCCTCGTTCAGAATGTTACTTATAGCGTCAAACCCCTCGCTCCAATCGAGATCGCAATGAAAGTTCGAACCGCCATATTAAATAGTTACATTTACAAATACAAAACCCTTTTTCAATTGTCTTAGGATAGGTCAATTTCAAATCAATCATTTCAAAAATATTATTTATGAAAGATAATCATACTATAAAGTAAATATGGTTTAAGAAGTAGTATCACATCAACAAGGTTTATACAAATACCAATTAAGTAATGATTTTTTATAATCATTTTTAAAATACAAAGTGAGTTCATTTACAACCATTACTAATTCTCAAAATACAAATATAAGTATGCACATAATTAAATGAAACTTCATCATGAGAGCCTTATGAACCAAATTTCTAGCTCGATTGAACCTATCAAAAAAGGTTTTGGGGAAAAGAAAAAAAAAGGTAAGGCACACACCTGGTTCGCAATCCATGTCACTAAACAAACACATGCAAATGATCTTTCCTTCTCATCGAAATGCAATGCTTTCATACATAATGCAATTTTAATGTGAGTGTCTTTAAGCTCTCTTTAACTCATAGAAGTCAAGCACAAGCAATTCCTACTAAACATTTATGTGTGTAATATATATCCAATCATATTGAAAACTCCAAATTGTAGAAAATCACAAAAGAAAGCGAATAAGATTCAAATCATTCAATTAAGGCCAAAATTAATAGGGAAAATAAATATCAAATAAGCGTAATATGTATCCAATCATACTAAAAACTAAAAAACCAAACAGTTTGGCTATAACTTTTTCTTTGGATTATTTGTGCTAGCAAATTAAATCCAAATAATTGGATTGAAGAAGAAATTAAACATAGATATAAGAGAAAATTATTTTTTCTTTTTACGAAAGAGGAAGAAAATTCTTGTCAAAAATCAATCCCACACCATTGATTAAGAATCTTTTTTCTAGTTTTAAATTAAAAATAGCTTTTTGATCACCAGGTCTTCTTCTCAGGTTTTCATAGATTGTTGAAGAAGATGTTGGTGTAATTAGTTTCTCAAATGACCATGAAAATTCAAGTAGTAGCATCGAAGATGAGAGTGTTAAAGTTAATGATGGATATGATAGTGGAAAAAATAAAGGAGATTATGAATAAATAATACATTCTTCACACTTTAATGTACATTTGTATCAAACCACAAGACAACCTTGTTATCAAATTAAAGGTAGAAATAGAGGAAATACAAACGTTAGTCAAGAAGATAATAATTAGCAACATAAAAGAATGCAACAAATGGATGATGAATCTTTAATAATGAAGTTCTCATCTTAAAAAAGTAGGACAAATGGTTGATGGATCTTTAATAGTGAACTTTTTATCATTTAATAATTAAGTTATTGTGTTAACATGTATCTTTCATAATGAATTTGTCATTGGTTAATAATGAAGATATTGTATTAGCATCTATTCAGGTTGTGTTCGGCAACAACATTTCAAACAGTGTTTAGCGGTCTGGACAACAGTTGAAATAACAGTTTTAAAAAATTGACATTCGGCTACAGCGGTTGAATATAGCAGTTAGTGATCATGATAGCGGTTTCCAGAATACTATATGAAATAGCATTTGTTAAAATGCTATTAAAATATTTCCATTTATATCCTTAAAATTTTAATGATATTCCATTGTTACCCTTCCTGAAATTTAAAAAAAAAAAAAAAAAAAGAAATCAAATTCAAAGAAATTTAAGAGACATGGAATTACAATCAAAATATCTCACTCTATCCCCTCTCCATTGATCAATCTTCAAACTGAAACTTTATCATTCTTCAGACTGAAATCTCATGGTGGTAATGGTTGAGTTGTGAAGAGATTTCAAGGTAACAATATTTTTGCCAGTTTGATTGGTATTTTAACGGAACAAAAATCTTATTAACATTACTATTTTGAGTTAGATTTATCTACACGATGTTTGTTTTCTATATTTGGATGTATGTACATGAGTCTCTATTTCATGTTTTGGTTAGAAATTTGTTGTTCCATCTATTTTCATGGAAATAGATTTGAAATTGTAACAAGGGTTCAATAACAATGTGTCTTCTTTATTTGTGTAATTGTTTTGGGTGTTTATTTATCGTGGTATGTTATCATGCGTATTAAAGTTGAAATGTTGATAATAAATGCAAAATCACAGCTTAACATGAAAATCCATTTGAGCTAGCTTCGAGTATTGTACGTTAGTCTCTAAAGTTTTAATCTTTTTTGTGCAGCTTATAATGGTGTTTGGTGGTGGTGTTCAGGAGGGATTTTGTAGTTTTTATTGTTGTTTGTTATTGTAGCGTCAAACCCCCGCCTCGGCCGAGACCGTAACGGATGGTCCTAACCGCCACATTAACAATGCAATTGCAATTTACAATTTAGGAACAATTTCAAATGTCAATCATTTTATACAATATTTTTGCGGAAGACAAATAAAGACATTACTTTCTTAAACATAAAATACTTTGTTTAAATCTTATATAGACAATGTTTAGAAATTCCAAATGGATAAAAACATCTTTTACAATCGTAATTCAAATACATGTGAGCTTATTTACAAACATGATAAGATCTAAAATACATGTATGAATGGTTACAACATTAATGGACTTCACCATGAGAGCTCAAATACCATATGCCTTACTCGATCAAACCTGCCCACAGTTCAAGAGGGAAAGAAAAAGAAGAAAAGAAGGGTCAGGCACACGCCTGGTTCGCATTCCATGTCCCAAACAAGCACACACAAATGCTCTTACCTTTCTATCGATATGCAATGCTTTATCACACAATGCAATTCTAATGTGACCATCTCTAAACTCACCTTAACACATAGAAGTCAAGCACAATCAATTCCTAGCAATCAATCATGCTAGTGTACCAATCGAGACATGCTATGTCACACATTCATGCTCATTATATGGTAATCATTAAGATTAATACCATTTCTCTTTATCATAAACCATATGGATCCATCAATCAATAGTGCAATCACAAGACAATCAATACAATTGAGTCAATCAAGGTGATCAATCAATCAAGAAACAATCAAACGATCGATCAATCAATCAAGATACAATCAAACAAACAAATAACCAATCAAGAGATAATCAAGCGATCAATCAATCAATCAATCAAGAAGCGATCAATGAATCAATCATTCAATCAATCAATAAACAATCAAGTAGTCATATCATCGATATCAATTGAATAACAATAAATGAGTAATCGATTAATAGCCAAAACCCCGCGCTTAGTCCAACAACCCGAATTTAAGAAGACATTCGACTAATGTAATATTTCCAATGCTCATAGGAAAATACATAAGAAAATCTTATTACAATGACATTCAATCAATAGAAAAATATTACAAGGGTTTCAAATTTACAAAACTCAAGTATGTTCAAATACGTTCAATACGCTTTTATCAAGACAATGTTCAATATCAATTAAAACCTTAGAATAACCAAAATAAACTAAAGGGAAGATGATTTGGATGAATGGTTAAAAATACAAAATTCATCTTTGGTTTACATACAATTGAAAGAATATTTTTCAATACACCAATATATTTAATTAATTGGCAAGCAATGCAACTAGTGAACTTACTAAAGTTCCATAGTCAATCGAGTCAATCCATCAATCAATCCTTACAATCAATTAAGCAAGAAATAATTGATCTTATTCAATTTTTAATATTCATGAAGGCAATTATCAATCATACAATTCATAGATGAAACCCAACATCTAGACAAAGAATCTTTAAGCTTACAAAACATAGATAACGTAACTTAAAAATGTCCGTAGACTATAAGGACTTTGGAAATCAAAAGATGCTAATGACTTTTTTTTAACTTACAAAACAAATAACCACTTACAAGTAATACAACCCAAAACAATTCGCTAACATGTCATTTATACACTTAACATGGTCTTGTAAACATCACTTACATCACAATTAACGTTCACAATTCAATTTCAATCCATTTGAGCCTTACAAGAGGCCATCATAATATTATGGTATATTTACTTATTTATTTATGGTTGAAAATAAGTAAACTAAAGCATTTTTAAATCAATAGGGAAGAAAATTGCATTTTATATAAAAGCTAAATTTTCTGATAGTGTTGGAGTATTTTCAAAATCGCAATATTCAAATGACATTATTTTTTAAATATAAAGAAATGGTTGAAAACAAGTCTCAATGACGAATCCGTAGCCGCAAACGCCACCCAATTCGGAGTTCGGACGAAGGAGAACGAAGGTAAAGAAGTTCACTGTTCAGACCTGGGCGTCCTAGTAAGCTTGACCAGGGCGCGACCAGGGCGCGAACCAGGGCGCCCAGTGCAAAAAACAGCTTCGGTACCACTTTTTCGCCTCCTGGTTCGCATCCTGGTTGCTTACCAGGGCGCGGACCAGGGCACCTAGTTGTTCTAGGACTTCAAAAACATGGTTTTTCTTCATTTTTACACCACCAAAACACTTCTTTGAGTTTATGAATCATTCCAAAAACAATTTATGGACTTGATAGGAATCTTAAACACCTAGAAACACCCTATGATTAATGCATTAAAACACCTTTGTTTCATGATTCTTTTAGTTCCGAAACATCTCATATAAAACTTCAATACACTAAAGCTTTCTCAATTTATTTTCAAAGCTCTTAGTTAAGGTTTGTAAAACCAATTTGGAAACCAAAAATTGACATAACAACACTTGGGACACTTTAAGTACACATGTATTCAACAATAAGGGTTTTAACCCAATCCATTTTATAAGAGAACAATATGTCACAAAAGCAACTCATCAAAAGGGTTGGACTAAGGGTTGGCTATTCAATTACACATCCAAAACATCATGATCATGCACATACCACACATAGGCTCTTAGTTAGTCAAGTTTCCATGCATTCACTTATTCTTCAAGTTATGTCAAGCCATTCACATTAGCCATATAATTCAATTATGACTTATAGATATGAATTAGTTATCTTACAATTAGGCCATATTAACACAATTTTCTCATGACTTGCAAGAATCCAATTATGAGCAATTTAGGGGTAATGAGACACACACCAAGGCTACACAAATGAACCTATTTAGCCATGGTATCCCATTAAGATTATCAATCATTTTCCATGTTCAATCATGTCAATCTCAATATCAATTTCAATATCAATAACAATATCAATGTTAATGTCCACATCAAGAACATTATCCATTCTCATCTAGAGAATAATTTGCAATACTTTATCAATGACAATATCCGGATTTATTAACCAATGGCCAAAAACAAACCATAGAATAGAAAATGGGATTCAATATGGACCCCTTGTCCCAATATGAACCGAAGTTCCAATGCAATATGGACCGAAGTCCTCTATGGACCGAAGTCCCAATATGGCTTCCGCGCCGAGAAACACGATATATTCGTGCCGAAGTACTTCTAATCCCTAGGCATGCCTTACCTTCTATCTTCTAGAGCAAGTCTAAGGGCATTTGGTTTTAATACCATATTTTCATTCATCAAGGTACATTGTTTCCACTATGACATTCACCAAGTCCAATTTATCAATATTCAATGAGTTCAATGATCAAGCCAACATACAAGGCTACAATTTATTTCAAAGTGCTATTTTTCCCATAACAACCAATTTCAATAGGTTATTCAATGTTGATTAAACATACCAATAAGGTCATTTTTACCAATATTGACAATATCAAGTTATCAAAACCACAATACTAATACATGTTTCTCAATGACATCAATTCTACCAATTTGTATCATTTAGTCTCCAATGAAGTTCACAACAATATTCACTATTCATCAATTTTACCAATATCACCAATTCGCATCAACAATCATCAATAGCAATCAATTTGACAATATTCATCACAATAAACACAATCATGACATCCAAACAAGAAGGCATTGCGGAATTTAAGTCTCTACCCTAACTCCGTCAATTCACAAACAATGTGGACTTAGTCCACCCAAACTTCAATTCCCAAGGGCAACGCCTAGCATGATTCTACATGCAACCATACAAGCTCTAACGCCTTAATCATGACAATAATGATCAATACACTCAATTTATTGGGTGGTTTTCTTATTTAACCAATTTCATAGCATAATTATAAGCAGACATACATTCAATGCACCATTCAATAACATACAATTGTATAGGGCTAAAAACGGAAATACGAACCTCGCATCCGTCGATCCACAAGCTAGAAAGCCGCTCCCTTGAGGGTTTTCACTTGTGATAGCCAACAGCAACACATTTTAAACGTACTACATTCAATAATAACAATACAATCATCATCACTAATGTTCCAACACAACTCAATTACCACACAACAATTCTATTAAGGGCATTAGTATACTAATGAGATTATAGTTTTTCAAAATAGGTTACAATTAACCCAAAATTACATTGTAACCACTTAGTATCATTAATTAACAATTTTCAATATTGAAGAACATAAAAACCCAATTTATTCAAGTTAGAGATTTTGACAAAATTGACATTAGAGTCAAAAACCATTTTACTTCAATTGGAAGCTATTTAATCTCAAAACCATCTCAATAACAATATTTAGATATCAAGACTAAAACACATATCATCAATTTTATACTCATCAAGTGTAGAGACAATAAGACAAAAATGAACCTAGCTTATTGGAAAATTAATCACATATTAACAATTCAAAATCAACCCAAAAACTTTATAAAGGCATTCAAGAACCAAAATCAATAAGTTATTTTCGGATTAAAAATGAGTAGAGAGAGGAGGATTTTACCTTGAAGAGGAAAGACTCTAATATGGTGAAATAACCTCCTTAAAGCTTAATGAATGTGGAAATAGAATTATTTTTGGTAGCTTTGGTGGTGGAGAGTGAAAAGGGGTGGCTAGGGTTTCATGGTAGTGTAGAGAGAAAACATAAGGAGAGAATGAGGGTGTTTGGGAAGAAAGTGAATAGTAACCTTAAAGTGGTGTGGGTTCCATGACTAACAAGTTGGGCTTTTAAATTGGATTGGGCCCAAATGTGGGTCCAATCCAATTTCGAGCCCGATTAATCCCGAAACCCGACTCCGTCACTTCAATTGATTTGTAAAAATTTTGTTTCAATATTTTACATCAAAATAGCCACCGATTTTAAAATTTGAATTTTTTCGTTCAATAGGGGTAAAATGGTAATTCTGTGTAACATTTTTTGTGTTATTTGGTTGTTGTTGTTTTTGTATAGATGAATGATGCTAGTCTTCGATGTTATGAAATGTATTTATTCTTGTTTATGTGCATTGTTAGATTTTGTATGAGAGTTTTATTATGTTTTGTGTTGGTTGTTTGATCATCTAACTGTTAATTTTGTTGGTGATAGGCTAGAGATTTGTTAATATTTTGATGTTTTTATTTTTCAATTTCACTTAGGTGCATGTAAGTGTATATTATGTATTTAGTTTTTTTTTCTAGATTATGAATAAGATTGTGATAATTGTTGTCTTCTTATTTTTTCATTCTAAATTTAATTGGATTTCATTTACATTTTTCATTCTAAATTTACATTCGATTTACATTGGATTCGATTTACATTTTTACAATGATATCATATGCTCAGAGAGGGAATCATTCAAATCTTGGAGGGAATTGTTCAAATCTAAATGTAAGTACAATAAAATTTCTATTTTTATTTAGTTTACATATGTAGATAGATATGTACTAATTTTATATGGTTGTTTTGATGTGTTGTTGTTTTGTTTATTCAGTTAATTAGGAATCATATTAAGGAAGAAATAAATAATTTGGTGGCTTTTTTACCGTAAACTTAGACTTTTTGACTTATAGATTAAAAGTAGCTTAAAAATAATTTGGTGACCTGTTTACCTAAGCTGAGTGATAAGTTGTTGACGTGTTTACCTAAACTGATAATAAATAGCTTATAAGCAAAAGAAATGGTAAAATGACCATTAAAGATATGTATGATAATTATTATAAAAAAATATTTATTCTAATAATTATTTAATATATTAATATAAATAAATATTATTTTGTTTGATATAATTATTTTTAAAATTGAAATAATTATTTAAATTATTCATTAAATATGTAAATATGAGTAATATTTTTATATTCTAATCTAATACACTTGTTTTAAAATCTTGTTTTAAAATTTATAACAAAATAAACATGTAAGATGTCAAGAAATTTCATTTGCAAGCACATCCCGTAGTCCTAACTAATAATTACTTAAATCTTGATATTAGTTAAAAACATCTTGAGCTTGTTCTCTAAACGTTTTCTCGTCTAAGTTTGGTTGATATGATTCATTTTAAGCCGCCTTGAAACTAGAGTCTAACACTTTCTTTTTTCTTATGTAGTTGTGTAATGCCATCGTCGCAATTACAATATCAACTTGGGTGTCAAATGGATAATATGTCATATCTCTTAAAATTAACCACTTTACTTTCCACACACCAAAAGTACGTTCTATAACATTGCTACAGGAAGATTGCAAAAAATAAAACTTTTCCTTCTTACCCCTTGGCCTTCGAGAAGTTGGTGTATGACCATAGCGAAAATCTTGTAAATGGTAGCAAACATCATTCCCTTTATATGGCGCCATATATCCGAGTGTGTGTGAATAACCGGGATCAACTAAATAATAATTTTGTTATGCCGGGTGTGGAAACTTTAATTATTGTCATTTAATTGTGTCTAAAAGAATTTGATTATAATGTGCTGCTCCTTCCTAACCAGCAATAGCAAATGTGAAGCACATATTAAAATCGACAACTGCTAATATATTTTGAGTTGCATGCATTTTTTCCCAATGAACGGAATTTCGGTGCCTCGAGGTAATATAACCTTGACATGAGTTCCATCAATTGCCCCAATACAATCTTATACAAAGTGACGATTTATTAAGACAAAATAAATAAATAAATGTGAAGTTTAAAAAATATATAAAAATATTAATTAGCATATATTCAATTTTTTTACCTTAAAAAATTTATATTTGGGATGTTGTGGTCGATGATAACCGATGCCTTCATTATATTTAGGGTAGGGTCAGATGATATCGGTAGCTAATAACTTGACAACTTGTAAAGCATGGTGAAAATGTTTGTGTATGGTCTTCCCTGAATGAATAAACATTTCCTTCTGCTACCAAACTTGTGAGCAAAAGTCATTAAGAATATTCCTACTTCCTCATAGATAGACATATGACGTGCTGCTTGTAATCCATATCTATCACGCAATTCATGACACAAATCAAGAAAGATTTCTCTATCCTAAAATCTTGATAGCATCTTTTGTCTTGATCTAAACAAAAATTCATGTATAAGCATATGCCTGAACAAATCGATGTACGCACCGGGATTTTGTCCATATAAGTTGCGTAATATAATAAAACTAAACTTGTGGCAATATTTGTTAACTTCTCCCATTCTTCATCTATATATTGAGATGATTTACTATCTACATGGCATCCCATGTTAGGTTTACAAACAACATCCACAAGTGAGCCTAACTGAATGAGATTTGTGCAATCATCATCTTTTCCATCCTTCTAATTTTCACAGACTTCATTAAAAATTGGCCCTAAATTGAAAGGTTACATCCTATTCAAAATACACATATGAAAAATAACTATTTAATTAGAAAAAATATGGCAATTCAACAGCTAATGTTTAAAAAGGAAAATAAAAAATAATAAAGAGTAAAAAGGTGATATAAAGAATAAGTACGAATTCAACAATCAAAAATTAATCCAAACATAATATTTATGAAAATACATATAAGACATAATTCAATTCAACTAGCATCTATTTATATAAATAAAGCAAAATCCCTCAGCGAGTCCACGAATTTGAAGTGGCACGCTGAGGATTCAGTATTAGGTTGAAAAATACCGAAAATTGATGTTTTTGAGCTTTTTGGTATATTTTGCAAATAGTGTGTTCCATGTCAATCCTCATAATTTTGGTTTGACTCTGCTTCCTCTTCCTCTTCCTCTTCTTTCTACATTAATCCCTGTCTTCTTCTCTTTTTGTTTTTCCTTCATTTTCTCGAAACATTTATTGCAGATCTAAAATAGAAATCGTGAAGATTTTAATAAAAATCATAGCTTCTCTAACAAAATTAATGGCATTTAGATTATGGGCTTCTTCAACCACCAATTCTCTCAAACTTTCCTTCGCCTAAAAAACCACACTCTCTCCTGCATTCTCCCTCTCCACGAGTATCCTAACTTTTGTCTTTTCTCTTTTACTTTTTATTTCTTGATTCCTTATTTTATTTTTCAAAAGTTATTCTTAAGTATGCTTCACTAGAAAATGAGTCTTTGATAGAATAGTGTAACTTTTCTAGAAGAGTGATATCACGTATTGTAACTTCTTATATTGTCATGGTATTCGACTCTCTATCGCAGCTGCCGCCTTTTAATTACCAGTCGAAGCCATACGTTGGTCCTTCTGCTGACTAGCTTCTCGAGAAGCGGAAGCGATTCTCAGGTTTTTCCATATTCTACTTCTATTATAAGCCTTTGTTTTACAAATATTCGTGATTTGATTTTTCAATTTTATTTTATGAGTAGGTTAATAAAAGTGGAGTTAGATTTATCTAAATTGATTTGTTGATGTTCTGATTTTGGTTGTTATATGTGTTATCTGATGTTCCTATTAAAGTTGTGTTCTCCAATTGATTATGTCTCTTTTCCCATGCAATAGAACTTATGGATATTGATGCATTGGTAGAAGCAAATAATTGTATTGGTATATCCTTTAAAATTCAATAGTCATAAGACTTTTGGAAGGTTTATAAAAGTGATGGTTCTATTGTAAGCATAACTTTATAAAGTTTTACATTCATATATGCCTATTGTGCAGAAATCAATCTTAGAAAAAATGGAAATTTAGAATGGTGGGTCTATTGTTGTTGAAGTGGGTGGGATTGAGTTGGGTCAAGGGATATGGACAGAAGTGAAATAAATGGTTGCATTTGGTTTAAGTTCAATTCAATGTATCGGATCAGGAGACCTATTGGACAAAATACGAGTTGTACAAACTGATACATTGAGTTTACTACAAGAAGGTCTTATTTTTGGTAGTATTACCTCGAAAGCAAGCTGTGCAGCAGTTAAAATTTACTGTAATATATTTGTTGAGAGATTAACTATTTTAAAGAAAACATTGATTGTGCAAATGGGTTCCGTAAACTGGAGACATTAATTCAGAAGGTACGTTCTATACCAATTAAAGCATAATTTTTTATATCAATAACATACTTGTATGGTTTTTCTTTTTCATTAGATGTACTTCCTATTTTTATAATTGATCTTTATTTACTTGATTGAATAACATTTTTTTACCAATGCGTCAAAGTCTTTCCTGATTACAGGCACATCTGCAAGCTATTAACTTATAAGCTAGTTCTTTATACACACCAGACTTTACTTCATTTAAGTACCTAACTTATATTATTGCAGTGGGTGAGACAAGTTTCTTTCTAATACTGTTTTGTCTATAGAAATTGATGTATTTGGTTAAGTTTATATATATCTCTCATATTATGATATATTTCACATTGGAAGTGAAGATTATATAGCTAATCTAATTTTATCACCATGTGTATCAAATCACACTGCCCCACTGATCTTCTACTAATAAACAAAGGTAGAGGTAAATTTTTTAATTGGAAAAACCACCATTTTGCACTCATATATTATCTATGATTGTAGACAAAGCCTTAATCCTATTTAGGACAGGTTAGTCTAACTGTATAGCCATAATCATAAAAAAAATACTTGTTTGATTTGAATTTGAAGATTTTTGTTGTTATCTACTACAAATAGGCACACATGTCATACATTTCATTTTGTACAATGCATTGGATGTCTGAAGAATACCCAACAAATTCAGAAGACTTTCGATGGTACATAGACTTACAAGGTTTCTATAATGGATACGGTACTAAATCAGTTCAATGTGGAAATATGAAATAGTGGAGCTCACAAAGATTGCGTATTCAAAATTTTTGGAAAAAGGAATTTTCAATTGATGCTAAAGGTACTACTGAAAATGAAGTGCAAGATGGAAGTCAAGATTTACTTTCTGAGTTTGTAAAGTATATTAAGGTACTTCTCTATCCTTAAACTACACCCTGGATCTTTGATATTTGGAATAAGTGGTGAGTTTACCAACTCATGTAGTTTATATAATTTAACCCTTCAGTGGTCTAATGTTAAGATCATTTTCTTCATATTAGTAGTAGCGTGTTCAAGTTTAGGCTTTTAGGTAAAAGTTGAGTTGATGTGATATTACAGACATACAAATGTGTTTCTTTGGAAGTTTTGGCAACATAATTTAAGTTACCGACCTAGGCAAGTAGTTTTGCTACTTAACATTTACTATATTGGTATCTGTCTTGGTTAACAAAACTAATTCATCTGTTACCTTACACCATTGATGATAGTGGTTTGCTATGATTGTTAAACTTTTCAATTATTGAACTACGTTTGTAATTTGTATCCAGAGAAAATGATTATGTGTAGTAATTGTCCATTCCTTCTTTATAGAGTTTCTATCATAGTTTAGGTAAAATATGACTTTCTAAAATGATAAGATAATATTTGTTCTTCTGCAGGAATGCATCAATCATATTACTTTCTTGGAAAGCATTGGTTTGTAATGGCAAAAAATCTTTATATATTATTTGTGTTGCTCAAGTTGATTGGTGTTGCCATGTCAATGTCATAACCTTAAAATTAAAACATGTCTGATGATGTTTTCTATTTAAGGATCCAAATTTTGATTTCTAGAAATAAGAAACATATTCGAAAACTATGATTGAATGAATTTCAACTTTGGCATTTTTTGTTTTTATAAAATTTGTAGTATCAAAAGCAGGTCGAGAATCTAATATGTGATTTGGCTTGACCATGGCGACTTTCTGGTGTTATGGACGAAAGAGAAAAACTACATACAAATTTCACATGAAGAAATTAAAGTTGTTGCTGACTACGTCAAATAGCAGGGAAGAGATAGCATCTCACATTTAGCAAGCCAATCCAACCAATTCATAGATCTCAAATCGAAAGCACAGGTCATCAAGGATATCAGCAACATGGAAGAGATTGTTCCTACTTGAACCATAGTAATTATGTATGCTCTCAATGCATGACATGGAAAAAGCGAAACTAATAATAATTATTATTTTCATCATCATCATCAAATAATTTAATTTTTGAATTAGATCAATTTGTGATAGTTATACTATTTGTATTATAAATCAATCTTCATTTTTAAAAACTTATTAATCATTGTGATTATTTCTCGTGCAACGCGCGTGTACATAATCTAGTTAAGAATATAAAGCAAGATTACTTTTAATAATCCTAAAAACATAATCAAAGAGAAACACAATTAAACAAACAATTTTGCTTTCTCCTAATTATACTTGTCATGGTAAAGAAATTTCAACCAACCAACTCTTTCTTCTGTATTATGTTGTCCCAAGAAAATTTCTCTCATCTCTTTGTTTTGGCAAAAAGAGTAGATGTATAATAGCGAACTGAGGCGGTCAATTCATCTGTAGGAAAAGCATGTAATACCTCTAAATATTATTTAACTGTTGGTCCTTCTGGTTTGAGGTTTGATGAAGTTGTGTTCCTATTACTCTTATCATATCACATATATCAGTTACGATTTGTCTTAAACTAGCAACCTTGAAGCTTGGATCTTTGGTTATTTTTTAATATTTTCTTCTGCCTTTCTTTTTTTTTCACCAAAGTTGATAGATCAAAATAACCAGGCTATACTTGGAATTCTTAATTTTGTTCTCGTCCTCTTTGTCATCTCCATTGTTGCCACTACTATCAGAATCATCAATTCCAATAATTGATTTTGTGTTTCTATGACATTCATTTCGGTTGAAGCACGAGCACTCATTCTAGTAGCCGCAATATCCAAAAACAATGCATCATATCGAAACCAAAATAATGATAAATATCTGCCTTTAATTTTTTTTTGTATTCTTTATTCACCTATAATAATAAATATTAAAACCATGAGTTGGTAGAAAGCAAAAGAATTCAATTAAAAAGTTCTAAAAATAGTAATAATTTACCTTAATTTTTGCCTCCCACTAAGCATCATCGGCATCGATAATTTTTTTTTTTTGTGGCATCCCATCCTAACCCGGTTTCACCTCGTATAAGAGCCTTATAAAGTGTCCATTCATGCTTCATTACATCCAAATGGCTTTTTAATTGCTTTCCATTATATGATAATCCAGTTTTTCCATAGAAAGCGTCTTCTATATTATTTCATCCACTCCTATTAAAATTAAAATGCGAATTTGGTCTATTTTATTTTCTAACTTCTTCCTCACATAAATCAATGAACACATTATGCGAGTTTTCATTCCACTTCGCAAACATCTATTATATTAGTATAAATCATAATAAGAAAACACATATTCACATTTTTTTTTGCATAATGAACAGATACCAATTATGTAGAATAGGGAATAACATAAAAAAAAAAAAAAAAAAAAAGCATATTAAGCATATAACAATATCAAAATCCTCAAAACTCACATTGATTTGCCATAAATCCTAAGCAAATTGGAATCCTAGAACTCATTAGATTATAAAGTATGAAAAATTAAAAAAAAAAAAAAAAAAAAAAGGGGGAAGAACATCTACCTTAGCTATTCGCAGCTTCAATCCAGAAACGAGCAAGCAATTGACGAGGCAAAAAAATCCAGCCAAGAAAGAATGAAGGGAAGAGAGAAAAGAAGTTGTTGTTCCATGGGAAGTTTTCATGATGAAAATTGGGTTATTAGGTTTAAGGGTATTTGAGGAATACTAAAATTGCATGAGGTTATATGGGTAAATAAGTTGGTCAACTCAAAACTCCTTATAAGCGTTTAAAAAAAATGTTAGAATTTGTAGCTTATAAAATAACTCCTTATAAGAAAAAAAAAATTATAGGAAACACATATTCTCACAGATTATAAGCTGAAAACTCCTTATAAGAAGGTTTGACCAACTTATAAGCTCAGGGAAATACCCTCTTAGTTGAACCAGCACATTAGACATGCATATAATTTAGTTGTTATGGCATGAATATAGAAAAAAAATCTTTAAAAAAATGTTTATTTGATGTAATAATAATAGTAATGATTGATAAAAATGTGGGTTTAAAATAGACCAATTATATATATAAAAAATAATTATACCTTTATTTAAGGAAATAATTTGATATGAATAATGACAAAAAAAATTAATTATTTTATTTGTTAGACTAAGAATTCAAAACCAGTAAGTTAGACTAAGAAATCAAAAATATTTATGGAAATAATTTGATATGAATAATGACGTGAAAAAATAGTGAATTAGACTAAGAAATCAACAAATTAAATGGAAAAATTTATTTGTCATCAAAATCTTTTAGAGATTTAGGAAATATAAGTGGAAAAAAATATATTTAAAAATAGGATTTTAGTATGACTTTTCGGCAAAGGTCATAATAAAGTAAATGGAAATATTTTATTTGTTATCAAAATCTTTAAGAGATTTAGGAATATAAATGGGAAAAAAATGTTTAAAGTCAAGATTTTAGTATGAGATTTTAGACATGATTAACTATTATTAAACTTTGACATTGAATTATATATAAAATCAACCCATTAAATAGTAATAATATGTAATTAAAATTACATCTACAAAAATAAGAAATATAAATGATAAAAATAATTTACAAATTTAGAAAATATAAATGGAAAATTGAATAATGATGTGATAAAATTTGGAGGACCAATTATTTTGTTAAAGGTATAATTTGTATAGATTTGTAATTATTTGATTACACTAATTTCCTTTTAGACATGTTAATTAGTTGTATATATTTGTCTTATACCTTGGTTAAATGAATAGGATTTTTGGTTATTTATACATGTAAGTGATTTTTTTTCTTCCTTACGTCTGCTGGAAATGGAAATAGAGAAAATTTTCAGTGGACGAATGAGGAATCAATAACTTTACGTGATGTGATTCTTGATCACATGTATGAGCGAGGGCTTGAACAATGTTTAAGATGGGAAATTATGAAAATTTCAAAATCGTAGTGGTAAAACTTTGTCAAATGAGCCACTAAAAAGTAGATATGATACAATGAACAAAACTTGGGTAAGATGAAAGATGGCGACACAGGAATTGGTTGGGATCATACTTTAGAAACCATCTCGTGTAGTGCTGAATGGTGGCAAAGGAAAATTAAGACAGGTTTCATGGCCTATTTTTTATACTATAAATAATATTCAAATGAGTTCTTATAGTTTTTTTTTTCCATGTAGAAAACAATAATTTTGCTAGATTTTGTACTAAAGATGTGCCGCTAGAATTAGAAGAGAAATGAGATCAACTTTATGGTAGTACAACTGCAACTGGAAAATATAAAAGTACTTCAACGGTGAGAAATAATAATCATACAAGTTCTCCAAATGAAGTGAATATTAATGATGAAAATTACAATATTCAGCAAGTTAATAAAGATGTGTATCATCCTGCTATAAATGAAGGTGATGAAATACTTGTTAATGATGCAACTTATTTAAGGATTTTCTAGAAGAAGCAATGAGTAACACTCAAAATGAAACTGAAGTGATTTTAGATGGCATAGAAGGATCTTAAAGACAATAAGATATTTATGATAATCAAGTTAGAGTGGGTGGTCGTCGAGTAAATAGTAAGGCACCTAGTGGAGGAGGTGTTGGAACAGCTTAAATGAAATGTAGTAAAAGACAATCAATAGGGTCAACTATGTTAGGAGACATTCTTAATAGACTAATGAGTTCAGTCGAGAGTTATAGAGCAAATAGTGTCAATATTTCATCACCAACTGTTGTCCTAAGTGCTACAGAGTGCGTACAAATTGTAAATAACTTGCTAGGTATAGTGAAAGGTGGTCCGCTAGGGTATTTTGCAATGAAGCTATTTGAAGATCCAACTAGGAGAGAGTTGTTCTATGCTGCTGGAACAGATGAATTTAGGTTGAAGTATTTGAAGTCTTATTTTAATGAGCAGCATTTATAGAAGATTTTAGATAGTATTTCTTTTGTATTTTCTACAACATTATGAACTTTTAATACTTATATGTTTTATCTAAGAATTCTATATGATGTTATTATTTCACTTTTTTATTAACAAATTTTTTTTTTGTTAAGTTACATATTCTTATACTTTTTGTCAATGCTTAAGTATGATATATTTACTTTTCTTAGACAAATGAATTTACTTGGATAATATAGGTGTTGAGAAGAGTTCAAATGATGAACGAGATCGTGAATTCTGGAACCTAGTTAGTGCTACAACAGGAGTAGTCGCTGCTTATTTTTATACGTATATATGGAAGGAACCATGCATAATTTCCTTACAAACAGGAGAAAAATGGATAAATGAAATCCTTGACGACCATCCTATTTTTATGTTAATGCTTTTAGAATGAACAAGCAAATATTTATACGATTATGTCAGGAACTCGAGTTCAAATATAATTTGAAACGAAGTGATAACATGACTATAATTGAAAAGGTCAGCATATTTATTTATGTTCTTAGTTTGGATGCATCAAATAGAGATTCTCAAGAGCGATTCAAAAGATCCGGTGAAACAATAACTCGAAATTTTCATGAAGTGTAAAATGTGGTGACAAATCCTGCACATGATATATTATAAGGTCAAAAGATTCAAAATTTAAATAAGTTGCTCCACATATTGCTAATGACAAACGATATAAGCATTCTTTAAGGTATTAAACTTATTTATTTGAAATTACTCATTAATAATTTATTTATTTATTTTAGTACAATTTATTTATTTTTAATTTTAATTTCAACTTCAATAATAGGATTGTACAGGTTGCATATATGACACACATATTGCAGCAATTATTCTTGTGACGTCGCGCCTCAACCCACCCCCAATCCGGCGATAAGCCTTTTCGGTGGTCTGCCTCGACGAACACCCAACACAACCTAACACAATATAGTGTGAAATCCTGATGTCGAAACCATAACCATTGAAACTCAAACAAACCATGCTATTAAATAAAATTGTGTATAATATTAATTATGCCCATAACAACAACTAAAAGTCACTTGTAGAAAATTTAACAACTACCATTAAACTTATATACATAACCAAGTATGGTTATAAAATTAGTAAGTCACTAGGATGCCAAAAATACATTCATCGCTACTATAAAGTTCCTATATGCATATGACTAGGATGAATGTGGATGCACTTCATGAGAGGCTTTCCGAGCCCAATAAAAACCATCTGCTCGACTACCTATACCAATATTCAGAGTAGAGAAAAGAAAACAAGAAAAACAAAAAGAAACAACGGGTAAGCTATAAAGCAAAGTTGGTAAACCTTGTCCCAAAACAAACACACACAAAAATGCCCTAGCGTAATAACATATAGCACTAGGATGAGCAAGCAATAATCAAAAATAAAAACACAACAAGTAAACTTGCTTCCCAAGCAAGCATCACCACACAACACAAGTAAAAGATATAATGCACAAAAATGTCTACTTAATCAATTCACTATTATAACTGGTGTTCTTAACTATAATCTAACTGATAAATATTTTAGATAGTAGTGACTAACGGACCAAAGTTACTTGCGCCGTAAGTAACCGAAAATCAAAAATTCCGTAATTCGGATAAATACATACTTGTGCTTGCAAAAAGGCAATGAAATGCAAAATAGGGGTAAAAATGTCCTAATGAATAATTATAATTCCAATGAATCAACTCATTGATCATTAATTATCATCTTATAATTATTATTTTAACACTTTAATAACAGGCGACCAAAATAACAAGTTCGCGACCAAAAATACCAACTTCACGACCAAAATGACAACTTCGCGACTAAAGTGACAACTTCGCGAAATGAAAAATGCAAAACCTGCTAAGTCTCGAAGGCTAGAGCTGGGCACCAACGACAGTGTGTCGACAGCTCTCCGCTGCTACCGAGCTGAGCTACTTGCTCAACTTTTCACACACACACTACCTACTCAAAACTTCACAATAAAATCCACACAACAACCTACCCATTTTTTTCAATCTTGTTTAAGTTAGAATCACATATTACCTCATCTCATTGCCTATTAGTTTCGTTTTATTCCACCCATTTATATACAACACTAGTTATAGCTAAAAGAATCTAAATATAAATACCCACCAATTTCTCATTGACCACTACACCTACTGAATAGTAAAAGTCTTACAATCATACCTTACTAAACACCATACTACAATCTAAAACCAAATATTATACAAACTTGCAACTAAGTCGCGAATTGCGACGACACACCCCAACTCAGATCAAGCCATCACAAGCACAAGAAAACCTTCAATAATCCTATCAATAACAAAAGTAGTACAACACAACAACAGCACATTTTTGCACGTTATTGCTGCCAACCTCCATTGCCGACCGCAACCACATCAATCAATTATTCATGGCATAAATTGCCCATTAATCAACAATAAACCAATCATTTAATAACTTTTCGTTTTAAGTAATCACTAGCCCAATTAGCCTAATAAAAATGGTGAAACAGGAACACTATGGACCGAAGTCCCACTATCGGATTTAAATCCGCACTTCCATTCTATGAATGGCACTATAGACTAAAGTCTCACTATTGTGCCGAAGCCCCACAATTAGACTGAAGTCTACATTATTGGCATATCCTTTCCGCCAATTCACCGCAATGGTGTTGAAGTACTTTCGAACCCCTAAGGCGCATGTTCATCACCGCTATCTATAAACTAAATGGGCTATTGATGTAGTTATGCTCTTTCAATTAACCAAATACCATCCTAACAAAGTTATCATTGAGCCACACAAACTATTAAACACCACAACAAGTAGCAATTATATTTTTATTACTCAACAACTATATCTCTATTTCTTAAGCCAAACAAAAATGCAAATCCTTCTAATGCAACAATTCATCACACAATAAAGAAACATAATGTGAGGGCAAAAACCCGGTTTACCAACCTCGATCACTAGGTTCAAAATTCCACAAAAGAGCCTCATCCTTCCTAACTTTTGTCCGCTTCTTGGTGGTCACCTGAGACCCCAAATGGAACAAAATCTCAACTACTATCACACTAACCAAAGCTTTAAAAAGCGACAATCGACTATGAAATAATGATAGAAATATTCTTAACGACATAAACCAATGAAGAAAGGTTTTATCCATTTAAAATTGTCTTAACTTTAAAATCATGAAATCTGTCAAAAACCAGAAAATATTATAAAACAAATATTAACTTCAAAACTTCACAAATGAAAGATAGCATGTGTAGAGAATTTGGGGAAAAACCTCTATTCCAACAAAGAATCCTAATTTTTCACTCTACATACAACTAACAGAACCTATTACCACAGTTAATACATCAGAATGGGTTTTCAATTTTTCTTACCTTCACAAACCCCAAATTGACACACTCACAACTGCCCCATTGACAATTAATCAAAGTTGATCTCCTGAAATCACAATTCAACAAAAGGTTCACACTCAATTCTATCAAGTGGACATCCGAATTAACAAAACTAAGAATTGTGCTTACTTGTGGGCTATAGGAGAGGAAGTGAAGCAAAACCCAAACCCTAACCTTCTCTTACGCTTATCATTCAAAGTTGCTCTATTCTCAAACTTGCTCTCACCTCTCTTTTTCTCAATCGATTTTGTGTGTGGAGTCTGTTTAGGGTTAGCTTCAATTTTGTGCATGTGCGTGTTTCACAAAGGGAAAAGGAGTATAGGATGAGTTGGAAGAATGTAATGGGCTGGGCTCTAACATTCTAAAGGGCTGGACTATTTATTTTCTATCATAATCTCTACACATCCATTTGCTTCAAAATAGTTTTAAGGAGATAATAAACCAATTACATAAATGATATAAATAAAGTCAAATAAAAATCATTTATCAAAATAACCATAAAAATTTTTGCTCTATTGAAATCATGTGTACTTATATATATATATATATATAATCAAGGGAAATAAAAGAAATATAACTAAATAATAAAATAAGACTTTATAAAGACTAACTCAATTTCTCTTTTTTATTTTATTTTATTTTATTTTATTCTAGACTCATAGAAACCCTTAAGTATTTTAAATTAAAATTAAAATTTAGACCTCTTTAGTGAACGTTACAATTCTTACGGTAGAACATATCGCGTGAGAGGAAGGAAAGGAATAACAACATAAAGTGTGATGGTTGTTTGTGATTTTAATACCTATTTCACATTTGTGTTAGCAGGCTAGGAAGGATTGGCACATGACACTCGTCTTTTTCTTGATGCAATTAACACACAAGAATACAATTTTCCCCATCCACCGTAAGGTTTGCTAATTTATTAATTATTGTTAAGTAAAAGAAAATGAACTTCAGAGTAACTTTGTAAATTTTTTTCACACGATGTTAGGTAAGTATAACTTAGTGGATAAAGGATACTCAGATCAGGAAGAATATCTTGTACCTTATCCTAAGATTAGTTATCATCAATCTGAGTCTGAAAATCTAGCTCCTCAAATAGCTCAAGAAAATTTTAATCGTGCACACTCTTATTTTCGAAGTTGCATTGAGAGGTGTTTTGGCGTATTGAAAAAGAGATGGAAGGTGCTACACATCATGCCAAATTATAGTATTGAAACACAAGTCCATGTAGTTAAAACATATTTTGAATTGCATAACTATATTCGAATCAACTCTCTAGATGATCTTGTCTTTGATGTCCTTAAACGAAATCCGAATTACATACAACATGAAGAATTTTTGGATATTCAAGTTTCTTATAGAAATGACGAACCAAGAAGATCAACAACAATGGTTCATACTCGTGATTATATTGTCATCATATTGTGAAATAGCAAATGATAGTTAAATTATATTGACATGATTATGTATTTTTTTTTAAAATTTTGTTCTAGAAATTTTATCTAGTAAATTTGATCACTTTTATTAATATTATTATTAATTATTATATTTAAAATATTAGCTATAATAGTTAGAATATTTTTATAGCTGATATATGTATATGCTATGCTATACCATAATGAAAAATATGAGTGTGTGTATATATATATATATATATATATATATGTATAACTATGGTGAATTGTAACTTTTTTAATTCTGTAAACTTGAAATTGTTAGTATAAATATATTAAATAAAATTTACTGTAACAAATATAATCTTAAAATAGAATAATATAATTTTTAGTCATTTTATATTTAACCACTATAACTATTACCGAACAATCATTTGGATCATTATAATGACTATTTTTTAAACAGTTAACCTCTGCAACTAATCTAACTGCTATTTGAATCGCTAATTTCAACCGCTTATGCGGAACTTACCTTCCGTTTCAGATAAAAGAGTGCAACAAATTAATGATAAATCTTTAATAATGAATTTCTTATTAGTTAATAGTGAAGTTATTGTATAAGCATTTGTTTATGAATTAGGCCATCCTCAATCACATGTCATCTCAAATGCCATTTTGGTATTAAGAAAAAGCATATTCTATAGAATATTCTCTTTTCAATTTTTTCATCTCCAATCACACAAAGACCAAAATGGCATTTTGGGGCATTTTTATAATTTACAAAAATTTTATTTTGGACTATATTTAAATAAGAATTTTAATTAGTCACTAATAAAAATAAATTATTATTATTAATATAATTAAATTAATTAATTTCTAAATTAATATATAAAAAAGTAAATAATTTAATAAAAAAATAATTAGTTTCTCAATTTTATAGATTTGACGGGTGTTGAATCCGTCAATATTAAATTAACCTACAAACACAATAGAATTGTAGCAAACAGGATCGATCCACAGAGAACGACAATCAACAAATGTAAATATGATGACCAAATCAAACTAAATGGGGGATTCGAGATTATGCGAATATTTAAAAATAAAACTAAATCAAAGATTAAAAATCAATTATAATTGAGCATCCAGCTAATTCGATTTATTTGAATTAAGTGTTGATCATCGAAATTAAAAATATCTACGCCGTTTAATAGTCACATTTATAACTATTGACAACATGCCTAATAACCAATCCTTTTCCTTAATAGACTGATCGAGTACGACCAATTTGAATCAATCACTAATTTAACGTAGACCGCATTAAGAACTAGAAAAGACTCGTGACCATAACCAATTGAATCAGTACGACCATTCTTGAATTATGATTATGCAATCTCAGCACTACCTAGGTCAAATTAACTACGAGCTATTTGGCGTGCAATATGTTAATCCCAATTAATCAATTAATTGAGCACTTAATTAACTAATTAGAATAACATGTGCATATAACCATGCTCATAAAGAATAATAAATATTAAATAATATAACACGATAAAACAATTCTCACAACACCAATAATTAAATATGACTTAGCTGGATGAGGTTCGTTTAGCTTCTCATGGGCATGGTGAACATCATTGGCTCAAAATAATTGATCGAATGAGAGAATAAAAATTGCAAGTGTTTAGGGGTAGGCAAAATAACCGAACCGATTCAAACCAAATCGAACCAAAAATAGTGGTCCGGTTCGATTTGGTTCATTCAATTCGGTTCGGTTCTTAAAAGTAAAAACCGATATTAAATCGGTTCGGTTCAGTTTGTATATAGTATGTTCAATTTTGAACCGAAACCGATTAACTAATTAATTTTCGATAATTTCCTCCTATTTTATCTGAAACAAAATAGAAGCCCTTAGCCCTAATATTTTATCTTCGAGTCTTTCTTCTCGTCAAAGCCACCGCCGCCACACTCTTCCGTCAAATCACTGTCTTTCTTCTCTTTGAAGCCTCCGATGCCACACTGAGAATCTCTTCCATCAAACCACTGTCTCTCTTCTCGTCGAAACACCACACCCAAAGTCAATTCTGTGAAACCATTCTCCAATCCTCACTGCGTAATCTCATTTTTGCTTTATCTTCTCTCTGTTTTGCTAGTTTCTCTTCCTCCACTGTTGGTAATTTATCAATTCCTTCGTGTTCTATTGTAAATAAGTGCTAAATAAGTTTTCTTTCTCTTACTCCACTATGGTTCTAGAATGACTGTCACTTCTTATTTTTATAACTGCAGGTTTACTATGTTACCTCGTATATAGAGGAACACCCTGGTGGAGATGTTATTTTAGATCATGCTGGGATGATCTATTGAAGGTTTTTTTTGGGTATGTGTACGGTACCTTACTCAATCTCATTCTAATTATTTGATGTGTTTTTAGCCTTTGAGGTGCTTCATTATTTAGTCCTTTTAGTCATCGAGAAGTGAAAGCCATAACAGCTGAACATGATTATCACTTGTACATGTATTATAGAGCAATCTGAGTATATGAGTATTAGAATACATATAAACTAGAAATATTTCCATTAACTAGTTTTAATTGGTACTATAGAGCTTTACACATGTTGAAAGTATGATATTTCTCAAAATGAATACAAGCCCTGTTCCTTTAAGATCTAGTGTAACACAAAGGAAACCCTCAATGTAAACAATAACAAAAAGGATGTATTATATGTATAGCATACTTCCATTTAACTTCTAGATTTAATTATTAGTGTGATCATGAGGTGGGGTATCAACTATGTAACAATTAGTGAAGAATAGAAAATGTTATTATTTGACGATGGACTTAAATGCTGCATTTTGTATAATTAGAAATAGCAGGTCTTAAATGTTATTATTATTTATTGCATTTGTTATTCATTTTTACTTTGTGGTTAATCTTAATCCAATTTTCATTATTAATATATTGATCCTCAAAATTGTTAAATATCTTGTATTATAAAATCTATTAATATTTATAACCTTTGGATGGATTTCACAGTACAACAAAATTGTTGTTGTGATTGTTTGTTCTGGTGTAGTTTAGTATGTGTAGCACAAATAGATTTAATTGGAAACCGAGTATTTTATATAGTTTTTCAATGTTGAGTTCTATTATTTATATTTTATTTTTTTTTATTTTTGTTAGGCAAAGTTTGGTTGGGAAATAATGGACAATTTTTAGTTGGACTTTCTTCGGTGTTGGTTCGTGTCAAATTGCTCATTTTATAGCTCAAACAGATGAGTTTTAAATTTAAAAGTCTTGGTTAATTTTTTAATTATTAGTTTTTAAATGAAAGTCAACATTTGTCTTGATATATATATATATATAATTATTGTAGATTTTATTTAGTTTTTAAAAATTTTTGTATTTAAATATTATATTGCTATAAATCTAAATTATATTAATTATTTATATTTTATTTGTAATATAAATATTTGTGTTCTCAATAAATTCTTAGTAAATTTGTTTGGTATTATTTGGATTAAAAGATCATAGTATTATTTTTAATGTTTGTGCATAGGGTTTACGATTTAAGAGATGGATGTTAATCAAGATGATTTGTGCTTTGAATTAGAATTTGATAATGGTGATTATGGAAATGAAAATGTTGGAGATGAGGTTTCACAAAGTAAGAAACTTTCACCGAAAAGAGGTGGTACTTATTCAAGGGGGGTTAGAGGGAGAAGTATTTCTATAGGGAGAGGAGGTGTTAGAGGGAAAACATCTAGATGTTGGGAACACTTTGTTAGCTTTGAAACTGGTGAGGGAAAAAAGAGAGCTCGATGCAAGCATTGTGCAGAAACTTATGCTTGTGATTCCGCTGCTAATGGAACTAGAAACTTGATTAACAACATTGATAATAAATGTAGGATGTTGAAGTCAAAGAAAGTAAATATGGACATAACACAACAAATGTTGGTTCATTCTAAGCAAAAGACTTTGGAGGGTTTGGGTAGTACATTGTCTTCTTACTCATTTAGTAAGGAGGATGTAAAAAGGCATTAGCATAAATGTTAATTTTGGACGAGCTACCATTCAAATTTGTTGAGAATTTTGGTTTTAGGAAATTTTTCCAAGCAATGTGCCCAAGATTTGATGTCCCCTCTAGAAGAACAATTGTGCGAGATTTATACCAATTATATATTGATGAGAAGTGTTATTTGAGAGATAAAATTAGGAGGTCAAAGATTAGAATGTTTTTAACTACAGATACAAGGACATCCATTCAAAATATGAACTATATGGTAGAGACTGCTCACTATGTTGATAAAGATTAGGTCTTGTAGAAGAGAGTTCTTAGTTTTTCTTTAATTAGTGATCATAAGGGGGAATCTATCGGGAAGTGTATAGAAGCTATTTGTTAGAGTGGGGTATTGATCGAGTGTTCACCATCATTGTAGATAATGCTATAGCAAATACCACGGCCATAAACTATATCACTAGGAAGTTGAATAGTTGAAATAAGGATGGAACCATTTTAGGTGGTAAGTATGTCCACTTGCGTTGTAATGCTCATATTCTAAATTTAATTTTGAATGATGACTTGAAAGATGTGAATGACTCTGTGGTGAGCATTAGAAATGTGGTGAAATATGTAAAACCTAATAGATTGGGAAAGTTTAAAAAGTGTGTGGAACATGAGAAGATTGGGAGTAAAAGTCTTGTAGTTTTGGATGTGCCCACAAGGTGGAATTCAACATATTTGATGTTGGAGAGTGCTATAAAGTTAAGAAAAGCATTTGAAAGAATGGAGGAAAAAGATGGCCACTATGTCAATTATTTTTGTGAGAATGATAATGGGAAGAAAAGGGTTAGACCTCTAACCTCGGATGATTGGGAAAATGCAATGACTCTTAGCAAGTTCTTGGTGACATTTTATGATGTCACATTGAATTTTAGTGCTTCATGAGTACCACTTCTAATATTTATTTTGTAACTTGGGCTACGATTTATGACCAATTAATGATGATAAGTGGTGAAGATAATGTACTTGTGCAAATGGTGGCTACTAGCATGAAACGAAAATTTGACAAATATTGGGGGAACTTGGAGAGTGTAAGTAACTTATTACTTGTAGCTTTAGTGGTTGATCTAAGGTACAAGTTTGGTTATATTGAATTCCGATTGGAGAGTTTTTTTGGGGGGAGAGATTGCAAAAACAATATGTGGCAATGTTAGTTCTTTGTTAGAGTAACTGTATATACATTACAAGTCTTCTGATCCTAACTTTGATGGTGGATTATCTTCCACAATTGGTGGTGGTGATGGTGGTAGTAGCAATGTTATTGGTACTAGTGCTGGTTTGTCCTTACATGATGATAGAGGAGTAAAAACTCTAAGTAAAGAAGCTTTGCTCTGGAATTTGAAACAAAATGAGGTGGACACAAGTTTAAATCAAAGTGTTTTAGAATTGTATTTGTTAGAGAAATGTGAACCAATGAATGACATGTTTGATCTTCTAAAGTGGTGGAAAAATTCTTCATCAAAAATTTCAATTATATCTTCCATTGCACATGATGTATTTGCAATGCAAGTTTCCACAATAGCTTCAGAATCGGCTTTTAGTACAAGTGGTCGAATCCTCTATCCATTTAGGAGTTCATTAACTCCTAAAATGGTAGAGGGTTTAATTTTTGCCCAAAGTTGGTTAAAAGCTAGAGTGCTGGTAAAACAAATTCCAACAACACCATTAGAGCATGCTAGACAATATGAGGATGCTAATATTTCTAATGAAGAGTATTACTATCAAATAGAAAAAGGTAACTTTAAATTTTGTTATTTATTTTTATTTTTTTTCTTATATAAAATCTAAGCTATTGTGTTTACTAATTCTTTCTTTCTTTCTTTTTTGTATAGATTTGATTGGATGTCATTAAATGAGAATTCAATGGAACCCTAATCACCAATGAATCAATACAAAGGTAGTTGCATATAGATACATTATAAATTTATAATTTAAATATTTTCATACATTCTTTATAATTTTTGGATATTGTTTATTTTATAGGTGGCTTAAATTGTGAATGGAGAAAGGAAAAATGCAGCTGAGTTTACCATGGTTGTATGGCATTTTCACGTATTGGATGTCGTTTAGCAAACTCAATTCGGTTGAAGAATTTATATTTTATTTTGATTTATTGTGCCGGATAAATTTGGATTATGTCATGTTTTATCTTTATGTTAGGTGGTTTTGGATAGTTTTCTACCTTTTCCTTTGTAATTTATTTATGATAGTTTTGTGCTGTCTGCACTGGATTGAAAATATTTTGTAGCCTAAAAACACATTTCATTAACATATTTTAGCATGTTAAGACAACTTATTAGTTTGACAGATTGTTATCTCAGCAGAGAGAGAAAAAAAAATCACATTTTTAATGTTACTGCAGCAACACAAAATATGTCCATTTGCAATAGTAACAGATTTGCAACATTCCGAACGTGTCAATAGAACCGAACCAAACTGAAAAAATCATATATTTAATTAGTTTATATATATTATTTTTATTTGACAATTATATATACTTTGCAATAAAATTTATAGATATAATTATATTTATTTTTAAGTAAAATATGAAATATATATCATATAAAGGGGAGATTCAGGCTACAAGTTCAATATCGTAAAGTGTGTGTATTTCATTTATTTGTTGAGATACCACTTGTAATATATATATATATATATATATATATATATATATATATATATATTATATATATATGTATGTATATAAATTTAAGAAATATAAAATATAATAAATTTATTTATTTATCAAACTATTTATATTTTAAAAGAAATAGAAAGATTAAAATTTTGGAATATTCAATTAATTTATTCAAAACATCCAAATTCTTAACTTTAAATCCAAATAATAATTTTTTTATGATAATTTAAAGAATTATTTTTTATAATTTGTACTCACTAATATTAATATGTATATATATATATATATATATAATTAATTTTATAGCTAAGAATTTCTAAATAAAAGTAATTTAAAGATTTTTATATTTGAATATATAGGTGAAATTTCTAAACTTGAATATATTAATTTTATGATAATTTACAGATTTATTTTTAGAATTTATACTTACTAATAACTATATATATATATATATATATATATATATAACTACAAATAAACTTGAATATAAAGTCACCATTATAAATTTTAATTTCAATAATTAATAATTATTTTATAAATATTTAAAAAGTTACTAACTTTTATAAAAGTAGTAAATTTGAAACTTTTAAAAGTAGTGACAAATATTTTCATTGATCGAAGAATTGCCTCTCGAGAGAATACAAACAATCACGGATTATAGTTTTTAAGAATATTGGTAATGATAAAATAATTGTCTTTTTATTTTATTTATTTAACTCTGCTAAAAATATATGTGTTTATATATATATATATATATATATAATATTTTCTATATTTGTTCGCATATTTAAAATTGATGAAATTAATTTAAAATTTGAAATTAAAGTAACCATTAAATTTATTTACAAAATATTAATTATTTACGTAAATCAATGGATAAAATTAATTTAGCACTTAATTATAACAACTGTAATTTAAAAGAAATGAAAAGTTACCAAATTTAAAATAATTATTCAATGCATTGGTATTATTCTGAATAATACGATAATAACAATAAATAAATAAAGTTTTTAAATATCTAATAAAATTTATAAAATAAAATGTTATACTTAAACTAACATAAACTTATAAATCGAGAAAACGTCCCAAATCGATATTTCAATTTGAATAAGATTTTTTACATTAATGAATATTATATTAATTTATAAAAGATAACAGTTAACTACATTTTCTTCTCTCACAGTGAGTTGTTGTATCTCTAATTTTTTTTCTTTCCATTCTTTCTAAAAGTTCTTGTTTTCTTCTATTTAAAACACCGGTAAAAAATAATAATAATTAGACATATTTGTTACAAAACCAAACCAGAATCAACACCCAGAATACTAGAACCAACACAAGAAATGACTTACATAATACTAGAGATAGAAAGAGAGGAGGAAGATATGAAGTGAATTGGCAAAGTCTCTCATTGCCTTCATCTTATATTTATAGGCAAAAATATGGACACTTGTCACATTTTGGGTTAATAAACCCATGCAACATGACAAGTAATGGATTTGGTGGAATCCATACATACACCATTACATAATACTCCCCCTTGGATTTCACCATCGACTGCCTCGTTAAAAACCTTACCAGAAAAACCCAGTGGGACAAAAATTGGATAAGGAAAAAAGAGTACAGTTTGAACCCAGACATTTTACAAAACTCCCCCTGATGGAAACACCCATGAATCAATCAACTAATTTGGAGAGTCTTCGCATTCCGATTCCGTGAAGCAACCTTTCGAATGTGGAGGTTGGTAATGTCTTTGTCAGTAAATCAGCCAAATTGTTTGAAGATCGAATCTGCTTCACGTTGATTTGTCTGGATTCTTGGAGCTCGTGGGTGTAGAAAAATTTGGGAGATATGTGCTTCGTTCTATCCCCTTTGATGTATCCACCTCTCACTTGGGCGATACAAGCAGCATTATCTTCGTAAAGAATTGTTGGCTCGTTTGATTGTGGGATACCACATGAACTCTGAATATGATGTATAACCGATCTCAACCAGACACATTCCCGGCTGGCTTCATGCAATGCCAAAATTTCAGCATGATTTGAAGAAGTAGCAACCAAAGTTTGCTTTATGGATCTCCAAGAGATAGCTGTGCCATTATATGTAAAAATATATCCAGACTGAGAACGAGCTTTGTGTGGATCCGAAAGATAACCGGCATCAGCATAACCAACCAACCCAGAAGGATTATCTGAATTTGAATAAAACAGTCCCAAATCAACAGTTCCCCGAAGATATCTAAGAATATGTTTAATCCCATTCCAGTGACGACGAGTCGGGGCAGAACTGTATCTAGCCAATAAATTTACAGCAAAAGCAATATCTGGTCTCGTACATTGGGCTAGATATAGAAGGGCACCAATTGCGCTCAAGTATGGTGTTCCAGAATCCAAAACATTTTCATCATCATCTTTGGGTCTGAATGGATCCTTTTTGGGATCAAGAGAACGAACGACCATTGGGGTGCTTAATGGATGACATTTTTCCAAATTAAATCTTTTTAAGATCTTTTCTGTATAAGCTTTCTGATGGATCAAAATTCCATTATTTCTATGTTCAATTTCTAATCCCAGACAATATTTTGTTTTCCCCAGGTCTTTCATTTCAAATTCTCTTTTCAAATATTCAACAGTCTCTTGGATTTCATTTTGAGTTCCAATCAAGTTCATATCATCAACATAGACTGCTACTATTGCAAAACCAGATCCTGATTTTTTAATGAACACACATGGACAAATAGTATCATTAATGTACCCTTCCTTAATTAAGTATTCACTTAGACGATTATACCACATTCGTCCAGACTGTTTTAATCCATATAGTGACCTTTGTAATTTCACTGAGTATAACCCGCGAGGTTTATTAATTTCAGGGATTTTTAATCCTTCTGGAACTTTCATGAAGATTTCTGTATCCAGGGAACTGTATAGATATGCAGTTACCACATCCATTAACCTCATTTCCAGATTCCTTTCTTTCGCTAATCCAATCAAAAACCGGAAAGTAATTGTATCCATCACAGGTGAATACGTTTCATCAAAATCAATCCCAGGCCTTTGTGAGAAATCCTGAGCAACCAATCGGGCTTTATATCTCACAATTTCGTTTTTCTCATTTCGCTTTCGAACGAATACCCATTTATGACCAACTGGATTAACACCTTTTGGTGTTTCAATAATGGGTCCAAAAACGTTCCGTTTATTCAATGAACTTAATTCTGCCTGGATTGCTTCTTTCCATTTTGGCCAGTCATTTCGTTTCCTACAATCAATGATGGATTGAGGTTCATAATCATCATTCATCACATCAATAGCTACTGCATATGAAAACATATTATCAACAACAAAGTTTTCACGGTTCCAAATTTCTTTTGTATAATTAATGGATATTTCTTCATTCTTGGATACATTTACCTCCTGAGAGGTCTTTTCCTCAGTTGGATTTCTGACTTCCACAATTTGTAAATTTTGATTAGTATCTTTCGGAGGTATCATATCAATAGTATTCTCAATTCTAACTTTTCGTTTTCGTGGTACAATATCTTTGGACCCAACAGGTCTACCAGGTTTTCTCTGGATTTCAGATGCCTCACCAGTTACCATCTGTTTTGATTTCTCAGTAGGCACATCCAGTCGAGCTGGTGCATTACATGCTGGTATATGAGATTTCGTAACTTTAGTAGCATCAACAAAACTATCTGGTAAACGGTTCGCAATCATTTGTAAATGAATTATCCTACGTACTTCATTTTCACTTTGACCAGTACGTGGATCTAAATAATGCATCCTTTCACTTTTCCAAACGAGTTCATTTTTACCAGCATTAGAAGGTTCATCCTTTCCAAGTCGTGGGAATAATTCTTCATTAAAATGGCAATCTGCAAATCTTGTAGTAAACATATCACCCGTCATGGGTTCCAGATATCTAATTATAGATGGTGAATTATATCCAACATAAATTCCCAAACGACGTTGTGGTCCCATTTTGGTTCTCTGAGGGGGTGCTATGGGAACATATATAGCACAACCAAAAGTTTTCAAATGAGATATATCTGGTTTATTTCCAGTTACCAACTGTAACGGAGAATATTCATGATATGCAGTGGGTCTCAGACGTATCAGTGTGGCTGCATGTAATATTGCATGACCCCAAGCGGAAATCGGTAATTGAGTTTGTAACAACAACGTTCGGGCAATCATTTGAAGCCTTTTAATAAAAGATTCCGCTAATCCATTCTGGGTATGAACGTGGGGTACTGAATGTTCAACATTTATACCAATTGACATGCAATAATCATTAAACGCCCTTGATGCAAATTCACCAGCATTATCCAAACGAATATTTTTAATCTGATAATCTGGAAATTGTGCCCTCAATCTTATTATCTGGGCAAGCAACTTAGCAAACGCCACATTCCGTGTTGATAATAAAGATACATGTGACCATCTCGCAGATGCGTCAATCAACACCATAAAGTACTTAAATGGCCCACTTGGTGGATGAATTGGTCCACAAATATCCCCTTGAATTCTTTCTAAAAACGATGGACATTCAATATTTACTTTTAAGGGGGATGGTCTAACTATTAATTTCCCCTGAGTACAAGCAGTACAAAAATTATCTTTTGATATCAATATTTTTAAATCACTTAATGTATGTCCATTAGAATTCTTAACAATTCTACGCATCATTGTGGACCCAGGATGGCCAAGTCTATCATGCCATAATTGAAAAACTTTAGGGTCAGTTATTTTCTTATTCATTACAGCGTAGGCTTCTATTGGAGATATTTTCGTAAAATATAAACCAGATGATAATGTATGGAGTTTTTCCAGAACAATTTTCTGTCCAAAAACAATAGACGTGATATACAAATACTCCATATTTTGTTCATTCACTGTCTCAATATGGTATCCATTTTTCCTGATATCTTTAAAACTCAACAAATTTCGTTTCGAATTACTCGAATATAATGCATTATGGATACATATTTTTGTTCCCTTTTCTAACAGTATTATAGCTTTTCCATATCCCTCAATTAAATCAGCAGAACCAGATATTGTATTTACTCGAGCCTTATATTCAGATATGTTCAGGAAATATTTTTTTATCTCGGAGGATAGAATGGGTTGTAGCACTATCAATCAAACATATTTCTGACATATTTCCTGGAATTTCCATATCCTATCCAAATAAACAAAGCCACATATCAGAATTTTCCAATTTTTCTGACTTTAATCAATAAATACATCAATATACTAAGTCGAAAAATATATCCATGCAATTATATCCCATCATGGATTTCTCATATAATTTCTTCATAATTTTCATAATTTAATCTCTGAGATTCTATCTCAATAAACTATATTTATTTCAAATATTCATTGCTGAGATTTTTCTAGGCTCATTTCTTAATTGGATCCTTTTTCCCTTTCCAATAATCAGGATTATGATCTGGGTTGGAGAGTAATCTCATTATTGCCATTTCCATACTCATCCATTTATATCAATATAATTTTTCCCAGATAGATCCAGAGCCTTTTCAATATTCCAATTTCCGACACTTCTCAAGTGTCCATACCAATAACTAAAATAATAAACACAACTAAATAAATTGACAATTAAATTAAAATGCATTGCGTATGCTCTAAATAAAGATTAATGATGCAACAAAAATATATACATATATATCTGGACCAATTTTCTATATTAGGTTGGCAGCGCCAAACTTCACACAAGATTTTCTGGAATAATGATATCTTCTTGGTAAATATTTCAACTCCCAAAATAATCAAATATAATTTCTATATGGTCCAAATCAATTCAATTCAATCAACCAAATTGAATAATTCCTCTTTTCTTTTCAAAATTCCACATCAATATTTCAATAATTTTCCATATATATTTTAAACTTTCCACATAATCAACCTTCTTCATATTCAATTATTTATCTTTTCCTGGATAAATAAATTTAACCATCTTTTTGGTCAATAGATTTCATATGACAAAATTTAAATACAATAGATGTCCTATTCTTTTGTCATTTTTGTTTTCCCTCTTATAACAAATAATAATTTGAACCTCAGAAATTTTCATCTCAAAAGTAATTTCTTTCAAAAATAATTTCTTTCAATAGAATTTTTATCATCATTCATTATTTCCATATACCCAATATATGAATTCTATTTCTCAACCAATTTCCAAATTAACTCAATAATCTAAGACCAACTCACTTGATGAAATCAATTTCATTTTCATCTCAATTAATATACATATTTTTCATATCTCAAGATGAACAATTCCCTTTTTTCAAACACCAAACAATTAATCAATAAATATATTTCCAATTAAATAAATATATCATCCTCTTTTTCAAATAATTATTCCTCTTTTCATCCATTTTTTTCAATTTTTTTTTTTATTTATTTCCTCTTTTATACCAATTCTTTCCTTTTCTCTTTTCTACCAAATTTCCATTTCCCTCTTTTTATGGTTCCAGCATATTTTCCATTTTCATCTTTTTATGGTTCCAGACCAACATCTCAATTTTTTTTTTCAATATAATTCCGGCAGCATCTCAGTATAACCAAAACATCGTTACCATCACTTTCTGATCTGGAGGATCCGTCTGGGCGGCAACCAGAGAGCATACTCGTGCTGATAACGTGTTACAAAACCAAACCAGAATCAACACCCAGAATACTAGAACCAACACAAGAAATGACTTACATAATACTAGAGATAGAAAGAGAGGAGGAAGATATGAAGTGAATTGGCAAAGTCTCTCATTGCCTTCATCTTATATTTATAGGCAAAAATATGGACACTTGTCACATTTTGGGTTAATAAACCCATGCAACATGACAAGTAATGGATTTGGTGGAATCCATACATACACCATTACATAATAATATTAAAAATATTTATTGCCACATTTTTATATATAAGTGGAAAAAACTATTAAATTAAAAAATAGAAAACATTAGAGATTTTTTCAGTTATGTTATTAATTTCATTTTAATTTTTTAAAGTTTTATATATATTTTTAAATATTTATCTACATTACAAAATAATAAATTTTTATATATATATATATATATATGCCTACAGAAAATTGATTGAAAATTTAAACTCCACAAATCTTATTACAAATTTAAAAAAGTAAATAAAAAATAAAATAAATGTTGAAAAAGGGAAAACTACATGAAAACTCACCATGTCTGTCTAGGAGACAACAATCCAACATCTTTGCTACATATAAAACAAAAAAATAAAATAAAATTACGTGAGAATATCAAGAATATATATATATATATATATAATAAACAAATCATTAAAAAGTACAAATTGAGAAATAATAACAATAATCAATATATCTGCAACACAAAATCAAAGTTAACATAAAATTAGAAAAATTTTAGCGCTGTCAATTTACATGGCAATTGGTTGGTTTTCATGAGAATAAGAGACAAATAGAAATACAAATTGGTTGGTTTTCATGAGAATAAGACACAAATAGAAATACAAACATCGACATAGAAAAATGAGAGAGAAGAATAATTACCAATTATCACACCTTGTTGCAATTACAATTTGTCATTTTGTTGAGAATGGATCAAGTACAAATAGGGAGATGTTTAGCAATAACTAACTCAAAAACTGGTCATTTTCTTAATGTTGCAAAGTATCTGAGAAGATCCAAGTATTAGAGTTTTGAAACTACTTCCTCATAATAGTCTCTCATAAGTATTTGATCACTCAGAATCCTAATGGTTACTCTCACAATACACTAGTCACTTTTAAGAATCAGAGTTACGTATCAAGGCAAATGTGATTCTAGTGTTTCACAAACACGTATGAAGAAAACTTCAAGAACATCACGAACATTGAACTTTACTCATACATTGTACAGCACTTAGAGGTTCCTAAGTTCAGTACTGCCTTTTTGTTTGCCTTAGAATCTCTGATTTGTATATATAGGAAAAATAGGGTCAAGTTAGCTTATGAAAGAAAGGAGTTTCTTCAAGAAATCAAAGTTTGGACATACCACTAAATTCCTCTCAATCCCTCACGAAATGTTAGGCAGAAAAGTAAACATGTCGCCATAAAAGAAATAAGAAAGAGGCAAAATAATAGATGTATCGCCTCACTCATTCGCCTGTACTATGTTAAAGAACCTTCGAACTAGGCGAAAAACAAAGACCTCGACTAAGTCGAGGCGACATCGCTGGCGATTTGAGTTCTACCTTGCCTCAACACAATGTTGCATCAAAATCCTTTCAAAAAAACCTGTAAACTTCAAAATTCAAGGTGAGCAATGATTACTAACTCAATGAGTTACCCTGCAGATACAGCTCACAATGGTAGGAAAAACAACCCCCAACTTGAAACCTAAAACTCTCTAAACAAATTAAGATTAACAATCACATTACTCTTTTAACAGTTAAAAAGAAAGACAACATTATCAATCATAGTACTCTTCATTAAAGATAAAAAAGACTCAAGTAAATACATTACTCTTGCATTGACAAAATAACAGAACAAATCTAAAAAATTTTACTACAGAAACAAAAATTATATAACATCTAACAACAAGAAATCATCAAAAGAGGCTTCTGAAGATTGGGATTTCTGAGGAGATTTAGTGTTCAATCTCCTTCTCTTAGGCCTTGGGCTGGAAGCTCTAAGGTTCAACTGTTCTGCCACCAACCTTCTAATTTCTCTGTCAGCTTCAGCTGTACTGATAGGATGAATAGTGAAAGCCCTGTTGGGTGGATAATGCGTTGGGTTGGCCTGTTGCCTCAGGAATTTGCTAACCCTTCGAATCTATCTGAATATGATAGAGTAATATCCATCTGGAACAGACAATGCAGAGGTTGGCTCCCAAGAGCAAGGAGTCTTGTTGTGATCCAAAATAAACATCCCCTCTAAATTTGTAAGTGTAACAGTAGGATCACTAAAAACCTCATTGCTTTCTTTGGCTTGTGCACCCTTCAGACTAGTTTTCTCTTCATTTAAACTATCCATTTCATCATCAGAAGAGCTTGTATATGAGAACTCCATCCCTCTGAAAAACTCATAAGACGGTATCCTATTGTAAGCACAGAAAAATTGTCCTAACATAGCAGCCACTTCTTCCTCATTAAAGATTATAACTTCTTCTTCAACCAAAGGCACTTGACTAATAGGTTCAGGTTGAAAAAAGGATACTATAGCCAGATTCTGAGAAGAGCTATCTCTGTCTACAGGAACAGGATCCTTAGTCGAAAACATTCCCATCCTTGCTTGATTAATTAGTCCCTGAACTTTTGGATGAACAATGTAGAGCCTTGGGATGAATTCTTCTATAGTGGGAAGTTGAGGTAGAACAGAACACTTGACAGGTCCAAAATGTGGAGGAACCTGACAAGTGTAAATGAGAGTTTCTTAGATAATTTCCTTTGGTACTGCAAATTGATTTTCACTTTCTTCAGGTAGAGCTGATCCTGAACCTTCCTTTCTCTCTTGAATAAATAGAGGTTGTCCAGCTACTTCAGCAAAAGATGCCAGCAAAAGACCTTGCTTCTCAAGGTCAGTTGTATCAATCTCCTCACAATCTAAGGAATCAGACTCATCAACCCTTTCTGGTTCAGGCTCTACAGACTTTTCCTTTCCTTTCATCAGTACCCTCTCATCTTCCTCCATAACTTCATTAGTGGCTCTTTCAGTAGCTAGATCAAATTGATCACCTAAATTTCTTTGGAGGTGATATTCTTCAAAAAAGGAAATAGCCTCAGCATCAGTCAAGTCAGGCTGGCTGTTCATGAGCTCTTCTTGCTCAAAATTAGGAGGCTGGAAATCATCTTCTTCTCTTTCTTGCTCAACAGGTTCCCTGATGCTTACCCCCTCTTCAAACCTTACAACACTTACTAGAGATGCACCCTGCTTGACTCTTTGTAATTCCCACAATCTCAAAAATTCTTGTAGGTCTGAGATGTTGTTGAAGAATTCGGCTATTCTCTCTTCAACCTTTCTGTTAACCATCTCAGAAATTATAACCTCTAGCTGTTCTCTTGATAAGGGTTCAACTACCCTTTCATTCTCCATCCTTGAACTATGAATAGGAGCTGGAGTGGTCTCCTGTACTGGTCTGGCAATTGATGCAGGTGAAGAAAATTTATTCTTCTTTTCACTTAAGCTTTTGGCATCCATCACTGCCTTCAACTTGAGAACTCTCTCAACTGCTTCAGTATAGGTGGTTTCCTTACCACCTCTACTCTCCCATATTCTGAGTTCTAATCCACCAGTGTGAGGCTTAGAATCTGCTAGCCACATATCCTTCTTTTTGCTCTGAACTCCATATCTCTCCAGCAAACCTGTTATGAGAGATGGGAAATATAAAGTCCTTTGCCTGGACTTTTTCTTCCTCAGACTACACATCCTCTTCTGAAACTCAGAAAATATCAGCTGTCCCAAGTAGATAAACTCACCTTTGTTGAAATCTCACAAAAACTTCTTCTCATCTAAAGTGAATCGACTACCTTTGTTTCTAGGCATCATATTATCCCTCAGCCATGTTAAACATATGGTTGTGTGAATTTCTAATTCACTAGCCAAGACATCTTCTTCAGAACCTTAAGTTGGATGCTGAAACCTTCTGAGACTCCTCAAGTCTTCAACAGTTAATTCTGCAGCATCCATTCCTCTATCACATTGATGTTGAGCTTCCATTAGACCATAATAGCTACAAATAGTCTCTGCAGATACATCCACTTGATGACCTTTGATGCCAAAAGGAATATCCAACTCCTCAGGGGCCTCATTGTAGAACTCTTCTACTAAGGTGACATTAACTTTCTTAGGTTGCTCCACCAATTTCTTCATGAACCAGCTGTAGAGGTAATTTCCAAACCTTTTATCCTCCAACTCATCCAACAAAATCCCCATCTCCTACCAAAAATGCAGGTTTTCTTTCTGCAGTGGGCTCTTAACCTGAGATTTATCCTTGATAACCGTAGGTGAACTAAGATTCACCTTTTTCCCTTTTTTACTAGCCCCAAACTTTACTGCAGCTTGTCTCTTAGTCAAAACTAATTTATCAACAGAAACACCCCCCTTTTCAGCAGTTGGTGTAGAAATGGTTGAAGGTGTATTTTCTAAACTCTTCTTCTTTGTTGAGCCAGATGAGCCAATCTGAATTCCCTTTTGTTTAGGACCCTTAACTGATCCTGACCAAACGGACTTCCCAGATTTCTCTTTAGATGCCTTTCCCTTAACAGCAGTTGAAGTAGAAGGGGTCTTGGGAGTCTTCTCTTTTGATTTCGGTGAAGAAGGAAGGATTACTCTGACCTGGTAATTCTTTTCATCATAGATCTTCGGCCTGGCCGAAGTCTTTGCCTTCTTATCCTTCTTAGATGGGCTAGGAGTACTATCACTCTTTCTTTTGGCCATTTATCTGCAATTTGAAACATCTCAACAGTTATAACCAAATATCAAACTGACAGAACTAAAAATCATTTAAGCAGTAGCAATATCAGTATTGAACAACTGATAGTATATTGCAACATGGTTTCAGCATTTATCAATCAAGACATTAAACCACATTTTACAGCTTGAGCACTAACAACTACTGTCAATCAACACAATCAATTGTATTCGCAAAATGGAACACTCAACTAAAATCATACGTAAAACCCAAAGAGATTAACTCTTTATTACCGTTAAACATCGCTCTATTTACACCCTAACAGTTGCAATCAAGTTATCAATTCAGAACAACCACAGCTAGGAAATATTGTTACGAAAGAAACTGAGAAGAACATACCTTGTTTGGTTGCTGTAATGAACGTAGATTCAAAATGAGAAGCAAACTAAGCGATTTGCGATTTAGGGCTTTTGTGAAGATGAAAAATCAGAGAGCAAGTAATAGTAACGGTAAAGTCGATTTGGGTTAATAAAGGAATAAAAAAAAATAGGCGCAATGATGCAAAAGATAGGCAGAAGGTGGAAAGATCCAGCCTCGCCTCGTGTCATACAACGGTAGCATTTGCCTACGTGTCCCCGAAACATTTCGCCACTTCATTAAATGCTAGCGACATAAGTGGACGAAATTGTTTTATGTCGCCAGGTATTAGGCACATTAATAATTTAAAAACAGACGAGAAGAATAATTCGCCTTAAAATCATCCTAAATTGGCGACATAAGAGGTGACATATCTATAATTTCGCCTCAATTAAAATGAGCAAGGCGAATACAACGAACAATATATTTAACTTCGCCTTAAACAAAGTGAACCTTGGCGATCAAAAAGAAGACTTTGCCTTCACAAAGAAATGTAGGCGAAATAAGGAGGCGAAAAGAGCCTATCTCGCCAAAAGTATTTTTAAAATAGGCGATTCTCCAGGCGAATAAATCACACCTCGCCAACTTTAACTTGTTTTCAGGCGAAGAAATTCGGCACAATTTAAACTTAGCGCCAGAAAACATACCTGCTTGGCGAGATATAATGACAAAGTGTTGAACCCTCGCCTCACTTTACTTGGCACTGGGCGATATAACAAGGTGAGATTCTTCATTCTTAGCCTTTGCAAGAGTAGGATAGGCGAAGTTCTTGGCATGACTATCCTTTCTCGTCTTCACCCAGGTGACCATGCATGGCGATGTCCCATAATTCGCCATCATCAAAATATTCATACAGGCGAAATGAAGTTATTCCTCGCCAATTGACAAACAACTTTGACGAGTATTTTGGCAACAAGAATGACATTTCGCCTTCTTCTTTAAACTTCAAGTTCATCTGAAAACAACAATTCTTCTGCAAAACATGAACTTAGTTAAACAAAAAACTTACACAATTTTAAACAATTATAACACTAATCCAATCAAAATCAAATTGTGTAAGGAGTATGCTTTGTTTAAGGTCGTTAGCATTGACCATGGCAAGCTTGTCATTGATTTTCCATCATGTCTACAGGATCTGAAATATAAAGAATATCTCTTGTTCTATAGATGTCCCCCCCTAAATAGTGTTTAAGTCTCTGTCCATTCACAACAAAAGAATCAGTAGACTTGTTATCAAACAATTCAATAGCTCCATAAGGGGAAACACTCTTTATTCTAAATGGTCCAGACCATCTAGACTTCAGTTTTCCTGGAAAGAAACTAAGTTTGGTATTGTAAAGCAGTACATATTGTCCAAGTGTGAACTCTCGCTTGAAAATCTTTTGTCATGGTAATTCTTCATCTTCTACTTGTATATCTCATGATTTTCATAAGCTTTAAGGCGCCATTCATCCATCTCATCTAGTTGTAGAAGTCTCTGCTTTCCTTTTTTTTCATAGTCTATATTCAGAAGTTTTACAGCCCAATACAACTTGTGTTCTAACTCCACTGGTAAATGACATCCCTTACCATATACCATTCTAAAGGGTGACATTCCAATGAGAGTTTTAAAAGCCATTCTGTAAGCCCACAGAGCATCATCTAGCTTGAAGCTCCAGTCTTTTCTGGACTCATTTACAGTCTTTTGCAAGATTCTTTTTAATTCTCTGTTTGAAACTTCCACTTGCCCATTTACTTGTGGATGATAAGCTATTATAACTTTATGGATTACTCCATACTTCTCGAGCACCTTCTCTAGCAACTTGTTACTGAAGTGAAACCCCCCATCACTAATTAGTACCCTGGGTATGCCAAATCTAGTGAAGATATTCTTTTGAAGAAATTTCTCCACTACCTTTCCATCATTTGTAACACAGGCAACAACCTCTACCCACTTGGATACGTAATCAACTGCTACAAGTATATACTTATACTTGTTTGATGGAGGAAATGGTCCCATGAAGTCTATACCCCAGACATCAAACAACTCAACCTCTAGGATATAACTCTGAGTCATTTCTTGCCTCTTAGAAATATTACCCATTCTTTGGCATCTATCACAATTGACTATAAAAGCATGTGCATCCTTAAATATAGATGGCCAATAGAAACCACATTCCAGAATTCTGGCTGCTATTCTAGTACTAGCAAAATGACCAGCATATTCTGATGAATGACAGTGCTTGATAATGTCCAATGTTTCCTCAAATGGGATGCAACGTCTTAATACTTGATCCGCACATCTCCTAAATAAGTAGGGTTCATCCCATATGTACCTCTTAACCTCATGAAGGAACCTTTTCTTCTGATGATTGTTTAAATATTCAGGTAAAATTACATGATAAATAATATGCATAATCAGAATACCATGGATAAAATGTCACCTCACAAAGGAAAAGTTACTCATCTGGAAATTTTTCATTGATGTCAACTTGAGCCGCCATATCCTTAATATGCAGTCTTGAGAGGTGAACAGCTACTACGTTTTCAGTGCCCTTCTTGTCTTTGATTTTTATGTCAAACTCCTGCAGCAAGAGCACCCATCTTATCAACCTAGGCTTAGACTCATTCTTAGCAAATAAGTATCTCAATGCTGCATGATCAATATGAATGATAATTTTAGACCCTAATATATATGATCTAAACTTATCCAATGCAAAGACTATTGCTAGTTGTTCTTTTTCAGTGGTGGTGTAATTTCTCTGAGCCTTCACCAACGTTTTACTAGCATAATAAATGACCCTGAAAAGCCTCTCCTTTCTCTGTCTCAGCACTGCACCTACAGCAAAGTCAGATGCATCACACATGATTTCAAATTCAGAATTCCAATCTGGTGGAATTATGACTGGTGCTGAAACTAGCTTGTCTTTCAACTGCACAAAAGCTTTCAAACAATCATCAGTAAAATCAAATTTCCTTTCTTTTTCTAGTAGAACACACAAGGGTCTAGCTATCTTAGAAAAATCATTTATAAAACGCCTATAGAACCCAGCATGTCCTAAGAAACTTCTAATACCTTTTACATTGGCAGGAGGAGGTAAATTAGAAATAACATCTATTTTAGCCTGTCTACTTCCAATCCTCTAGCAGACACCTTATGGCCTAAAACAATACCCTCTCTTACCATAAAATGACATTTTTCCCAATTGAGGACTAGGTTAGTCTCCTCACATCTTGCAAGCACTTTTTCAAGATTATTCAAGCAATCGTCAAAACTGTCTCCTATAATGGAAAAATCATCCATGAAGACCTCTAGAAACTTGCCTATGAAATCAGTAAAAATAGCTAACATACACCTCTGAAATGTTCCTGGTGCATTACACAGTCCAAATGACATCCTATTATAAGCAAAGGTTCCAAAAGGACAAGTAAAAGTTGTTTTATGCTGATCACCAGGAGCTATGGGAATTTTGTTATATCCAGAATAACCATCTAAAAAAGCAAAAGTAAGGATGTCCTGCTAATCTATCTAACATCTCGTCTATGAAGGGAAGGGGAAATGATCCTTCTTAGTGGCATCATTTAAAGCTCTGTAGTCTATACACATTCGCAACCCTATAACAGTTCTAGTAGGGATCAATTCATTCTTTTCATTTTTAATCATAGTAATCCCTCCCTTCTTTGGCACACACTGCACTGGACTAACCCATTCACTATCCGATATTAGAAAAATAATACCTTTCAGTACTTCCTTTTTCACAACCTCCTTCATAGTTGGATTCAATCTTCTCTGATGTTGTATCTTGGGTGTATGTTTGTCCTCCAAGATGATCTTGTATGTACAGAAAGTGGGGTTGATTCCTTTGATATCTGCTATTGTCCACACAATGGCTTTCTTGTGTTTCCTCATCACTTGGAGCAGACTTTCTTCTTGGTCATCTATTAAATCATTTGAAACCACAATAGGTAAGCTAGAGTCCTTAGGGTTAAGAAATGCATACCTAAGATGACTTGGAAGAGTCTTCAGTTCCAACTGTGGTGGTTTTTCAGTTGAGGGAAACAATGGCTCAGCTGATGGTTGAGCATTACTTATGTTGAGGACAAAAAGAGAAGTCATGCATTCAAGCTCTCCACTGTAAGTACTCTCTTCTGGAACATCCATATCCACTTCATTAATTAACACATTGTTCAGTGGATTAGAACTCCTTAGAGTGAGAATTTTGTCCATCAGTTCCTCATCAGCTGCCAGTTGCACACTTTTGACTTCATTAAAATCGTATGGGAATTTTAATGACTCCAAAAGACTAAATTTTGCTTCCTCTCCATTAACTCTGAGAGTGAGTTCACCATTTGCCACATCTATCAATGCTCGCCTAGTTCTCAGGAATGGTCGCCCAAGTAATAGAGGTACATCTTCATCGACCTCCATATCAAGCACTACAAAGTCTACAATAAACATGAATTTGTTTACTGTGACTATCACATCTTCAACCACCATCTTTGCATGAGTGAAAGATCTGTCAGCAAGCTGTAATAAGACATTATCAAGTCTAAAATGCCCTATCCCCAATTTTTCATAGATAGTCAGAGGCATCAAATTTATACTACCTCCCAAATCACAGAGAGCTCTCCCTTTGAATCTGTCGCCTATGGTTAAAGGTATGGTGAACTTGTCAGGATCCTTCTCTTTCCTGGGAATCTGATACTTGATGAGCTGGCTCACACTCTCATTCACATTAATGCATCCCACATCAGCTAAATTCCTTCTATTTGACAACAGCTCTTTCATGAATTTAGCATAAACATGCATCTGTTTCAATGCTTCAATGAATGAGATGTTGACATGGATTTGCTTCATCATGTCTAAAAATTTCTCAAGCTGCTTATCAGCTTCTTTCTATTCTCTCTTTGAGGAAAATGTAAAGCAATCTTCACAGCCTCCTGTTCTTTGGAATAGATTTGCTGATTTCTTCATTTTCCTTATCTTGTACAAGAGGTTCATAACTTTTCTTTTTCTTAGAGTTCTCCAGTTGTTTCCCACTTCTCAGTGTAATAGCAAGCACTTGTGCTTCTTCCTTGGATTTATCTTTAACCTTTGGGTTGGGCACAGTGTCACTTGGAAGTGCTCCTTGGGGTCTTTGATTCAAAACTTGCATAAGTTGCCCCATCTGAGTTTCCAAATTTTTTATTGAAGTGGTATGATTGGTAAGAAAAGCGTCAGTCTTCTCCATGTATTTAATCAGAAGGTCTTCCATACTAGGCTTCTTCTGTCCCATCGGCTGATACTGAGCCTGTCCTTGTTGTTGGTAACCAGGTTGAGGATTTCTTTGGTAATAACCCTGATTTTTTGATATGGTTGGTTCCTCTGTTGATAGTATGGCCTCTGCTGGTTCCCATAACTATTATTAACATAATTTACTTGTTCTAACTCCTCTGGCTCTTCTTCATTATCAGTAAATGCTGCTTACTGAGCATAATCTGTTAGAGTAGTCTTCTGTTTTTCAACAGAATTAACTGAAGTCTTCTTTGGATGGCCCTTATTGACTGCCATATTGTCAATCTTTTTATTCAACAATGTTATCTGAGCAGATAATGCATTGAAATACTCCAACTCATAAACGCCAGACTGCTTCTTGTTTGCAGCCTTTTCCTTTTCATTCCATCCAAAATCATTGTTTGCCAGCAATTCGATAAAGTCATGAGCATCATCTGGCTCCTTATCCATTATTGATCCTCCAGTTGAGGAATCAATGTGCATTTTGATCTAAGGAGGTATGGCACTATAAAATGTCATCACAATGCTCCAAGATGCTATGCCATGGTGAGGACATCTTCTGATCAGCTCCTTAAACCTTTCCCAGCTTTCATATAATGATTCTCCATCCAAATACTGAAAAGAAGAAATCATATTTCTCAGTTTCACCATCTTCATGGGAGGAAAATAGCGGGCTAAGAACTTCCTAACTAGATCTTCCCAGCTATTGATACATCCTGGTGGTAATGAGTATAACCAAGAGTGAGCTTTGTTACTCAGTGAAAAGGGAAATAAACAAAGTTTAACTGCATCCTCTGAGACTCCAATATGTCGAAATGTACTGCACAGATGCAGAAAGGTGTTCAGGTGCTGATTAGGATCCTCAGTAGCTCCTCCTCCGAATTTATTTGTTGAACCATCTGGATGAGTCTAGATCTCAATTCAAAATTATCAGTTGTTATTGTTGGTAAGTTGATGGCCTGTGGCATGCCATCAACTGGTGGAATGGAATATTGACGAAGAGTCATCCTCTCAGGATCTCCTCGTGCATCATTGTCATTATTTTTGTTATAGCGTTCTCCAGACATTATCACTCTTAACTCAGTTCTTGCTGCTGATCTCGTTAGTGATCTAGATTGTCTAACAATTCTTTCTGGTTCAGGATCAAACTGCAAGTCTTGAGTACCTTTAGATCTTGTCTGCATACACTACACACTTGAACAAACAATTTTAAAACTGAAAAAGAATTTAATAAATCATGTTAGCGTAGTTCAATATAAATCCTAATCTTCAAAGAACAAATTCCCAGCAACGGTGCCAAGAAATTGATGAGGAAAATTCTTTTGTTGTTGTGATGAGTATATGAAATCTCAACTGATATTAGATTTCACAGTAATCAATCAGAATTCCTATCAATGTCTAATGTAGTATTTTAGATATCGTCTCCACAGGGATTGTAAGCTAAGAAGCATGATTGAGACTAAGATTTAAGCTGAATTGCTAAAAGAATTTTATATACAAATTGAATCATAAGAATCATAGAATTCGTGTGAAGGAAAAGATACTAGTGACATTCATTCAATTAAAACTCAAGTCAGCACTCTATTCTGCAATTGATCTTAACAATGAATAAGTTGATTTGCTAAATCTGTTATCAATTAACTTCTTATGCAAGTTTCACCTTAAAACACAGATTTACCTTGTAGATCATCATCAGTGATCTGTTAAAAGATCTCTTGATTCAATTTAACAGATCTCAATTATATAGTTGCATATATCTCTATACTACAAACTATACAATTGATAAGCACAATCTGTAGAAAAACAGATCTATAGTCTATCTCTAGCACTACGATCCTCTGTTCTTAGATCTGAAACCTAATTGCCATCTCTGGTCTAAATTAAATCTCAAAATAACAATATTACGTAACTCTCGTTCTTGTAATTCAATCAGCTCATAAAAATCCAGTAGATCTGGCTATAATTGAACAAGAAACATTGCAATTGAAGTGATAATCAACATCAAAACTGAACAAGTCAACAGAGCTTTTAACTAGCACATCTACTTCAGCATATCCAATCAAAGTACAAAATCATCATCGACATGCTTAAGATCTAAATCTTACCAAGGAAGACTGAAGCTAGACTCTGTCACAGTTCTTGCTTCCCAATCTTCAAGTTAAGTCTCAATGATCAATAGAAACAGAGTACAAAACTTCTTCAAGAAACTTCTCTGAAGATGTTGAATAAAGCGTATAGAAGAATCTAGAAGTTCTCTCAAAGTATATCAGAATGTCAAAAGTGAATTCAAGTGTCTAAAACTGTCTACTTTCCAAAATTCCACTCTACTTTTTCTTCATCTGAGCTTCTATTTATAGAGTTTTTCTCAGTGGCAATTTTGAAATAAAATCAACAAAGAAACACAAATTGACGAAGTAACATTTTTCTTCATTTTATGTCGCCAGTTCCTTCACCTGAACCAACGAACTTCTTTAGATCTCGCTCGTCTAGATCGCCAGACTGACAATTTCATCAGGCGAAATGTTGCTTTTATCGCTCGATCATCTCGCCTACCATCAGACGATATAGCCTTCCTTAGCCTTATCATTTCTTCATTTGTAATAAATCTAGGCGATATAATGAACATGTCGCCCTTTTCATCACTTCTCATCTTGGCGACAAACAACCATGTTGCCTCAGCTCTTCGCCCCAAAGTATGGCGAGGTTTAACCTTCAACGCCTAAATGTCCTGTTAAGGGTGGCGACATATGAAGGCAACAAAATTCTAATTCGTTTTATATGTTCTAATTTTCAAAGCGAGATCTTCTATGTGTCGCCAGCTTCTTCGCTTTCTCCTTTTAGTTTGAGGCGATGAATTTAGGTGACATCTTCGTTTCCTGAAAAATCATTTCGCCAATTCGTTGACTTTGGATGAAATTCTAATTTGGCCATTCTTTCTTCTGATTTTGCGTGTTTTAACTTCTTTTCCAAAACTTTTCATCCAAGTCCCTGTCTCAACAATAATAGTCTAGAATTAATAGAAATGTATTCAATATCTCATCATTTAAGCTCAATTTCATTACATTCAAGCTCATAAAGTATGCTAAAACATAGGTAAATTCTAGACTTATCACCACGTCATTTTCGTGGGCCCGCTGAGAGTTCTCCTTTATATATATATATATATAGATTAAATATCAAATTCAAATTATAAGAAAACAATATATAATAATTAATATTTTAAAAATTTTGATCACAATTTATAATTAAAAAAGTTAAAAAGTGAAATGACATATTATTTTCTTTACTTGCAAAGTGTAATAATCAATTCACATGCCACATGCCAAATACCAAATACTAAATTTTTGTATTAGAATATGGGTCTGTTTGGATAGACTGACTTTTGGCTTCTGATTTCAGAAAGCTGTTTCAGATGGTGTTTGGATAACAGGCAGAAGTGCTTCTGCCCTCTTAGAAGCTCTTCCAGATGAAGTAAAAAATACTGGCTTCCTGAAAATGGCTTCCACTTCTCTTCTTCTACAGATAGAAACCAAAAGTAGAAGCAATTCCCAAACAGGCCCTATATATAATGTGGTGGGAGCATATATAATGTGGTGGGAGCAAATTTTAGAATTAAAGTGAAAAATGAAAATTTAGGTCGGAGATACCCTTACACTATCACATGTATGATTTTTCTGATGATACTAGAAATTTACGTTTTTATATTTAATGGTGTAGTTTTAAATTTAATTTCAAATGATTTTGAGAAAATAATTAATTCGGAAAGTTACCAGTTTAAATTAGATCCAATATTTAAATATAAATGAGTATTTTTAAATTCTCACAAAATAGTTAATTCGAAAACTAAAAAGCCCAAATAATGATATTTCAAACCTCATTCGAAAACTATCCTTTAAAAAAATAAAAGAAAAAAGAAAAAAAGAAAAACAAATACAACCCAACCCAAGCGTTCATGACCTTGTCTAAAACCTTTGAGAAACCCCAGAAACAAAAATGGCATTATCTTCTCTTCAACCCCAAAATCAACTTCGCCTTCCTTCTCCACATCCTTACACTACAGTTCCCACAAGACGCCACCGTTCTTCGCCTCTCCAAACTCCGTCCTTGTTTTCTTTCAATGGCGCATTTGCTAAAATAAGAAGGGCTCTGTCCATTGCGGTTTCGCGAAAAGCCTTTTCTTCCTCGCTGTTCACATCAACAGCTACTACCAGAGAACCCGAACAATTAGAGGAGGAAGAAGAAGATCTCCAGGCAGTCAACATTGCAGATGACGTCACTCAGGTCTCTCTCTCTCTCTCTGCCTTATTTTCCACCTTCGCTTTCAGTCAGATGACATGTTGTATGTACAAGCGAAATTTTGCATCCTATTAGTTTAGAATGTCTAATTTTTGTTTTGATATATTTCCCTAAACATGAGCTCTGAAGACATGTATTTGTTTGTTCACAAGAACATGTGCAAACCGGTTATATTATCCGAATATGTTGTGTTGCTCATAGAATTTTGTGGAGATGTAGTTTCACATAATTTTTGCTTGGTAATTGGCTATGTTTCAAAATCTGTTCTAAATTTCAATCAGTTATGTCAAATTGTTGTTTAGTTGATTGGGCGGACACCAATGGTATATCTCAACAAGGTCACAAAAGGTTGTGTTGGAAATGTTGCTGCTAAACTGGAGTCAATGGAACCTTGCCGAAGTGTCAAAGATAGGTAATTATATTGTAAACATTTTGGATGAGTAGCATTAGGCATTAGCAGTAATACTGTATTGATGCATCAGTTTCCATGATGTTCTAGACTTTATCTGTAGTCCTACTATATGAATCAAATCAAGTTTCTTGGTAGTTTATTATCTTGTGCAAAGTTTTTGCCTACCTGTAGTCACTTGCATGTCATATGTTATTAGAAAAAAAAAACACTAATACTTTTTAGTTATAATAATTGGCTCAGAATTGGTCATAGCATGATATCTGAGGCAGAAGAAAGTGGAGAAATTTCTCCTGGAAAGGTTAGCAACAAACTTGAAGCACAACTTTCAAATATATATCTTAGCTGTTGTATATGTTTATGTATCCGTGAACATATATTTTTATTTATTTATGATATTCATTTTTGTGAAAGCCCTGCTTGGGTTAAAATATAAGGCGTACATGTTGCCACATATGTCATGTCTTGTTGCAGACGACATTAGTTGAACCGACAACTGGAAACACAGGACTTGGCATTGCTTTTGTTGCAGCAGCCAAGGGATATAAACTTATAGTCACAATGCCAGCATCGATAAGTCTGGAAAGAAGGGTTCTTTTACGCGCATTTGGAGCTGAAATTGTTCTAACGGATCCAGAAAAAGGTCTACAAGGAGCTGTTGATAAAGCTGAAGAAATTGTTCTCAACACCCGAAATGCATACATGTTCCAGCAGTTCGATAATATGGCTAATATGAAGGTTGTTCATGATCCACTTTCCATCGTACCTGGTTGTTTTCCCAGAGAACTTTAAATTAAGATTTAATTCCATGATTCGCAGGTCCATTTTGAAACTACAGGACCAGAAATATGGGAGGATACTGTAGGCTGTGTGGATGTACTTGTTGCAGGAATTGGAACTGGTGGTACTATCACTGGCACCGGGCGGTTCCTTAAAATGATGAACAAAGATGTTCAAGTAAATTCTTTTACTTTGATGAAGAACTTATGCGCATCTTTTAACTTTGAAAACAACCACTGCTTAATCTAGATAAAGAGATGTGAGGCGAAAACATTATAAAACCATATTAATGGGCATGTCGGACTCGGTTTGTTCTAGAATCCTATTAATATTGCATAACTCTATGAACAGAATCTCTAATTCAGATTTCTTTTTTCTACCTAGGTAGTTGGTGTTGAACCTGCAGAAAGGAGTGTAATATCTGGAGAAAACCCAGGTGGAAGCACTTTCAGAGTTCTTAATATTTCAATAATATTTGCTTCCAAGTTCAGCTCTCAGAAAAAAATATCGTGGTCAACTTCCTCTGCTTACAGTTCTTGTGATCTTGTTGCAGGTTACGTGCCAAGCATTTTGGATGTCAAATTGCTTGATGAGGTTGTTAAGGTGAGGGAAACCTTCATATACATGCACATATACTTCTTTTGTGGTCAGAATGCCCTGATAGTGATTCCTCGTGATAAACTATAAAATGCTGCTAGAGTGTATTCATTTGGTAGATAAAACAGTCTAACATGGAGATTATAACATACATATCTGATCGGTTTTCTAGATAAAAATTAAATTAAGACATTGACAATTGAGGTTCCATTTGATTTTGTTTACTTTTGATGGTCCTTACTCTTTAACTCACATTAAGTTGGTGTTGAGCTGCTGTCATTAAGCTATCATGTTTTAATTGCTCTTCTTCAGGATCTTGTACTTCTCAGTCATTGTCAGATATTGCATATATGTTTCATAAAAGAAACCCTCCAGATATAAGATAAACAACAACATAAGCAAAGCTAAATTCAGACTATCTACTCATGATAAGTTGAAACTTTGAGCATTATCTTGGGGTTTTGTGTAGTTAATTGGTTCAAAGTCCAATATTTAAATTGTTAAATGTACTGGTTTTCTTAATACCAATGAACACTCCATAAACGATCTCTTTAGATTATCAAATCCTTCTGATATATGACTTTCTCTGTTTGATAATGTGTCAAGATCAACAAATGTGATAATTGCTCTAACTGGTAGGTCACAAATGATGAAGCAGTGGAAATGGCACGGAGATTAGCACTGGATGAAGGATTGCTGGTAATATATATTGATCCTTCAGCAGTTAGTAAACAATAAGTTGCATGGCTACTGTTTCTGGTTTATCTATTGCTTTTTATCTGCAATTTTGTGCACTGGGTGCCTCTTTAAGTTTTTGTTTATCATCTAGTGTCTAATATGGAAGTTGTTAAATATGAAACTAACTCATCTGTAATACCAGGAATATTTTTTGGTAGAAAGATTTTTCTTCTATTTATTAATATTTATTTTCCTATTATTACTATTTTTTAAAATTTTTTGATTTATTTATTTTATCTCTGCGAAGCTCATTATAGTCAAGCAAGCAACCTTGACATTATTAAAATCAAGTTATGTATGAGTAAGAAAACCCTCATCTTTAGTGCTAGTGTTAATTTTGTACTCTGTACATTGTTCTTTAGGTTGGTATTTCATCTGGAGCTGCTGCTGCTGCGGCCATCAGCCTTGCAAGAAGGCCTGAAAATGCTGGAAAGCTTATTACAGTGAGAAACTTTACATTTAATTGCTTGTTATCATACACATTAACCATCTCTATCTTTATGCAGAAAATTTTTAAATTTGGTTAAGAAAACACAGAAACAAAAGATAAAAATATATAAAATAGGATTATAGGAAAGTAGTTAGATAGTACAAACTTATTATCTAGGAACTATTAGAATACATTATTCAATATAGATACTTCTAGAAAAGGTTGTTCTATTTATTTATTTTCCATGCTATATCATATAATTTTGTGTAGAATATGTGAAACCGATCATGCTACTTGTTTATTAGATTTTGTTCCCTAAGATTTAATGTAGTTTCTTTGCGCAAACATTGTTATTGAATTCCTAGTACAACTCAAGAAATTTTCTTCAGAAAGACATCTCAATATCCATGTTAGCCGGTTTTACCATCAGAATTAATTAGAGAAGGTTGTCCACCATATGTAAGAGGGCACAATAGAAGCTATTATCTTCTGCTTTATTTTGCTCCTAAACTTTTGTTGTGTTGATGAGGGTAGGGCTATTCGTACCTAATATGCTTCTTGCAGTTATATGGTGAAGTTCAACATTTGGCGTTGTTAGCTCTAGTATCCGAACTTCTCATCCACTTTTTATTCCTATAATTTTGTTAAACGTGTTCTGCATCATGTTTTCTGCAATTCAGTGTGGATTAGATGTGTTCCTTCTCTGGTTTTTTCAGAAGAAAAAATAGTCTCGTATCATGACAATGTTTTTTCCTTCTCATGCCAAACATCACATCTAGTCTGATATATTATGTGACAAAATTTCCTTTTATTCAGCACCAGTTTTCTTGGTGGGACTTGGTGTTGATGTAGGCTGAAGTCACTTGCCACATATAAATACTACAAACAATTCCATATGGCTTGTTTTTAAATTCTCCTTTTTGCTCACTTTAGTCAACACTGCCATGATAATAGCTTTTTCAAATGTTCTCCAAGCACATGGTTTCTTTCTCACCGCATCCAAGAACTCATTGCTACTAACTTGCTAGTGTTTCAATATTTTGTTATCTCTTTGACACCTTCAGCACCCATCATCGTCACCATTACAATCAACATGAATGCATTGGCACCCATTTCACTTTCTTAAACTCAAATCTTTCCTCTTCATTCTTCTAGATGGTGGCATAGTCGAACTATGATCTTTCACAATATGGATACTCATGGAAATCCATTGTCTTAATCGTTATGGGTTGATTGATATTTGATTCCTAGGGATTGTTATGCGAATCCATTGTCTTCATCACTGCCAGTTCTAATTGGAATTTTACTGATGTAAAATCAGCTATCTCTGTACAACGAAATCAAATCTAAATTTAGTGATTAAAAGTTTATTATGTGAATACCAAAAGTAGAAGTGAAATGCAAACTTGTAATTCAACTGTCAAGTAACAAAGGTTCAAAGTCAAGGTATAATAAATTGTAAACCAGGACTTATTTAAATAATTGGAAGTTTATAATTGCCCTTAACTAGTTACGTGATCATGCATTACTTTATTAGCTTTAGGATTTCATTTGAATCCAAATACTTCTATGCCATTTTGATCGTAACTTTTACTCCATCTTTCTACCTCACTTGTATGTGCTTTTTGCCATCTTTTTTCAAAAAAATCAAAATCACCTTTGACTTTTGCAAGCTCTTTTTGTGCATGGAAGATTTGATGGTGATGTTGGGGGTCATATTTTGAGATGCTTTATAATTTTTAGAGTATGACTATTACATGCTGTTTATTTTAATTTTTAATCTTCAAGAGTGAATAAAAAGAAAAAAGAGTAATAGACTTTATTGGAAAAGAAAAGTATTCCGAGTAAATTCTTATGTACACTTGATTTACTTACTAGTTTTATATGAGCCACACAACATTAATCTAGGTGGAGAAAGATCTTGATAGGTTGTTGGTCTTTGTAAAACTTGATCACTCCAGAATGTGAAAAAAAAGTAATGCATTATAGGACTATGATTTGTCTCTTTTAAATTAAAAAAAAAAAAATATTATTTATTTATTACTTATTTATTTTGAAGTGGACTATGATTTGTCTACCTATTGTTAGGTCAACAGACTAACTCATATATAAGTTAGCTATATAGAGATGCAATGCTAAAATGATGAATGGATATTAAAGTACTGAACCTTAGGAGATTTGGTGAATAGTTAGATTGAGATTAACTTGTTTCCATGTATACCTAGGGAATACAATAACAAATACAAGTCTTAATCTTAATTTAATAAGAATAGATGGCGTGGATTATCCTCTTTAGAATCTAAAACTTGTTACTAGTTTATTTAGAGATAAAGTGGAAGCCAATGATGGATTCGATACTAAGTTTTGTCTTTGTTTCTTGTAATCGCCGAGAGTAAAACAACAATATAATATACTTTAGTAAATTGATCCTTTTATTTCTCGAAAACACTTATAAAGTGAGTGTATATATACATTAATGCAATTCCTATTTTTAAGCACAGGTTCATAATTCAGACACTCCATTGTCAACCATACTCTACTTTCTTGACTTTATTTTTTTATGGTTTATCATTGAATAGGTCATATTCCCAAGCCACGGTGAGAGATACATCCCCTCTGTCCTTTTCCGTTCCATATATGAAGAGGTCCAAAATATGCCGCAGAGATAGCTGACTCGGAAAATTCAGCAATTCCTTTTTATTTTCTCTCAAAGAAGTAGCCGTCATAGTTGTCAAGTAAGTAAATATACAACATGATTTTGGAGCTATTGATTTCTCGCCATTTATTATAAGATAGGGACTGATAGATAACCTGTTAGATCACGTTGTAGTTTTATGTAAGTCATTAGATTATTACTACTATACCTTCTCCTTTCATTTTTATATGTTATATTATCGTCTTTAACATTTTGTAATGTAATTATATTATTTTTATAGAAATAACATAGTGTTGAAGAAAGGAGTCCACTCTACTGTAGTTTTCTGAATCAATACAGATGGATCTAAGATAATGACATAATAATATTGTTTAACCTACTTTGAAGGCTAGACTTAATGCAGTTGACTTACTATAGTTATAGAGAGAGAAGCATCAATGTATTTAGTATTTCATTTTCAAAAATTAATATGATAGGCTAGGAGGAGCCCGTGATGATCTGCTGTGTTGATTTGGATGGTTTGTAGATGTAGTACACCGATTGATGTTGAAATAAGAATCTAATCGACTTCACATTAAAAGTAGTGGGATCACAGAGTACTTGAGTAGAATAAAGTCCTTATTTAGTATTTACACTAATTTAATATTCATCGGTGTAAATCAATTATGTTGGAAATTCTCTAATTATGCATAGGAATAAATACGTACTGATAATTCATGAAATTGTCTGGAGGAATAAAAAGAGTGTTTTACAGATTGATACACATACATATGCCCTTTCCTTCTCTTTCTTTCTCCCTTCTCTCCCTTTCCTTTCTATATATATATATTTCAGTTTTTAATTTTAAACAATTTGGCAGAATGGGTTATGAGAGGGCTGGAAGTATGGAGAAATAGAAGAAATGAAAATATATATATACACGTGTAGAAGATCAAGTTCCTTTCAAGTTATAAGTTGATATTTTAAATGAGTTGGAATCAATTAGTTTATTTAGTTAACTTATCATAATAATAGTCTGTATTATTTTTATTATAATTGCTATATATATAACAATAGTTTATGTAATAATAGCTGGTGTGAAATAATACGTTATAATTTACATTATGAATGTCATTATTGAACTATTATTAGTATAATTAGTAACAAATGACACTTGTTCTTATAAAATATGATTCACTCTTTGAGTGGTAAATTGTTACAAGTAAATAAATATTTTTATATTAATATATATCCTGTCAACTATGGTAATAAATACATTTTATTAATATGCGGCCTCTTAATTAATAATAAAATTTTATTTAATTAATAAATTTTATTTAAGTGTAGAATTATAGAAATGGTATAATTGTATATTAATATCAAATTATTCATGTACGTGATTTGATATTAACATTGATGTGAGTCTAATTAATTTTTTTAAAATAATATCGATGGACTATTCTTTCTAACATTTTTCTTTACTTTTTTCACTCTTATTTTGTTTTTTTTTTCCCCTTAATACTACATTCCACAACTAATTTTCATTAAAGTTCTAAAAATACCACTTTTAGTTTTATATATGCTTTCTTTTGCATTTTTTTTTACCGATTTCATTAATTTCCCACCGTGATTTTAGTAATTCTAAACTTATTCCATATCACTACACAAATCATGAATTACTTTTAATTTTATTTTTCTTAATAATAATGATAATAATAATAATAATAATATTATTATTTAATATGTTTCTATAATAGTTTTATATTAGGGCTCTTTTGGATGTAGGTTTTATAAAATTTATATTTGTAGGTTTATTTTCAAAATCTTTGCCACGTAGATAAGTAATGATATACTTCCTCCGTTTCTATTTACTTGCAACATTTTAATAGTGTATACTATTCATTAATCAATCTTCTTTCATGTATTATTCCTTATGTATAAGGAAAAATATAGTCAAGTGGTGTCATGTTTTATTCGTATTGGTATCTATTTTTCAAATATTAAATTTATATAATTTTTAGTTGTATATTATTAAAGATATTTACAGTTAAAGTTAAACATTGGACAACGTTCCCACATGAAATGTTGCAAGTATTAGAAAACGGAGGAAGTACTATTTACTCTTGTAGCCACTATTGTTGCCTATACGTGTCGATTCATGATTAGATGAGTTAAATTTGTATTTATTATATATTTTTTTATTTATTTATCATCCAATAATGAATTGCCACTTATGAGTAGGTGACAAAAGTGAGCTACAAGTGTAGGCTACATAGCATTATCCTTGTAAATATAAGATGGATTACACTGGGGATTACAATGTCATAAAACACAATCGTAGAAAAAGTTGAGTATCTAAACATTTGTCAACGCTAAGCAAGTGTGAATCACAATCACATTCAAGTTCATATATTCACCGTCAAATACACTATATCAAATTACAAACAAAAAATTTTAGATCAAATTTATTTGAACTTTAGACAAATATTTCAGTATTCCAGAATCATAAAGGAGACACCTTTGTAGATGCTTCGTATATAGAGTTCACGTAATAACTTGGGAAATTTCATGTTCTTAGAAGCTGTTCTTTTTTCACAACTTAAAAGAAAATTTTCAATATATTTGAAAATATATGCTTTGCAAGTATTACTACAATTCATTAAAATTGTTAGCTTACTTTTGTAAAATAAAAAATGTGATTGGGAATCACAATAGCATGAACTGGCCTGATCAAATAGAATTAGAGGGATCAAATAAGCAACACACTTAAACTTATCCGCCATCATCCTCCTATTATCTTGTTCATCAAACTTATGAGTAAGGAAATTGACATAGTTATCCTTTGACCCTTCAAATTTGAATGACCACCACCAACTGAGATTCTTATAAATTGTTTGAGAAGCAAATCTAACAAGTGAAAGAATTATAAGTGCAGTGGTTATAAGAAGTAGATTAAGGTATAAGAATTAGATCAAATTCAACATATACATTTACAAGTCCAAAATGAATCGCAATTATAAAATAAGTTTACTTTGTTTAGCTCCTACGAGGGTCGACAAACATCATCTGTTTTGCCCTGTCAATTGACAATATTTCCCCACTTTTTGTCTAGAATGACAATCACATGACTTTTATCTTGTTTAAGTGCTTCGTTGAACTTATAATATAGCTGAGAGAAGGAATAAGAATTAAGGACACCAACCTTCCTGTTTCTATTTTGATCATGTACCTTTTGTATGCAACATAAAGAGACATTAATGTCATCTCAAATGAACTAGTTTTGCATTTCATCACTTCAGCCTAATGTTTGTTCTGAATGTAATGCTGACATTTGATATAATTATATATAAACAATTGAAGATCATTCACTCATGTGAATAAGAATCACGGAATTATAAATTCAAATAAAAAATAGTTAAAGGTGGACTTACGTTGTATCTTTCTTTTTTTTTTTTTTTTTTTTTTTTTTCAATGAGGAATGCATCTTGACCCTGTACCATTTTTTATATTTCATGTCTCATCGGAGGCCAAAGTTGGAAGGAAGTCTTTAAACTCATCTAAGATAATAGAGGTATTGTCTTCGGACCACTCATATGGTGTGATAATTCAAGCATCCTCTAAAAGAACATCCCATTTTCTTCAAAAATCCCTTTTTGTTGTTTTATCAAGAGCATTAGGGTTAATGTTGATTGTGCCAAAATTTAGTCGGTGATTGGAGTAAATTCTTCATTCCCAAAACAATGGAGAAATCCACTAGCTTCAAACCATATATCGTCACCCCTTTAACCTTAAAAAATAACCTCAGTAGCAAAAACTCTTAACATTATATTTCTAGGATAGTGCATTAAATCAATATTAGTCTTAGACTGTTTTTATTTTGATTTAAATATTTGATGTGTGAATTGTTTATTCTGTTAATATGTAGGGATTTTGTTGACCGTCACTGCACTAATTGTAAACATTAGGCTGAAGTGATGAAACGCTAATATTGGTTCAGTGGAGATAATATTAATACATTTTTATATTGCATAAAGAAGGTACATGATTTAAATAAAAATAAGAAGGTTGGTGTACTTAACTTTATTTCTTCTCCCAAGATAAAGTCATGTGGGTGCCATTATAGACAAGAAGTGGAGAAATATTGACAATAGATAGGGCAAAATAGAGAATGCCTACTGACCATGGTGGGAGCTAGACAATGGAAGTAAAGTTTATATTGCGATTTATCTTAGGCATTATGTTGTACTTGTTGAATTTGATCTGATTCTTGCACCTTAATATAATTCTTATACATATTACAATTATAATTCTTTCATTTGTTAGGTTTGCTTCCTAGTAAATGAATTACATTAAGTAGTGGTCATTTTGGATTTGAAGGGACAGAGGATAATTGTGTTAATTTTCCTTGCTCATAAGTTTGATGAATAAGATAATGGGAGTATGATGACATATAAGTTTAAGTGTGTTGCTTATTGATCCCTTTAATTCTATCTGGGTCAGACAAATATAATCACGTTATTCCAGTATTGGATAAAGAGTGGAGAGTTAATTTTCCATATAGAGTTGTAACTCCTAGTCTGCCTGACAGGTTGGTTTATACTATTGTGATTCGCAATCACATTTTCTATTTAAAAAAATAAACCAATAGTTTTAATAAATTGTAGTAATTCTTACAGTCCATATATTTGCAAATATATCGAAGATCTTTTTTTCGGCATTGAGAAATGGAAAACTTCTAGGAACATGAAGTGGCTTGAGCTATTACGTGAATATATAGTGAACATTGTGTACAAAAGCATTTATAAAGGCATATCCTTAATGATTTGGAGTAGTGAAGTATTTATCTAGAGTTCAATTAGATTTTTTACTTGATATGTTGTATTTGATAGTGGATGTATGAACATGAGTGTGATTAGAATTCACACTTTCTTAGGGATGACAAATGTTTAAATTTAACTTTTTATGATTCCGTTTTATGACATTATGAACCCTAATATAATTAATTTTATATCTGCATTATGGATGCTTACTAAATTTCACGAAGTCAAATGAGGGGGGGTCTCTAAGAGGTGTGTAAGAGCGTATGGAAAGGTTCGTGTACTATAGATGTTAGACTATTTGAGCAAGAGTCTAACAACTTGGATTCATTTTTTAATTTTCATTACTTTATCTTATTTAGAACACAGTATGGGGCAGTCTCTATGTAACACCCGAACCCTCGCCTCGACGGAGAGGGAACGCAGAGTCCGGATGCTACAATCGGTGCGGAAGATAGATAACAAATAAGCAGATATAAAATTCATACTCAAATCGGAAAGACAGTTCTTATAAATCCAAATTCAAATAGTTCGAAACAAATCCCAAGCCAAAGAGTAGTTTGACTACAAGTTCCAAATGAAAGGACATCACATAAGATATCTCAAAAGTACTCAATATGAAAATCAATCCAAAACATAGTGCAGCGGGTTCAAATACAGAAATAAGTCTAGCAAAATAAAACTGATGTGCAATCCAAGTCTGAAGAGGATGACATGTGAATGCTCGGTGCTAGTGATATCCTACTATCCCACCTGACTGTCTGAACTCAGCAATTTCCATTCCCAAAAATGGTTCAAATATACAAAACAAAAATTAAAATAACGAAGGGTCAGACTATCGATGTCTGGTTAGTAAGCCAATGCCCAACAAACACACACAGATGCGTCTTATTATACAGAATAGCATGTCACGCAAATGCAGGTTAGTTAACAACCAAATGGTACAAACAGAAGCAAACAAGTTGATTATCAAATCACAAGCTATCCCAAATATCTCCTTTAAGTGATTACATATTATTTCATTTACCATCTGAGAAAGGTTTTACAGTTATCAAATTATTTTTAGAAGGAAGACAGATACCGAATTAGGAGTTCGGTATGCAGTCCGGTATGCTATTCGGTCAGAAAGCATTACTAGAGTTACCGAATAGTATTTCGGTAATCATTCCGGTACATAGCTCGGTCAGAGAGCAATTTTACGAATCCAAGGAAGGTTTAAGTCTAATTCGGTTCCTATTCTGGTATGAAGCTCGGTCAGAGAGTTTCAAGTCTCTCAGACATGCCGAATTGTAATTCAGTACCTAGCTCGGTGAAGAGTTCGATCAGAGAGGTTGAACAGTCTTCGGAGGTTCATACCGAACTACAGTTCGGTAAGTAATTTGTCCAGAGAGTGAATCTAATGATCTCAAGGCTGACCAAATTGTATTTTGGTAACCAGCTCGGTAAGGAGTTCGGTCACAGACCATCCTACGTCCAATTTTCAATTTTTAAGTGACAATCCGGTATACAGTCCGGTTACGGACACTGGGTACAAATTTTAGTCTAATTCCAATTATGTCGTTCGCCAATCAAAGTTTAGCTATCCAATTGGGTCTAATCCTAACACTTATAGCCAGTTAGGAGTCACAATTAACACTACCCAAAGTTAAAACCCAAAAGAATAACTAACATCAAAAGAATCACACCGAAAACATGACAAATATACATAATTAAAAGCAGAACGAATCCAATATCACAAAGTTGAGATTACCCATTGATTTAGGTGTTTAACTTACCAGGCCTGTCCTTAGTCTAATAACAAAATCGAGAACAGAAACAGACAGATAGGTTTAAACCCTCAGAGATGGATCAAAGATCTTAGAAGTGATGCCGTCGCATCCAGATAGTGAACAAAGCTCCAGAAGTGATGCCGTCGCATCCAGAATTGGTTGGCAATCAAGGCCATATACGCTTTCGCGCATCGATGTATACATCTAGTTTTCCCTAACAGCATGCTGGTCTTATCGTATTAACCTTAGGACAGGACTTTAGCAGATTACAGAATTCAAATTACAGATTAACAGACAGATAACAGACACTAATTCACATGTCCAAAATATACAGATAAAACGGCAGCAAAATACCCAAGCAGTTCATATCAAATGCAGCAAATTAAGCTAATCAATCACAGATTTCAGCTTATATTAATTTAACCAATTCGCAAACAATCGAATAGACAATGACAAACAATAATGAGGGCGTAAACACGGCTACTAACCTTATTCGCTAATCCAAATCAACCGAGTCTACTCCGGTCAACGATCCTCAACTTGGTCTACACCAAATCAAGAATAAATTATAAATCTCCAATTCACAATTACGAGGGTTTATACCCAAAAAATAATTAAAATCAATTAAGACCCAATATAACCCAAATCATGAAATTAAATCAAGGGTTTCAAAACCCAAAGCATATAAAGAAAAACCCCCAAATCAATTCGTGGAAAATCAACTCTAAATCATCAAACCCTAGTTTATGTAAAAATCCCCAAATTTAATAAAATCAATTTAAAGCAAAAAGAGAAGGAATCAATACCTAGAATGTGAAGAGCCCAAGATAGGTGCAAAATCCCAAGTGAAATCCTTAACAAATAGAGTTTAGGAATTCGTAGAGTGACTTTTGGTTTGAAAGCAAAATAAGAACACATGAATTTCAATTTTCTAGGTTTTGGTGACAAATGAATTGAAAACCATTCTTTTCATATTTATATGGGTGGCAAATATCTCCACCAACCCATGTGTTTACAATTTAATTTAAAAACAACCCCATTTATAAAATAATTGCAAAATCAACTCAAATATCAAATTGTTTTCAAAACCATCCCAAAAGTCTACTTAGTCAAATAATTTGGTCAAACCGGAAAAGTCAACATTTTACAAAAATGTCCATTTTACCCTTGATCAATAAATAGACCAAAAATTAAATAAAATTTCAAATTAAGCAGACGAATAGCCCCAGATTACGGACGTGACACTCTAGCCCCACATCCCCCATTTCGGATGTTATGATCGGGGATTATATTTTTTTTTTATCTAAATTCACAAATGTGTGATCTCCCATAACAGATAATATAAATGCAAAATATTTGATGATTAGGTCGCCAATGACATTTATGTGATGACCAATAATCCCCTAAATGATTGGGATTCAAAAAATAAATTACACGAAGTCGAATAAGTTAGCCTCTAGGAGATGTTATATAAGAGTATTTGGAAAATGTTCATGCTATCTAGATATCTAACTAGTTGAGTAAGAGTCCAACAACTTGGGTTTGTTTTTTAATTTTCATTTCTCCATCTCATTTAGGACACAATATGAGGCAGTCTCAAACCTTATATCCTCATTTTGTGATGTTGTGATTAGGGATCATAATTAAGATCTAAATTCACAGAGGTGTGATCTCCCATCATAAGTGATATAAATGACAAAATATTTGAAAGATTAGGTAGGTCAATGACATTTATGTGATGCCCAACAAGCTCTTAAATAATTGGGATTAAACAAACATTGCACGAAGTTGAATAAAGGGATCTCTAAGAGGTGTTATGTAAGAGTATGTGGGAAATGTTCATGCGTATTGGATGTTCAAGTTGAGTAAAGATCTAACAACTTAGATTTTGTTTATTAATTTTCATTACTTCATCTCATTTGGGAAAAAATATGAGGCAACCCTTGGCCCTACATCCCCTATTTTGTGATGTTGTGATCGAGGATCACAATTGTATCTAAATTCACAAAGGTCTAATTTTTCATCACGGATGATATAAATGGAAAACCATATGATCTAAAACTACAGAGGTTTGATCTCCTATCATAATTCCAAACATTGATCCAATTAACTTTACATCTTAATATGAGAATAAATGAATAACAATCTAAATCCAATGTATGATAATAAAATAAACATGATTTAAGAAGTCAAAATAAATGTTGAGATGATTACCAAATAAATACTATAATAGGTTATTAAAAATCTCTGCCTATTTGTTTTGTCCAGACGATAGATTATTGGGATGCACGTAAGAGCTCATGTCTCTAGTGTTACAATGTTAGTCACAATTTCCTTATAAGATCACATAGTATGTCAAGCATGATGACATCGACTGCAGTAAATAAAATGCTTGCGTTTAGTACTTGTGCTTCCGATGGATGATGTTGGAGGATTGGTATAATTCCTCATTGTTTGACCCTTTTAATGACACTTAGAACATTCTTTTGCCCCTTAAATTTCAGTGTCTAAATTGTATCCTCTTTTGGCCTCTCTACTTATCGTGGATCTATTATCGAAATCATCATAATGTGTTGAAGATCTCCATGCTTCCTTACTTGAGATAGGATTTATAGCAATTTCATACGTTGCTTGTAAAAATATTTTGATAAAATATTCACGACATAAAAACTTACTCGTACTCTAGCATATCTGAAATAATAATAGAACTAAGAACATTCAATGATGATGTGATATTAGTGTTTGCATAGTGCTCACAGTGATATGATATTAATTCACAAAACTGATAACTATATAAAAAAATAGATTAAAATGTAATGAACTTGTACATTGCATAAGCAAATGCATGAAAGTAAGGAAGCAGATCAAATTGCCATAATCCTTATGAAAACGTCCGTACTTTGACATTGATTATAGCGTCCCAACTTCAATATACTTCACATTGTACTTTGTAACATAAATAATAGGAAAGAAATCACACTTTTCCATTCTCCCTCAGTAAGTTAATAGCATCTATAACTCCTGCAGTTATAGTGGATTATAAATTGTTTACTACTTCTAATCTTGAACAAACCATCTTTGGTACATACCCCGTAGAAATTCATGAGTCACAGTTATCGGCAAATGATGAATGAGAAGAATGACATTGTTCACAAACTCGACAATAGTAGTTGTCAGTATATTATATTGCCTCTTTAGACAATATGATTTTACCCACTTCATTCTTCCTAACTGGATGAGTTCTTGATGCAAATTAGGACATGAAGTCGCTAGTCCTTACAAAAACAATTAAAACAACTGATATTTTTCAAAACCTAACAAATAAAACCATTTAACATATCTTGAGGAAATTGTGATCACCATTCACAATGATATGATTTCATTACACAAAATTATAAAATATATACATAATCATGTTAAAATTGAACCATAATAATTATGGTGTAGTATAGTAATGTGTACTTTCCAACGTTTCACACTCATCTCTAGAATGCATATAAATCACTTTGTAAAAAGGTTTTTGAACATCCTTCATTTTCATGTCGTACTTTAAGATATTCTTTTTTAGAGTATAGTAGCAAGACATATGATACACTAGGAAATACCTCACGAACAACTTCTGGTATACTAGCGTCACAATCTGTCACAAGACTAAAGTCCTCCCTAATTTCAATAGACCCGCATAGCCTACGCACAAACCATATCCAAGCTACCTTAGTCCCTTTAGGAGTAAATCCGAAACTGTTAGAATATGTGCAATTTGATCCATCCATGCCTACTGCCACAAATATATCATAGTCAATTGTCTTTCATATGTGTGGCATCCACACCTACTAGTAATCGTATGTATTTTTGAATCCTTCTATATATTGCACAAGACAAAAAAATGAATACAAGAAGTGGTCATCTTCAAATTTCTATAAATTGATCACAGTGTCAGGATTAGTATTAGGATTACTCTCCTTCAACACGTGAATATAAAAAGGGACCAACTGCGAAGATTCTTCGTGTGTCGTATAAGTAATGTCTTCAGCCTGTTGCAACACCTTCCGAACCTTATTCTACAATAATTGAACTCCATATCTAGATCTTATCGCCCATTATGACTTTAACTTAAAATTCAGCCTCCAATAACCGTGAAGAAAACATATGTCCAATGAATTTGGCAACAATTTGTCGTTTTTCTACTTTATTAGAGTCATGTAGGCATGTACACTTCAACACAAACTCTGTAACATGCCCATTAGAAATCCTTTTGGCCCTCTCATTGGTCTAATTGCAATATTTTTTTTTACACTCAACCTTAAATTGTGAACTGTTTGAATTTGGAGCACATGAAGATGACTTATTTTGAAGAGCATATTTGAAAATATAAAGTTACATTGTTTCCTTACTATTGAATGTTGCACCTTTACTAAGAACAATGTGTATTTGGCGGTCTTCAAGACAAATATACATGCTGCTCACCAAAGGAATGCTTCTCCATGCTAAGCACCTTATATACGTTGCATCCTTTATCTCTTTGTTCTGGCCTAACATAATTAGTTTTTTTTTCTCCCTATCAATTAGATAACTATTACCATCTTTGTCACTATCCCTATCACATTCTTTATTACCATTACCATTACCACCCTCACCAGTTTAGAATAATTGAGAAACACGATTCCCATTCAAATAATCTATTAGATCGATCAACAGAATCACCATCCTCATGAAAAAAAATGGTACTATCATCTATAAAAATATCGGTTAAATGACATTAGGTATCAAAGCTTCTAAGAGTGCACTACTATCGTTGTGCTCTTTGAGTTGCACACTATTCCTCTTAATCCTTTTTACGTAAATTTTCAATGGAATCTCAAAGGCTTGACAAAATTTAGCTCACCATCATCCATAATAGATACCCGGATAGTACTGCTATTAGGTTTTCTCTATAAGAAATGCACTCATAGTTCATATTTTTCCCAATCTATGCGTTTTTTTAAATATATTTTGCCTATAAGCTATTTAAATGTCAATCATTTGTCAAAAACCTCTATTCTTGTATCCTCACAACAATATGAACTCTCATCCCAAATGTAATTATATTTTATAATAACTTTAAACGAAACCTGCAGGAACATTCATTAGCCTTAATTTCACGAAAAATGCGATGTGAAAATAGATCACAGTTATATGAATTTCATTCACGTTATTGTGAAGGTCATTTACAAATGGTCTAGTAAATTCACATATGAGTAAATTGCAAACACTGATAGTGCTATACAAACCTCGAAATAATGTGAATAAAAAATAAAACCCTGTAAATAACTTCAAGTAATTTACAACCTAAAAGACTTTCAAAAATAATAAGCACTTTCTTAAACATCTTCAATCTTAAAATCTTCTCAAATTATTTGCTCCACACTTAATCTAAACTCAGACTAGTGTAACATTTGATAAATACATTTCCTGCCAATATGTAATAATGTAGATCGGTTTGACAATTATGCACATTAAATTGAGTATGATCTACAAATCTGTTAATGTATGTATTTCAAAAGTCATAAAATTAAAAGTACACTAATTTCAAATGTTTATAATGTAGACAGAAAAAGACTTGATTGTTAATGATGATAACAATGGTCAAAACTGCACATAGTACAAAGAGGAAGACTTTACTGGGTTAGCTCTGTCAAGACTAAAGATAGAAAATCAGACTGGGTCCTACTACCCAATTGTTGACATGGTGAAGAGAACGAAAATGATGAAGGTAGAAGAATAACACAAGACGAAGAAGAGAACCTACTGCCGTAGAGGAGGAAAAAACGTGAATACTAGTCTGAAATGGACTGGTTTAGTAAAACCGGTTAAAATTTCAAATAGACCATTCAAAGAATGCATATTTTATTTTTATTTTTAAAATTTTTTAATGTATTTATTTTTCTAATAAAATGATACAGTAGGCTGCTAACTTATCGAGAAAAGTAAATTTTAATAATAATTATATGGATAAGATTTTGAAAATTAACCTAAATATACTCAAAGTTTGTGAGGCCTAAATCTGATAAGAACCCATTAATTTTGTTAAACTAATAGCATTTTATTATTGAAATTACAATATCATTAATTAGAAATCATTTCTTATCTAACTCTATTTTTTTTATTCTATGAATTGTGATATTATTTGTGTTAAACATTATTTATTCATTTTTCAAATTGAGACTATTAAATCAAATTCATATTCATAATGATATATAATAATAGAGAAAAAAAATTTTACATTTCAATTTATTTTATTTATTTGTTTTGTAACCGTTGATTCATTTTTAATTCATATTAAAAAAATTATATTAATTATTGTATTAACACAAATTAATAACTTTTAAAAAAAAAAATTTACTTCAGTTTTCATGTTAATACCCATTGGATAGAAAAGGTAACAATATTTAATTCACAAATAAAAAAACAATATATTTTCACAATTCTAAATAGGTCTATCTTGTTATGAACACATGTGTCTTTCCACTTGTGTACGTGTACAACATGCTGGGTCAATACCTCATGCATTGTAACATCTGTCAATGTATGTTTTATATATATATATATATATATATTAATATATATATATATATATTATATATATATATATATTAGATATCAATAACATAGGTTTGAAGGTTTTAGTGGCTTTGCTTTGTCTTCTTATTTTCCTCTCTGTTTCTTCTACTTTCAATATACTACAATCCTGTATATTCAAGAAGCACATCAAGATCCAATCCAAAATTACCAGGTTATTTTCTGATCCCAGTTTATTTTTAGTTAGTATTAAACTATTTTTTTTTCTTCTACCCCGACTCTGTTTTTATTTTTACAACACGTTATCAGCACGAGTATGCTCTCTGGTTGCCACTTAGATGGATCTTCCAGATCAGAAAGTGTTTGGTAATTGTGATTCTTGTTATGAGAAATAGTGAGATCTGAAAATTGGGAAATTACGATTATTCACCTAAAGTTGAATAATTGAATTCTGGATATTTGGAAATTTAAAGAAAGTGTTCTTGTTTTGTAGAAAATGAATCGATACAAATTCGAGCCATTGTTGGTTTCAGGAGCAAATTATATGAGATGGTTGAATAATTGTGGAATAAGGTTGAAATCCAAAAACCTGTACGGGACTTTGGATAAGAATAATGAAACAACTGAACAGCAAAAGAATAAAGCTTTGATTATAATCTGAACCCATCTGAATGATGATTTACAAAATCAGTATATGACTGTCACTGATCATGCAGATCTGTGGCAAGCATTGATTTCTAGATACAATCGCCAAAATGAGATCATCCTGCTTGAAGCACGAGATGAATGTCATAATTTGAGATTCCAAGATTTTAAAAGCGTGAGTGAATACAACTCAGCCATGTATTTGATTGTGTATAAGCTGAAAATGTGTGGGGAAACAAAAAATGACCATGAAATGTTAAATAAGACATTTACCACGTTCCATCCTTCCCAAACAATTTTACAACAGCAGTATCAGGAAATGAAATTCCAAAAATATGATGATTTGATTAGACATTTGGATATTGCTGAAAAACACAACCAATTGTTGTTGAAAAATAGTGAAAGACGCCCTGTTGGCACCCAAGCATTCCCAGAAGTGAATGCACATTATAGTGAAAATCCAGGTCGTGGTCGTGGTCGTGGTTACCGTGGTCGTGGTCGTGGTTACCGTGGTCGTGGTCGTGGCTGTAATTCTAAACGTTGGAATGATTATGGAAATAGTCGTGGTAAGAGCCGAGGTGGTCGAGGTTCTGGAAATGGTCAGGGACGTGGTCGTAATAGGGATTCAGGATATCCATATCATAATCCAAATGCTCCCCAGAAGTGGAAAAATAATAATGCTAGTTCCAGCAGAGGGAAAGAAGTTATGGAACCACCGAAGTTCAATTGGGGTCCATGTTATAGATGTGATTCCCCCACTTGTTATTCGAGGACTTGTCGCGCTCTTAAACATGTAGTTGAAACTTATCAGAAATTGAGACGCGAACAAGAAAATTAAAAGAATAACGAAGCAAATATGGCTGGTGTTTTTGGCGATGGTGATACTGGTCCTGTCGACATATCAAATCTAGAAACTGCTGATTTCTTTGAAGATCCTGATGGGAAGATAGATCACCTGATTGGTGATGGAACTGTTAATTACAAGTGAATGTATTTTCTTGTTTTTGGAATGTAAATAGAATGGAATGTAATTTTCGTTTTGATTGTAAATATTTGTAAATAGTTATAAATATTACATTTCCATTCAATTAATGTTATGTTTCATTTTATTAAAGGTTATGGGTTCGAATCAAGATTTAGTTATACCTGGAGATATATGTTTAGCAGATAGCGCTACAACCCATACGATTTTGAGAGATACAAAATATTTTCTGGAATTGATTCCAATTCAAGTTAAAGTAAATACCATATCAGGTTCAGTAGATCTGATCGAAGGCTCCGGAAGAGCTTCAATTGTGTTACCAAATAACACTGAATTAGAAATCGAAAATGCGTTATACTCTCACAAATCCAGACGAAATTTGCTCAGTTTCAAAGATATAAGAATGAATGGATATCATATTGAAACAGTTGATGAAAAGGGTGTTGAATATTTGTGTATTATTTCGAACAAATCAAGCCAGAAGCTTGTGATTGAAAAGTTCCCTATATCATCATCTGGATTATATTATACAACCATCAGGCATGTTGAAACACATGCTATTGAGAACCAGAGTTCTCTGATCCCAGAATATTCCAGCTTTGGCATGATCGATTTGGGCATCTGGGATCTACAATGATGCGAAGAATAATAGCGAATTCAGAAAGGCATCCACTAAGAAATTATAAAATCTTACTAAATGATAGGGACCTGTGTATCCCATGTTCCCAATGGAAATTGATAATGAAACCATTGTTTACAAAAGTAGGTTTTGAATCTCCATCATTTTTACAAAGAATTCAAGGAAATATATGTGGACCCATTCATCCACCTAGTGGACCTTTTCGCTACTTTATGGTTTTGATAGATGCATCTGCAAGATTGTCCCATGTATGCTTGTTATCTACTCGTAATGTTGCTTTTGCTAAGCTGTTAGCACAAATTACTCGATTACGAGCTCATTTTCCAGATTACCCTATTAAGAGTATAAGACTTGATAATGCTGGGGAATTTACATCGAAAGCATTTGATGAATACTGTCAAGTATTTGGGATTGATGTTGAACATCCAGTGCCACATGTTCATACCCAAAATGGATTAGCTGAATCATTAATTAAGCGCCTTCAGATAATTGTGCGAACTATATTAATGCGCTCGAAATTAACAGTAACTGTTTGGGGACATGCTATATTGCATGCTGCTGCATTGATTAGTATTCGTCCAACAGCTTATAACCAATATTCCTCATTACAGTTAGTATTTGGGCATCCTCCTAACATCTCGCACTTGAGGACATTTGGGTGTGCTGTGTATGTACCTATTACCCTAACTCAGAGAACAAAAATGGGACCCCAAAGACGTTTAGGAATATATGTGGGTTTTGATTCTCCATTAATTATTAGATATTTGGAACCATTGACAGGAGATTTGTTTACTGCTAGATTCGCTGACTATCAATTTGATGAAAGTAATTTTCCGTCACTTAGAAAAGAAAAGATTTCTCCTGAAGAGAAACTTGAATTAGCATGGAAAGTTCCCACATTAGCGCATATGGATCCGCATACTCCACATTGTGAACTAGAAGTTCAAAGGATCCTACATTTACAAATGATAGCTAATTGAATGCCTGGTGCATTTAATGATACTTCGAAAATAACCAAGTCTTATATTGAAGCTGCTAATGTACCAGCAAGGGTAAATGTCCCAGAAGGACAATCTCAAAAGACAATAGCAAATGAAACTCCTATACCTCGCTAGAAGCGTGGTAGACCCCCTGGTTCAAAAGATACAGTTCCAAGGAAAAGAAATAAAAATGATCTGGATCCTAAAACCACATCCAATTAATCCCAGAAGTTGCTGAGATCTCTGAAAATAATCTCCCTGGAGGAGGAAATAATAAAGAAATATCAGAATCCAAAAATGAAGAAATTTCTGTAAATTTCAATCAGGAGTTATGGAATAGAAATGAAATAAAAATTGATGATCTATTTTCCTACACAGTGGCAGTAGATATTTTGTATGATGATCATGGGCCACATAGTATGGAAGAATGCAGGAATAGACATGATTGGAAAAAAAATGGGAAGAAGCAATCCAGATAGAATTAAATTCGTTGAATAAACGAAAAGTTTTTGGACCCATAGTTCGAACACCTTAAGATGTTCAACCAGTTGGTTACAAATAGGTATTCGTTCGGAAACGAAATGAAAGAAATGAAATTATGAGATACAAAGCACGTTTGGTTGCTCAAGGTTTCTCCCAAAGACCTGGAATTGATTATGATGAGACATATTCCCCTGTAATGGATACTGTTACGTTCCGATTTCTAATCAGTCTTGCCATTTTTGAGAAACTAGAAATGTGTCTTATGGATGTAGTCACTGCATATCTATATGGATCACTTGATTCTGATATTTACATGAAACTCCCAGAAGGATTGAAACTACCTGAATCATATCGTTTGGGATCTCGAAACTTGTATTCCATAAAGTTACAAAAATCCCTGTATGGATTGAAACAATCTGGGAGAATGTGGTATAACCGCCTGAGCGAGTATTTGGTTAAGGAAGGATACCAGAATAATACAATATATCCGTGTATCTTCATAAAGAAATCAGGGTTTGGGTTTGCAATTATAGCAGTTTATGTGGATGATATGAATATCATTGGGACTCCTGAAGAGATCAAATAAACTGCTGAATATTTGAAAAAGGAGTTTGAGATGAAAGATTTGGGAAAAACAAAAAATTGTCTTGGTCTGGAAATTGAACATAAACCAAATGGGATATTGGTTTATCAATCAGCATATATTGAAAAGCTTATGAAAAGATTCAATATGGATAATGCCCATCCATTAAGTACACCCATGATTGTAAGAACACTTAATCCCAAAAAGGATCCATTCCGACCGAAGTATGATGACGAACAATTACTTGGTCCTGAAGTACAATATCTGAATGCAATAGGTGCACTGTTATATTTGGCTCAATGTACGAGACCAGATATCTCATTTGCTGTAAATTTATTAGCGAGATATAGTTCTGCACCAACTCATCGTCATTGGAATGGAATCAAACATATTTTGCGTTACCTGAAGGGTACGAAAGATTTGGGATTATTTTATACAAATTCTGATAAATTTCTGGGTTTGACTGGTTATGCCGATGCTGGATACCTTTCGGATCCGCATAAAGTATGCTCTCAAACTGGCTATATTTTCACGTATAATGGTACTGCGATCTCATAGAGATCTACAAAACAAACTTTAGTAGTCACGTCCTCGAATCATACTGAAATTTTGGCATTACACGAAACCAGTCGAGAGTGTATTTGGTTGAGATCAATGATCCAATATATCCAGAATTCATGCGGTATCTCCGAAACTACAAATGGGTCATCAATAATTTTTGAAGATAATGCTGCATGCAGCACCCAAGTTCGGGGAGGTTACATCAAAGGAGATCGAACCAAACACGTTTCCCCAAAATTCTTCTACACCCACGAGCTTTAGAATACGGGTCAAATCGATGTGAAGCAAATCAGATCCTGCAATAATCTAGCCGATCTATTAACAAAATCATTACCGACATCAATGTTCGAGAAACTCGTTTATGATATCGGAATGCGAAAGCTCTCCAGATTAGTAGATTAGATTATGGGTGTAATTCACAGGGGGAGTTTTTGTAATTGGATTCCACAACTTTACTCTTTTTCCTTCGTCCAGTTTTTGTCCCACTGGGTTTTTCTAGCAAGGTTTTAACGAAGCAGTCATATAGTGGAAATCCAAGGGGGAGTGTTGTGAACACATGTGTCTTTCCACTTGTGTACGTGTAAAACATGCAGGATCAATACCTCATGCATTATAACATATGTCAATGTATGTTTTGTATATATATATTAGATATCTGAGATCAATAACATAGATTTGAAGGTTTTATTGGCTTTGCTTTGTCTTCCTATTTTTCTCTCTGTTTCTTCTATATTCAATATGCTACAATCCTATATATTCAAGAAGCACATCAAAATCCAATCCAAAATTACCAGGTTATTTTCTTATCCCAATTTATTTTTAGTTAGAGTTAAACTGTTTTCTTCTTTTCTACCCGACTCTATTTTTATTTTTACAACATATATATCAATTGAGTTACATTTTTGTTTTCTTGCCAAATTATTAAAATTTTTATCTACTTTTCTTATTGGATATATTCATTTCATTGAAAAATTAAAAACAAATCCGGTGATACACATTAGAGTTATGTTTTGACTATGTTTCACTATATTAGAAAAACTAGGACTATCCACACCAAGACGCATGACATTGATGTTCATTTCTTATTATAAAATTGTAATAATAAGAAAATCAAAATATTTTTATAAATTTTACTCTAAAATTGTATTTTAATTTAATTATTTTTAATTAAATTAGTTTTATTTAAAAAAAATTAAAATCTAGTTAAATAATGAATTAATTTAAATTTATTTATGAAAAAAAAATAAATTAAAAACCTAACTTACTAGAATTTTGAATATTAGTTTACTCATTATAAATTTAAAACAAAATTTTATATAATCTAATATTTATTTTTTAAATTATATATAATCCTTATCGTAAATTAATAATATAACTATTTGAGATAAATCTAGATACAGAATATTTAATTTAATTTAATTTAATAAACACTAGTATTAAAATTGTATCATCTAATTTATATAAATATAATATTATATTTATTCAATACAAATATTTTACAAAATAAATTTATTTTAAAAATTACATGCCATTAAATTATTTTATTTGTTAAACAAATTATATAATAATCTATGTAAATTAGTAAAATCTTCCATGTAGATATTTATAAAAGATATTGATAATTATAAAAAATTATTTATAAATGGGTTGGCGGGACGATCGAATTTTGTATAAATTAACCCAAACTCGATCCGTTTATTAAACGAGATAAATATGTTGTTGATGAATTTTTAATTGAATCTATTTAAACTCATTCTAACTCCGTAATAAATGGATTAATACACACCAGGAGTGAGTATAGAGTTTAAGAATTTATAAAATATTAAAAATAAAATAATACATAAATATTATTTGAAATAATATGTTAATAAAATTAATTTAAAGTTAAAAAATCACATATGAATATTTTATTTAACTAATATTTAAATTTTATTATTTAAAATATAAAAAAATAATTTATTACTCAAAGTTCATTCAAATTTGGAATTAAAAATTAAATATATAAAAAGATAAATACATATGGAGACAACCCTCAATATGAGCAGCCATTAACATGGCAAATTCCTCATCAATCCCAGATATATTCAATTGAACCCTTGAAGGGACAAATACAACTTGAGAGGAATCGCAACTAATATATATATATATATATATATATATATATATATATATATATATATATTTTATAACTTTTATCTATATTATATAGTCTAATTTTAAAAATTTTACAAAAATAATTTTTCAAATTTTCATTTTTAAAAAATAACCAAATTGACCATTTTATCCTTCTGTGAAGATCTTTTACACTGATCTGTGAATGTGTGAAGATGGTGTGAAGAGGACCTTCACATATGTGATGTTCTATTTTTGAAAATCAAAATTTGAGTGGTTCAAAAATAGAAATAAACTTCTATCGGTTTAGTTTTGAATTTTTAAACTTTATGAGTTATTTTATATCATTTTCCCATTTATATTTTTTATGCTCATAAACTTTTTTCACTAAAAATTTTTAAACATAAGGACAGAATTGAAAATTTAGACCAGCAACCAACTATTTTTAGGCTTGTTCACCCTTTTTACATAGCATAGGATATATAAAATCACTTGAGTGATATATATATATATATATATATATATATATATATATATATACATAGATATTTTTGATTTATACAAGTATAAATCAACAAATTGTAGTTAGTAATAATATAATTTAGTGATCCTATAAAATTATTTTATGGCTAAATTATAATTTAAAATATATTAAATTTATTATGTAAAATTAAATGAAGAAACTATTTTTCAAATATATTACATATGTTATAGAATAAAAAACAACTTGTTACAAAATTTAAAATTAAATAAAAGTACAAATATATACCAATAAAAATTAAGAAAATTAGGTTGTGATCATGCATCTTATCTATTTCCATACTTATTATTAATGGTAAAGTCTTTATTTATATATATATATATATATATTTATATTTTTAAAGAGATAATCTAAGAGACTCATGAAGGCTCGATGTTTTTTCTATTCTTCTAGTATAATACATTCTTTTGGGATTTTAAAATTTTACCACATTCTTTTTGAATTTTAAAATTCTTTTAAAGGGACTTCTTGAATTTGGTAAAGCTCTGAAAGATAAGTCTAATGGTAGTGGTATATGTCAGTCATTGGTGGCCGAACGAAAGAGAATCGATGGAATTCGAAATTGCCAAAAATTGATTTCTATCATTTCTCCTTCCTCCAACCATCAATTGCCGATGAAACATCACTTTAGACTCATCTCTTAGGCTCTACCAAACTCTTATTGACATATTTTCACATGACAATGATAAAACTATTTCCTCCTCATATCTCGACTACTCCATAATTAATGACAACATCCCTCCATCCAAAATTAGATATTTGATCCACCAAATTCTTCCTATTAACCCATGAATGAAACCCAAAAGGAGAATAAACTATGAGATCAAATGCTTTATCTTAAAAAGAGACTTAATCTCACCTACATTCTGCAACAAATACTTCAAATTCCAGCTCTCTTTAGGCATTTTAATAATCCTCCAAAATTAAGCTTTTTAAACTTGATACTTGTCACCCATGTAGCCTAGATAAACTATTGGTCACACAAATTTTCAAATAATTTTTCACACTCGAGTCTTGTTGGCATCATTCAAACACTTCAAACCTAAATCACCTTGACTTTTGGCTTACATACATTCCCCCAAGAATCAAGAGCCTTTCTGTATTAACCTCTTCTTCTCTCTATGAAAAAGCATGACACTTGGATTCTAAGAGTTCAATAATACTCTTTGGAAAAATAAACATGTAGAATCAAAACACAATAATACTAGCAAGAATTGAATGTAACAACTGAAGTCTTCCACCATATGTAAGTATTTGACTAGCCTAGTTGCAAATAGTCTTGTTAAATTTATCAAACAAACTTTTGCAATTATCCTTTTTGGAACTCCTATAAAGAAAATATGAAAGGGGCAATCTATTAACCTCATCACTTTTAGAAATAGATTAAGACGCATCACTTACTGTAGAAAAAAATGAATCACTTTTAGACAAGTTAACTACCAACCCAGATATAGCATGAAAATCTCTGAACATTTTCTTTAACCACTTAAGCAACTTTAAATCTACACAACAAAATAAGACTAAATCATTAGCAAATGTTAAATGCGCCAAATGAAATGAATCACATTCCTAAGTATATAAGAAATGACAGGGAGGATAAGTAAGCGAGAAAATATATATAAGACATATCACGAACAAGAGTGTGGAAATGGGATCACTCATCCTATCTCCTATTTTTCGCTCAAAAAAACCATCACCAACCCATTTAATAACAGAGCATAACAAATATCTCTTACGCAAATCATAATCAAATAGATGAAATGGTAAGAAAATCTAAGGGTCATTAATATATCTTTCAAAAAAAATCTCAATAAGTGGAACCATATGCTTTTTGAGGATCTAAAGAACATTTAACTAGCAGATTATTTAAATGATAACCCATCATGAACTCATGAGCCAAGAATTCTTTATTTATCTCCCCTTAATAAAACTCGATTGATGTACACTAATCACTTTACTTAACACAATAAACAACCTATTAAAGAAGACTTTAGTGAAAGTTTTCAAAACCACATAACCGCGAGTGATCTATAATTATTCAAAGTCTAGTGGGTCTCTTTCTTGAAAATTATGCATAAAATAGTAAAATTAAACTACTCCATTATTCTAATATAATAAAATAACTCTTGAATAGAACCACAAAATTCATTATCTATAATGCCCCAAGCTTGCTTAAAAAAAGAAGGTATTATACTTATCTAAACCTAGAGTCTTATCACTTTTTATACTAAATAATGTAGTCTTGCTTTCTTATTTAGAATCATTTGAACTCAATATAATTGAATCTTCTTGAGATATTAGATGGCCCTCTTAACCACGTCTTGATCTATTGAGATTTGTCTATTAGGTTCTCTAAATAATTCGTATAATACCTAAGCATCTCACCTTAAATAACATTGGAATTCTCCAATATATCTCTTGAATTCATTGATTGAAATAATACTATTTCTAGCCTACCTCTACCCATAGGACTATGAAAAACATTTGAATTAGAATCTCAAATACGAATCTAATCAGCTCTAACATTCTGTTGAACCAAAGATTCCTCAACTTTCAACAATTAAATAAACTGATACTTCATGAATTTGATTAAGCACAATATGTGCGACATTTATGCACTATTATATTAATAATTCTGAGGATATTGTTGTAATTTTCTACTAATTTGCCTAATTTTTATGAATGTGAACAGTTTGGAGTCATTTATGCAATTATGAAGATTTTGGGGGATTAAAGGCCTAAAATGAAGAAAATCAAGAATTAAAGTCAAACTTTCAAAGACTGTTTCAAATCTTTCAAATATCAAATTAGAGATTATATTTTAAAGGGAGGATTTTGAGAAGATTTTATGGGATTTGTTATTTTCTTAATAAAGTATATTACTCTGTATAACATAATTATTTTGTTCTTATTTGGTTTTTGAAATATTTTATAAACAATCAAACTCAAGTTTCTCTATACTTCTCTTCTTTATTTTTGTATTCAATTTATATTATAGATAATGATGTTGACTGCGCCCATGTGGTGCTAAACTAGTCTATCCAGGTAAACGATCGATTTAGTTAATCGTGTAGTGAGATCTTTACTTCATTACTTTAATTTTTAATATTTGTGTAGTCTCTGTGCCCATAGTTAAGATAATCCTTTCTATCCATAGCTAAGTCCAAATTAGTTTTATTTAATTAATTGATTAAGCGCGCAATTAGTTAATTAAGTAGGGTAATACACTACATGTCAGATAATTCATAATTAATTTTATCTAGGTAGTGTTGATGTTTCACAATCATAGTTCAAGAACTGTGGTACTGATTCATTGGTTGTGACCACATGTCTTTTCTAGTTCATAATGCAATCTACGTTAGATTAGTGATTGATTCGAAAGGTCATACTTGGTGATTCTAAAACTAAGGAAAAGATTGGTTGTTAGGCACGTTGTCGATAACTATAACTGTGGTTATTAAAATTGATAGAGATATCTTTAGAATTAACGATCAACACATTAATTAAATGATCAGTTGGCTGAGTCTCTTAAAAAATTTGATCGTTAATATTTAATTCCTTAGTATTTAATTCAAATTCACTCTTTAAACCCCCAATATAGATAACTTGGTTACTTTATAGCTGAGAATTAATAACCGTTCTCTATGGATTAGACATTGTTTACCACAATTAATTTGTAGTTTATAGGAAACTTTAAATATTGACTGACTCGGTACTCGTCAAACTTTTGGCACAGTTACCGGGGAGTGGTTCTAATTGATTATGTTTTTATGTATGACCAGGTCTGATCGTATAGGAGAACTCCTATAGAATTCTGAAATTGTGAGAACTTTAAGGAGACTACGCAAAGAAGCGAGAATCAGAAAGCAGACTCTCAAGATTCTACACTCTACCACATCTGGTCAAGATACGTATTCTGAAAATTGTTGCAATAATTTTGACCTTACTTTAGTTGTGCCCACAGCTGATGAAATGACAATGAATGGACAACAACATACGTTAAGGGAGTAAGGAAGACCACAAGTGAACCAAGCTCCCCTCTACATCATGTATCTAGAAATTGAAGCCGCATTTGAATTAAAATCCAGATTTATCAACTTACTACTAACCTTCCATGGGTTGGAAAACGACGACCCTCACAAGTACTTGAAAGCGTTTCATTTGACCTACTCTCTAATGAAACCACAGGAGGTCACCGAGAAACAGATCAAACTCGAAGCGTTTCAATTTTCTAAGGTTGATGTTGCCAAGGAATGGTTATTTTACTTGCCCCAAAGCTTAATCACAACATATGATCAAATGGTTTACGTCTTTTGGATAGATTCGTTCTTACATCTAGAGCCACAATGCTAAGAAGAGAAATCTGTAGTAGTAGTAAGCAGAAAGATTCAGAGTCTCCACATGATTATTAGGAAATGTTCAAAAGGACCTGCGCCAACTGCCTACAACATAGATTGTATGAGGAAATCATTGTTATTGTACTTCTACGATGGTCTCCACATGATCATTGTTATTGTGAGAGGCATATTATTGATACAGGTAGCGGATGATCCATGGAGAGTAAGACTTCACAGCAATTAAGAGATCTGATCGATACCATGACAATAGCAGCACGGAACCACAAAACTCGTCTTGAACCTATAAAAACTGAAAGCGAGGTAAGTTCCTCAACCATTTCAAATCAGATAAAAGAACTAATGGTTTTGGTACATAAAATGGCTACAAGTAAAACTCCACAGTCGTGTCCATAGGCAAGGTCATGTGGAATCTGTGTAGCATTTGAACACCCTACAAACGCATGTCCAATTCTGTAAGAGGACATCCCTTAACAACTCAATGCAGCCGGATATTATAGTGGACAAAAGAATCATGACTCCTACTCCAATACCTATAATCCAGGATGGAGGGATCACCCAAATCTGAGATATGACCTGACAAACAATCAATTGAAGGCAACCAAATTACCAAAACCAATAAGGTAACTCTCTTGCTGGTATAGTTAAGTAGTTGGCCACTAACACTCAGTGATTTCACCATAAAGCTCAGCGGTTCAACAAGAGACTCATCAATTTCAATAGGAGGCAAAGGCCAGCATTCAACTACAGTAGGTGGATTTGGATCTCAAGGAAATATGCCTTCACAAATAGAAAAGAATCCAAAGAACATGAGCGCAGTTAAACTTAGAAGAGGTAAAGAATTGGCAGAACAAATCTTGGGGAAAAGCTCCCTACGATCACAAGAAACATAAGAATATGAACGTGAAAAATGAAACCAGAAGTTCAGAAAAATCCTGTGCCCACAAGAAAGAGCCAAAGGAATAAAAATATATCAGTATGAAGAAGCGAGCTGCCCAAGTAGCACCAAAATAGCCAATAGTTTTGGAATTCAAACCACCATTTCTAGGCAGACTTGAATTCTAAAAAGGCTAAGGAGAAGAAGAGCTTTTATCTATCATTTTTACTTTAAAAAAGTTCCATTCATATTTGTTATATAGTAAAGTGATTGTCTTCTCTAATCATGCACGTTGGAAGTACTTGTTAACTAAGAAGGATGCAAAATTGAGACTCATTCGATGGAGACTTTTACTTCAAGAATTCGATATTGAAATCAAAGATAAGAAAGGGTCAGAAAACCTAGTAGTTGACCATTTGAATCGCTTGATCACATCTGAATCAAATCAACCATTGAATGATCAATTGAGCATATGTATACGTGGGCATAGCCCACCGCTGATATGTAGATATTGCCAATTATCTTGTTACTGGAAAGTTACCATTTCATTTGAGCACGAGTGAAAAAGACAAGGTGAAAAGAGACTCAAGAAACTATGTTTGGGATGACCCTTATCCTTGGAAGCATTTCTCTGATAAAATGATTAGATGTTGTATTTTTAAGGAGGAAATTGAATTGATCTTGAATTCATGAATCATGTCGAAGTCATTTTGGACTGTGAAGAACAGCGAAAAAGGTATTAGATTGTGGATTTTTCTTGCCTAATGTCTTTTATGATTTATATGTCTTTTGTAAGTCTTGTGATAATTGCAAAGAACGGGGAGTTTGGACCGCTGTGGCCAAATGCCTATGACCCCTATTTAGATTGTTGAGATTTTTGACTTATGGAGAATCGATTTCATTGGCCTATTTCCACCTTTTTAGGGTTTCCTTTTTATTGTACTCATTGTTGACTATGTTTTGAAATGGGTGGAAGCTAAAGCTACCCGAATTGACGATTTTAAAACTATTGCAGATTTTGTTAGGTCTAACAATTTCTGCAGATATAGAACACCAAGAGCTATCATCAACGACCGCGATACACATTTTTGCAATAGGACTATTGAATTTTTAGGAAATATGAAGTGACTCATCGTACCTCAACTACCATTATCAATCAAACATCTTGCGCCATCACCAATTGATTCATCACCTGGACATCACAATTCTTTCAAAAATACACTAGACGACCCCAAAATTCCACCAAACAACCACAGACTGTCCGCCTCCACCCTGTCACGCAGTCAATAACTGCATGCTTGTTTCATGATTAATCAACGATAAAAAAAATAATTACAAAAATTTGACAAATGTAGAAGACTAACCTTTCCCCTGATCCAGAACAGGTGACCAAATCATCTTCTCTCATCACTCCGTTTAAGTTCAAGCGTCTCTCGCGGGTCTATGATCAATCACTTATAATCCTCCTCCCGAAATGGCTACGCCTACTACTGTTGCACTCAACTTTTCGAGTGATGAAGAACTAGAACAATAGCTAAAGAGACGATGCCACGTCTGACATCAGATAGCTCTTAACCAAATCTAATTCTTATGGTCACAACTAACGGGACTAAAACCAATTTTTTCCCTATTGTTAGTCAAAAATATTTTTGGATGACACACAATCATGGAAGACGACTCATTATTATGTCTCTTCCAAAGCCAACCCTATTCCAGATAAAGCAAAGAAATTCTAGAGCCGATTTTGTATGAAGCGAAGAAATTCCTCCTATAAGTGTCCCTACTTGCTAGACTTGACTCAAATCAAGGAATTCATGCCCACAGTCAAAGGTAGTAGTGAGTCAGCCGTGCTCATAGCTAGTGACTGGTCCTGTTTGAAGAGACAAAGTAAACAAAAAGTTGGTCGCTTCTCAGAGTCCACCTTATCTCAACCTGCAATTCACGAATAAATCACATCACGAGAGGTACAAAAGAACCCCTCGTGCCTTTTAAATCTTTAGATGTTGAGACATTGAAAATATTGAATCTCTTTGATGAGGTTGGAGTGTCTTTTGATAACATTTGTTAGTTTAGTCTTTTTCATATTAATAGTCCTGCATATTTTGAGTTAGTGTATGATTTTTATTCCACTTTTGAATTTGACAAACTAGGGGCTATTCACATTTTTGCTACTGATGTTATTAGATTTAGAATTATGGGTAAGGATTATTCTTTGTCTCTTACAGACTTTAACATTGCCTTAGGAGTCTTAAAACATTAGGATAGGAAGTTTATGTCTTATGTAACATCTCTTTGTGATTATTGTCCTGATTTTGTTGAGAATCTTGCATTTCAAACACTGACTAAGGATGATAGTGCATATTTGTTCCTAGGCCTACCAAGGCGAATAATATTGTTGCTAAGCATTTTGTTTATATTCATAGATTCTTAGCTAGTTTTATATCTAGTGGACTTAATAGTACTAATAGTTTTTCCAAATCCAACCTGTTTTTATCGTGGGGTATGGAAAATTAAAAGAAAATTAATTTAGGGTTTTAGTTGGCCATTTAATTTGCATTGGTTACCGGGACCATTAGGCTTAGACCTCTTATCCTTGGTTCGTTCATTATTGTTCTTGCATGTAACTTTAGTACTTTTGAAGTTTCTACTTTTACCACTGGTTATCAAGCATCAGCTTTGGTTTAGGCAATTTAAACCAAATGCATCTAATTGAATACTCTGTAGCTAAAAAAAAAAGGAAAGAAATGTGTTATTTTTGCAGAAGGATTGTAGAGAGAAAGAACAATAGGAACTCCATCTGTGTCCACAGGTAGTGCACTGCTTTCAAATAATTCGTCGTGAGACCAGTTAGATTCACGACTTAGAGCTCTGGAAGCAAAAATGGATGAGGTCGTTGGACTTCACAAACTACTCATCCCCTACCTTAAGAAGCTCATCAATTTTCAAGAAGCGATATTTAAAGATTCAGAGGATTCATCAGGGTCTGGCGATGCTCCATAATGAGTGCTCTGCTTCATTTTTCTTGCCTCTACCATTTTCAGGGAAGTGTCTGCCAATATTTTATTGCTTATTTTATGTCCACTGGCACTACATTGGGGCAACGTATGAGATAAGTGTGGGGGAGGAAATTCCTTGTTGAGTTTACTTTTTTTTTTTTTTAATTTTAGGATACTTTTTAGATTTTGTTTGATTATTTTTAGATTTTATTTGAATTTTAGGATTTTAGTTTTTCCTCTCTATTTCTTTTGTGTTCTGACTTTACTTACGCCCATTGGGTATGCTATCTTGTGCCAATCTTGAATCACTTTAATATGATTTTGATTGATTTAGGAGCTTTTAATATATGAAACTTAATTTTTGTGTGTACTTAAGACATTAGTAAATGCTTCTTGAGTTTGTGATAATTTACTTTAGAACTCACCTATGCCAGATACTTGCAAATAGAAAGACAGTCAGGAAATAATATAGTAGTCTTAAAAAAAGATGTTGATAATGTGACTCAATATTATTAGCTAGGATTAGTGGATCGGTGTTAATCTTCCTTAAGTTATTGCATGTATGGAGCCGCTGGTGGTAGGAGGATTTTCCCCTTTTAGGGTCGACTAAAATCCGACAAAAGTCACACATTTCTAGTTTTCCCATTTCCTTTCACTGGCCGGAATAGGTGACACGACACTTGTTCTCCTTAAGTGGCTTACGTATAGAGTAGTTAGTGATTGTGAAGAGTTTAGTACCTTTTTGGCCCATTTTAAACTTGGAAATAACTCGGAGTGTTAATTTGAAATGTCTTGCTGGTTGTTTAGGGTAAAATTCTCTCTAAAAAAACAATAAACAAAAAAAAGGAGAGATACCTGACTAGTAGCTAATAAAGTTGTTATATTTTATTGTTGATAATTGCTTTAGTTGTGTATAATAATTTGAATTTCTTTTGTATTTGCTGGTGGCGTAGGTACATGTAATTTCTTTTGCAAATTATCACTTGATGTCTTTGTATCTCCTCTAATCAAAGATAAAATTAAAGTTTGTGTGCTTAATACATGATGACTCCCTGTCTTTCACTTTCTTTTTGGTGATTTGAGTTACTTGTGGGCACTGTGGATCATGGTTAATTTCTTTTGGGCAGATAGTTTTGTTAGACACCTTGATTTTATAGTCTTCTTTCGAAGTGAGTTATGGGTATACTTGAGGGCAAGTATAATATAGTGTGTGAAATTTGATTAAGCACAATATGTGCGACATTGATGCACTATTTTATCAATTATTCTGATGACATTGTTGTAATTTTTTACTAATTTACCCCAATTTTTATGAATGTGAATAGTTTGAAGGCATTTGTGCAATTATGAATATTTACGAGGATTAAAGGGCTCAAATATAGAAAGTCAAGGATTGAAGTCAAACTTTCAAAGACTATTTCAATTTTTTCAAATGTCAAATTAGAAATTATATTTTTAAAGGGAGGATTTTGAGGAGATTTTATGGGATTTATTATTTTCTTAATAGAGTATATTATTCCATAGAATAGAATGGTTTTGTTCTTCTTTGGTTTTTGGAATATTTCGTAAACAATCAGGCTTGAGTTTTTCTATTTTTCTCTTCTTTTATTTTTGTATATTCAATTTACATTATTGATGATGATATTGAATGCACCCATGGGGTGCTAAACTAGTCTACCCAGCTAAACAATCGATTTAGTTAATTCATGGTGTGAGATCTTTACTTCATTCCTTTATCTTTTAATATTTATGTAGTCTCTATGACCCTAGTTAAGGTCATCCTCTGTGCCCATAGCTTAGGTCATGTTAGTTTTATTTAATTAATTGATTAAGCGCGCGATTAGTTAATTAAGTAGGCTAATACACTGCATGTCAGATAATTCGTAATTAATTTGATATAGATAGTGTTGAGGTTTCACAATCATATTTCAAGAACTGTTATACTGATTCATTGGCTATGACTACAAATCTTTTCTAGTTCATAATGCAATCTACGTTAGATTAGTGATTGATTCAAAGGGTAGTACTCGGTCAATCTAAAACTAATGAAAAGATTGGTTGTTGGCACATTGTCGATAAGTATAACTATGATTATTAAAATCGATATAGATATCTATAGAATCAATGATGAACACATTAATTAAATGATCAGTTGGCCAGATCTCTTAATATATTTAATCGTTAATATTTACGTCCTTAGTATTTAATTCAAATTCACTCTTTAAACCCCTCATTTACATAACTTGGTTAGTATACAGTTCACAATTGATAACTGTTCTCTATGAATTTGACATTGTTTACCATAATGAATTTTTCGTTTATAGAATATTTTAAAAATTGACAGACTCGGCACCTATCAGAATTTTTCCTCTATAAGCAACCAATCATTCAAAGGATCATTTTACAAGTTACTTTGAAGATCATTTAAAATTACCTTCAACCTATTTATTTTTTCCTATAAATTAGAGTAATGACGTATTTGAGCTTTGTTCAAATCTTTCCTCAAATTTCGTAATTTGTTACGAAGAGTATGCATCCTCCTCCTCAAGCCAATGTGAATCCAATGAACTTTAATAATTTGAAAGAAACTATTATATGATAACCAAATATTACAAAACCGAAAAATCCTTTTACTTCTACCATCATAAATTAGTTTTCTCAATATTAATAAACTATGATTTAAAACTCCCCATTTAACAACATGACAAAATACACTCTCCCATAACTTCTGACCATTTTAGATTAACAAGCAATAATCTAAATACACCTATATTATATAAATTCATACCTCATTATTACTCTAAGTGAACTTATATCCTAATGTCTGTATTTGGAGTTAATTATTCCTAAAAATACAACTCTTCAAGTCGTTAGTAATGACTCAGTATTGGCCTTTAAAGCCTCATCTCTTCCACCAATTTATTAATTATATCTTAACCTCACAATGAAATCACTTTGAAATAGCCAATGATCATTCATCATATTACTATCATTAATAATCCTCCACATATCATCCCTAGTAAATTTGTTATATAAACTATAGATAACTGTCGAGTAAAAACTATCCGGTCCATACACTACCCTACAATGGATACATTGTAACCCACCACTAACTATGAACAATTGGACTTTATTAGTATTAAAAATAACCCAAATTCTACAATCACTATCACACTCCACTTTTTTAGCATTATTTTACTCCACACATTATCTCTATTAATATCTTTTACTCATTCTTGTACCTAAATTCTACAATGGATAGAATATCATTTTTTCTCCTGCTTTAGAACATTCTTGTACCTCCCCATTTTTAGTCATACTAACATCAACAATCATAGGAATATTCTACACAGAAATTGGTTGAACATTCATCATTATCTCAAGGCCTATTAGGTTTTTCTCCTCATTCATTCCAAGACCAAAACTATCTTTTCCAATATCACTTTCATCATATTTTCCCTTGAACATTCTCGTCCTTTCTCCATTTACATTTATTACTTAAACAATCAAGTTTAAAACAAGTTTTACAACTAACAAGTTTCTACTCGTATTCTATCTACTGATTATAATCTTTAGAGTCACATTTTCAAAAAAAACTCTCCATTTATCTTTATATCAACTAACATCCTAGCATATTAAAATCTTGATCTATTTAAAGTGCATTGCTCAACATAAAGAGGAATACCACATATCGATTCAATATGACTTTGCATTTCTAACCCTAAAACTCCTATGCAAGGTTTGAAAATTTGATCAAAATTGGAACCCTAGTCAAAGTCTCTTCCAAATATGAAATATGTTCACTTCATATTCTTAAAATAAAAGGCCTCCTAGTAAAAGTAAACGAGCCTTCACCAAAAGCAGTACCTCTACCCTTATTATCACTAAAGATAAATGCAAAAGTATATATTTTAATTATATGAACAGATAATAGTTTGTATCTTCCCCAACTGTTTAGGGCAAAACCCTCCATATGCCTAAATTATGAAGAATCCCTAATAAGATCATGTTTTCACCGATTAGCCTCTACTTTGACCTTTTTAGTTTGAATATAAAACTTTTCTTTCCTTTCCTTTAAGACTAGATGGAATAAAGTGAAGACAATTTGCCTCCGATTCAACTCTATTCTGATCCCTGAGCAAGAACTTCAACCAAAAGTTTTCTATATATCTCTCCCTACTTAGCATCCACCAACTTATAATTATAATTAAGATAATGATTCACGGTCAATATTAGATAGCTAGATTCAATCTATAATTCATCATTAACAACCGATACTCCATTAGAGCTACCCAAATTAGTTGAATCTAGCTCTGAATCTTGACCAACCTCGGCCTTTATCTCCTGATCTTGATTATCAAAATATGAATGTAACTTCTTAAATCAATTTAAAACTTCTCCTTCAATAATACTATGGATTCACTAAAACCACCTAAAACTTCTTCTTCAATAATACTATGGATTCACTAAAACCACCTAGACATCATGTCATTCCTTTATCGCCGTTACTATTACCTTTAGAAATGAATCCTCCTCTGCGTGTTCTCCCTATGAAAATAGTGTCAACTAGCAAAAGCTTATCATACATCGAAAAAAATAAAATCTGAAAATTAAATATTAATATATTTTGAATATCCTACAAAAATTAATCAACATCAAAAATTGTAAATTATTTACTAAATATTTAATATAAATCGAATATTATCATGATATATTTACTGGTTATCTACACCAAAATTCATATATTATTTTTTTAAAAATTAATTTTTCATTTTTCTTGTAAATTTAATTTTTGAAATATTAATTTATAGGTAAAAAGTGCTGCTAATAGTATTGTTAATAATGTCAAATAGTATTTTAATATTTATTTAAAATAACTTAAATAATGGAGAGACATCTGGCTACTATACCTAGTTCTATTATAATTGTGCTATGTTAATGACAAACGCCATTAGAATTTAAATTGAATCACAATATTCATATCAATTAAGTAGTATTATGGTGAAAATAATAAAATATTATTATTTTATTTACAATATATATCATACAAGAAAATGAGGTTAGGTTACCCTATGGAGCCCGTAAATGAGAGAAGCCCATGTGGTGCCAAATAAACCACAGCCAAATATCAGGCTAAGATTGCTTGAGAAAATAGCTAAAAGCTTACAAAGAGACTTGAACAGAGTTTTCTCTAATGAATAATGAAATTCGGATCCCCTTCTAATAATCCCTACCCCCTATTTATAGAAGGTGTTTGGGGTCCTATTTCTATTTGGATTGGGACTCCTTATTCTCCCTGGGTTCGGTCTCCTTTTCGGACTTGGTCTTTCATTGGGCTTGACTCCCTTTTTGGGCTTGATCTCCTTCTAGGGCTTGGATTCCTTCTTGGACTTGGTTTCTTCTTTGGGCTTGTTAGTGCCATCCGGGTCTGTGTCGGGCTCTTCGGCCGTAGAGGTGTGTTCGGCCACAAGTTCAATAAGCCTATTTCGCCCGAAGGGGCATTGGTCTTCTTCTGCCGAAGGCTCTGGCTGTGTTTATGACATAGGTTTATTTTTCAATTTGTTGAGGGTCCGCAGCTTTCTGAGACCGTAATTTGTTTTCCCACCACAGTAATCCCCCTATTGCCATTACTTGGCTTTTTCAAGTGTGGCAATAAGTTGGTGGCCTATTTCGGTCGAAAAAGTCTCCTTTCACTAGGGTCCTTTCGGCCGAGAGGTCATCTTTTATGCTAGGTGTGTCGCCAGCTAGGATTCCACTAGTTAGTCAATTTTTCCCTTTTGCCTTCCACGTCAGCGTTTGCGTATCAAATCTTTTTTAGTTTGACGGCTCCTCAACTGCTGTGCCCTAAAAGTGAAATCATTACCTTGCTATTTAAATGCTAGCTACTCTTTCTCTCTCTATATTCTTCATCTTTTCAAATTCACATCTCAGAGCCTCTCTCTCTAAGGCGAAGCTCAGTCGCCATTGTCTTTTCTAGTGAAGCTTTCAGTTCCGGTTCCGACTCTTCTTCTCTGCATTCTCGAGGTTAGCTTCTGCTGCTTTATTTCTTTAGTTTTCCAGTCGTTTTGCTGCTTTAGTTTCGCCGGTTTTGGCCTTGTTGCTGTCTGTTATGTGGGATTTTTTCTTATTTTGCCATTGGGTTCGCTGTGGTTTTCCGGCAATCTGTCGATTTAGTTTGGTTAATGGTTAGGTTTCCAACCGGTTGTCTTTCACTGACTGAGCTTTGGTTGTCTCTTCGAATTCTTATTTCTTTTTGTTTTTTCTAGATTATTTTAATTTTTGTGTACACGTGTCTGTGCTTCCATGCTGCTATCTTGTGCATTTCTTAGTGTTGCCCTAACTTCGGTCGAAGACCATTAACCTGCTTTTTTCGGTCGAGTGTAGATGTCGTCTTCTAACTCCTTGGATACGTCTACTTTTGCTGTTCTCACTTGTGATTTTTCGGCCGAAGAAAATGGTGCCGAATGCTTGTCCGCTCGCAATCCTCCGGCCGAATCTAGGCCGCAAGATATTCTCCCTCCTTGGCTTAATGTGCGAAGTACTATGGCAAGGGGTGAGTTGGAGGCTATGCGCTTTAGCTGCAAGTTTCCTGATTGGGTCGAGACTAGGCTTCCCAATGATAATGAGAAGGTTGACGATGTTTTGGCCGAAGGATGGGAGCCTTATTACCTTAGGCATTTCGAGATTGACCTCAAATTTCCCATAATGGGTCTAGTTGAGGAGTTATGCACTTGGTGCCAGATCCATCCCAGCCAGTTGACTCCGCTCGCAATTCGTATATTGCTGAGTGTGGACCGCTTGAAAGAGAAGTATAATTTATCGTTTTCGGCCGAAGACTTCTTCTATTCTTCATTAAACGCGAAAAACCGGATACTGGTAGATATGTCTTAAACGCTCGGCCTCATGGGAAGATTCTAATTCTAGGTTTCAAGTCCAACGAGCGCCGGTGGAAAGACAAGTACTTTTTTGTCAGGGGAGCCACTCGCTTGGGCAAGGGCCCGAGCTATCCGTTGTGTTGTAGGGATTCACGTAGTCTTCTTGTGACTTGTCTTTACATTTGGTAGGTTCTTGCTCGGTCGTTTGTATTGACTGATTTTTGTTATGGTTGCAGCTAAACACGGTGCCAAGAATTGGAAGTCGACTCCTCGGGCGCGCACAAGGAGCGAGGCTATTCTCGCGCTTTCTGATAAGAAACGCGGTCACAAGAGGTTGTTGCACGAGTTACGCACAAGCCGTTTTTGGGCTTTCACCAGGACAAGTAGGTGGATTCTTATTTTCTCTACTAGTTTTCTAAGTATTTTCATACGGTCGAGTTAATGTGTTTTGGACTTGTAGAAATCGCTGATTACGTGATGTCGAAGCCGTCGGGTCAACGGGCGCTCGCCATGCGCGCTATCATGCGTCAAATCCAGGCGGAGCAAGAGAAGGCCTTTGCCTTTGGTCAAGGAAGTATGTCGGCCGAAGAGAGGCAGAGGTCGTCGGCCGACAATGCTCGTTCAAGTCGGGCGCCATCTGATGGTGAGAGTCCCCATGAAGCTGAGGGGGCTACTATGGCTGAGCACCAGCCTTCAGTCGAAGAAGATAGGAGTCCTATTGCTCCTATTGATAAGGAAAAGAGGCTGAGGGAGGAAGAGGAGGAGGAAGAGGAAGAGGAGGAGCTTGTGCGCCCGCGGAGACGGGTTAAGCAGACTGGTAGGAAGCCCGCTTCTGGGGGAGCGGCCTTTTCCTCGAATTTCCCGGCGATTCTTCCACTCGAAGGGTTACGACCGGGATGGTGAAGGCTGCAGATGGTTTTTTCTTTCCTCAGGATGAGGAATGGTTGAACTCTCTGTCCTTCACCCAGTTCAACGAGATGGCCGTTGGTGGCTTGTACAGGGTAGGTTCCTGAAACTTTACCTTGTATTGATTTCTTTTGTCAATTTGCTTTTGATCGTTTGATCTTCTTTCAGGCACTTCAAGGTGTGGTGGGGATGCGTCGCCATTTTTCGGCCGTTATGCGTGATCGGGAAGAGATGGAGGCGAGTGTTAGTAAGGCTTCGGCCGAACTTAAAGCTGCCCAGGAGGACTTGGGGAAGGTAACGGCTCAATGCGTTGAAGCCGTTAGACGCTCTGAGGTGCTGCAGGCCCATAACTTGGGTCTCGAATCGTCGTGCCAGATGAAGAATGCTGAGCTTAATAGGCAGGCCAAGGAAATTGAAGAGTTGAGAGCTTTCAAGTCTGCGGCCGAAGGGAAGATAAAAGATTTGGAGGGTCAAGTGGAGGTCTTGACTGAGGAGGCTGCTCAGGTCGAGGTCACTACTAGGACTTATGCCCTCGAGCAAGTCATCAGGGGGTCATTGACTCCGGAATCGACGAAGACTGAGCTTGATGCTACGGCCGCGTTGCGAGAGGGCGTCGGTTTATGATTTTTCTTTTCATTTTTTGTAATGTTTTGCCCAACTGTAATCTTTATTGATTAATGAAAAGACATTTTGTTTGCAATTTTCCGTGTGTTTTATTTTACCTTTTCTTTTTGATCAGAGAACAAATCCCCCATTTTGTTTGACTTTTCGTTCTTTGGTGAAGTGTCTTCGCTCGAGGTCCTCTGGATTTGCTAGAGGTTTGCTCCCTGGTACCTTTCGGGTTGCCCTTTGGCAATGTATCTTCTCCGAGACCTTCCGGATTTACCAGAGGCTTGCCCTTTAGCAATTTTTCAAGCTGCCCTTTGACAATGTGTTTTCGCCCGAGGCCTTCTGGATTTACCAGAGGCTTGCCCTTTGGCAGTTTTTTTTTTTTGGGTTGCCCTTTGGCAATATGTCTTCGCCCGAGACCTTCTGGATTTACCAGAGGCTTGCCCTTTGGCAATTTATTCGGGTTGCCCTTAGGCAATTTGTCTTCGCCCGAGACTTTCTGGATTTACCAGAGGCTTGCCCTTTGGCAATTTTTTCGGGTTGCCCTTTGGCAATGTGTCTTCGCCGAGACCTTCTGGATTTACCAGAGGTTTGCCCTTTGGCAATTTTTTCGGGTTGCCCTTTGGCAATGTGTCTTCGCCCGAGACCTTCTGGATTTACTAGAGGCTTGCCCTTTAGGAATTTTTCAAGCTGCCCTTTGACAATGTGTCTTCGCCCAAGGCCTTCTGGATTTACCAGAGGCTTGTCCTTTGGCAATTTTTTTTTTTAGGTTGCCCTTTGGCAATATGTCTTCGCCCGAGACCTTCTGGATTTACCAGAGGCTTGCCCTTTGGAAATTTATTCGGGTTGCCCTTTAGCAATCTGTCTTCGCTCGAGACCTTCTGGATTTACTAGAGGCTTGCCCTTTGGCAATTTTTTCGGGTTGCCCTTTGGCAGTGTGTCTTCGCCCGAGACCTTTTGGATTTACCAGAGGCTTGTCCTTTGGCAATTTTTTCCGGTTTCTCTTTGGCAGTGTGTCTTCGCCCGAGACCTTCTTGATTTACCAGAGGCTTGCCCTTTGGCAATTTTTTCGGGTTGCCCTTTGACAATTTTTTCGGGTTGCCCTTTCGCAGTGTGTCTTCGCCCGAGACCTTCTTGATTTACCAGAGGCTTGCCCTTTGGCAATTTTTTCGGGTTGCCCTTTGGAAGTGTGTCTTCGCCCGAGACCTTCTGGATTTACTAGAGGCTTGCCCTTTGGCAATTTTTTCGGGTTGCCCTTTGGCAATGTGTCTTCGCCCGAGACCTTCTGGATTTACCAGAGGCTTGCCCTTTGGCAATTTTTTCGGGTTGCCCTTTGACAATGTGTCTTCGCCCAAGACCTTCTGGATTTACCAGAGGCTTGCCCTTTGGCAATTTTTTCGGGTTGCCCTTTGGCAATGTGTCTTCGCCCGAGACCTTCTGGATTTACCAGAGGCTTGCCCTTTGGCAATTTTTTCGGGTTGCCCTTTGGCAATGTATTTTCGCCTGAGACCTTCTGGATTTACCAGAGGCTTGCCTTTTGGCAATTTTTTCGGGTTGCCCTTTGGCAGTGTGTCTTCGCCCGAGACCTTCTGGATTTACTAAAGGCTTGCCCTTTGGCAATTTTTTCGGGTTGCCCTTTGGCAGTGTGTCTTTGCCCGAGACCTTCTAGATTTACCAGAGGCTTGCCCTTTGGCAATTTTTTCGGGTTGCCCTTTGGTAGTGTGTCTTCGCCCGAGACCTTCTGGATTTACTAGAGGCTTGCCCTTTGGCAATTTTTTCAGGTTGCCCTTTGGCAATGTGTCTTCGTCCGAGACCTTCTGGATTTACCAGAGGCTTGCCCTTTGGCAATTTTTTCGGGTTGCCCTTTGGAAGTGTGTCTTCGCCCGAGACCTTCTGGATTTACTAGAGGCTTGCCCTTTGGCAATTTTTTCAGGTTGCCCTTTGGCAATGTGTCTTCGCCCGAGACCTTCTGGATTTACCAGAGGCTTGCCCTTTGGCAATTTTTTCGGGTTGCCTTTTGGCAATGTGTCTTCGCCCGAGACCTTCTGGATTTACCAGAGGCTTGCCCTTTGGCAATTTTTTCGGGTTGCCCTTTGGCAATCCGTCTTCGCCCGAGACCTTCTGGATTTACCAGAGGCTTGCCCTTTGGCAATTTTTTCGGGTTGCCCTTTGGCAATGTGTCTTCGCCCGAGACCTTCTGGATTTACTAGAGGCTTGCCCTTTGGCAATTTTTTCGGGTTGCCCTTTGGCAATGTGCAAGATATTGAGAGTAGTGGGTGAGATAAAAAGTTTTGTTTTATTTCTTTGAGGTGGGGCCTCGTTTAAAACTCTTTTCGGGGAAAAGTGTGCCCGTTGTTACAGTTATGGTGCTATATTTAAAATTTGTACCTTTTGAGGTGATGTATGTTCCAGCTATGCTCTATATCCTTTCCTTCCTTCATGAGCAGCTTGTAGGACCCTTTTCCGAACGCTCGTTCCACTTGGTAAGGTCCTTCCCAGCTTTCGGCTAGTTTTCCATGGGCTTGGTTTCTCGTGTTTTGGAATACCCTCCTGAGTACCCAATCTTCAGGTTGGAAGGCTCGGGCCCTGACTTTTTTGTTGTACTGCCTTGCTATCTCCATTTGGTATTCGGCTATTCTTCATTATGCGTTCTCCCTTTTTTCGTCCGAGGTGTCTCTTTCGAAGGCTAGGACATGCTCATTAGCTCTTCCATTTAGCCTTTCTTGAGGTGATAGGATTTCTGTCGGGAGTACTGCTTCCGTTCCGTAGACCATCGAGAAGGGGGTTTGCAGTGTTGAGGTTCTGGGGGTGGTTTTGAACGCCTAGAGAACTTCGGGAAGGGCTTCGGGCCACAATCCTTTGGCCCCCTCCAGTTTTTTCTTGAGGGAGTCTACCACCGCTTTGTTGGATGCTTCGGCTTGTCCATTGGCTTGGGGGTATCTCGGGGTTGAGTATGTCAGTTTTATGTTCAACTGGTTGCAGAAGTCTTTCAGTGTTTGCGCTATAAATTGGGGGCTGTTGTCAGTGATTATTTCTCGTGGTATGCCAAATCTACAGATGATGTGCTTCCAGATAAATTTCTGCACTTCTTGCTCTCTGACTCTTTCTAACGCTTCAGCTTCTATCCATTTCGTGAAGTAGTCAGTTACCATCAGTATATATCTTTTTCGACCCTATGATGATATTGGAAAAGGCCCGATGATGTCCATCCCCATTTGTCAAACGGCCATGGAGAGGTGATGTTGTGTAGGTTTTCGGCGGGGAGGTCGGAGGAGTTGGCGTGTCTTTGGCATTTATCGTATTTTTTTACGAGTTCGGCTGCATCTGTCTTCATGGTTGGCCAGTAGTATCCGGCTCTATGCGCTCTAAATGCCAGGCTTCTGCCTCCGGAATGGTTCCCGGCTGATCCTTCATGGAGTTCTTTTAACACCAGCTCGGCCTCGGAGAGGGAGGTGCAGTTTAGGAAGGGACCGCTTATGGATCTTTTAAAAAGTATTCCTCCGATGATGCAGAATCTGGCAGCCTGGGCTCGTAGTTTTCTCGCCTCTGCCTTGTCTTCAGGCACTTAACCATGGTTGATGTATCTGATGATGGGGGCTCTCCTGTCGCTCTGTTCTATGGCCAAGGTTTCTTCGTACTCGATGGCTGCTTTGAGAAGGAAGGCGTATACAATTGGCTATTTTGGCTCGTCTTTTTGCATTGAGACCCCGAGGTTTGCCATAACATCGGCCCTTTCGTTTTCTTCCCTTGGGATCTGCTTTATTGCGGCCCTTTGGAAGCGCTTCATGAGATCTTTGACTATCTTCAAGTATTTGGCCATCTTTTCGTTTCGGGCCTGGTATGCGCCGTTTATTTGATTCACCACCAATTGGGAGTCGCATTTGATCGTTAAATTGTGCGCTCCATTTTCTTCTGCATTTTCTACTCGGGTTGGGTTCATCCGCTGTCGGTTTTTGTCGGCTTCGGCGCAATTTTCCTTCCTTTCTCGGTTAAGTATTCTCGTAGGTGTCTTATTTTAATAAGTTCTGCCACCTCTCTTTTTAGGGTCCAGCATTCGTCGGTGTTGTGGCCATGGTCTTCGTGAAATTGACAGTACCGGGACATATCTTTCCTCGCAGAGGGGTTTTTAGATTTCTCGGGCCACGTGACTCTGTCCCCTAAGGTTTTAAGTACTGTCAGGGCCTCCCTCGTGGGTATGGTGAGGGGGTACGGAAGCAGTTCTTTCTCCCTGCATATAGGATCGGGGCCGGTGAAACTTGGCCTGGAGGGACCGCTGCGATCGGAGTCTCTCTGGTCTCTTCTATAATCCTCGCTCCGTCCACTACTACTGCGGTCGTTTTGTCCTCGTTGATTCGAGGCGTTTGGCGGCCTCCTAGTATTCCGAGGTTGGAATTCTTCTTCGTACTCCATTACATCATCTACTCTTTCGAGGACGTCTTTGAAGGTCCTTGGTTTTATTAGTTTGAGGCTCTCGTAAAATTTTGACGTTTTTACAAGCCCCTTTATGAAGGCCTTGATGGCGCTTTTATCCCTGCAACCCGGGATGGCCATCTTGGTTTCTTTGAACTTTTTCACATATTGCCTGAGGCTTTCATTAACCCCTTGCCTTAGGTCGTAAAGATCGTCCACATCTTTCTCTTTTTTCCGGCTATCGGAGAAGTGGTTGACGAATTTCGTGGCTAGTGAGGAGAAGGATCTAATGCTTTTCCCGGGGAGGGAAGAATACCATCTCTGGGCGGTTCCAGTTAAAGTGGAACCAAAGGCTTTACACATTATGGCCTCCATATCTTCTTCTGGGATGTTACACGTCCCCATGCGAGTCTTGTACTCAGCGGTGTGATCCTCAGGATCCGTGGTTCCTTCATAGGGCTTCATGCTGGGAGTGGAGAACCTCTTAGGCATTCTGGTGTCCAGGATCCAGGACGCGAATGGTGTGTCGGAATAGCGCGTAGTTGAAGAGTGCATCGTTATTCTTCTTCCTGAGGTTCGTTGTATCAGGTCCTTGAGTTCTCTGATTTCACGGTCACGGCGCTTTTCACGACTTCTTTTGGACGACGTCGTCTTCGTCTGTTCATCATCAGAACTGCTTGAGCTGTTCAGATCTGGAGTTTTGCGACTTTCCGTTGACCCGTCGCTTTCTTCAAACCCTTTGTCGGAGCCTTCCTCAAAGTTGAGTCTCTTCTTACAGAGGGGTGAATATTTCCGACTTGATCGCTTTGTTCTTCCCTTAGAGGAGGCTTTTCTGGATTCCGCTTCTTTTTTCCATAGTTCTTTTTATTCCTCTACTTTCTTGAGCATCTCCGTCATTATGGCGAGTTGCTCCTCTAGCGTCTTTAGAGTCTGGTCTTCTACGACGACGGTGTTGGGATTTGCTGGTGCCATGTCTGACGGGGATGGAACAGAATTGGGATAATCGGGAATTGGATTTTGTTATTTCTCTCAGATCTCAGCCTTGTGTGTGAGGTTTCGTAGCCCCACGGTGGGCGCCAAACTGTGGTGCCAAATAAACCACAGCCAAATATCAAGCTAAGATTGCTTGAGAAAATAGCTAAAAGCTTACAAAGAGACTTGAACAGAGTTTTCTCTAATGAATAATGAAATTCGGATCCCCTTCTAATCATCCCTACCCCCTATTTATGGGAGGTGTTTGGGGTCCTATTTCTATTTTGATTGGGACTCCTTATTCTCCCTGGGTTCGGTCTCCTTTTCGGACTTGGTCTTTCATTGGGCTTGACTCCCTTTTTGGGCTTGATCTCCATCTATGGCTTGGATTCCTTCTTGGACTTGGTTTCTTCTTTGGGCTTGTTAGTGCCATCCGGGTCTGTGTCGGGCTCTTCGGCCACAGAGGTGTGTTCGGCCGCAAGTTCAATAAGCCTATTTCGCCCGAAGGGGCATTGGTCTTCTTCGGCCGAAGGCTCTGGCTGTGTTTATGACTTAGGTTTATTTTTCAATTTGTTGAGGGTCCGCAGCTTTCTGAGACCGTAAGTTGTTTTCCCACCACAGCCCACAAACATGGGACACATTTACTCAACATGCATTCAAAGGATGTTAAGATTATGATTCACATATGTTTTTTTCCATAATTTAGGAAATGAAATTGTCAAATATGAGTTAAATCAGATTGACGTATAAAATTTTGTTTTTTTTTTTCAGAAAAAGAAATTACGTATAATTTTTTGTTGGGAAAACTCAAATTATTACAATGAAAACCAATAATCAGAGTATAAAAATTCAAGTTTTTTAAAAAAGATATTTTATTTATTAAATAATAAACATAAAATAAACTTTTGTCAATTCAATTATGATATTTTATTTATTTATTATTTATTTATTTATGAAAACAGAAGGTATATTTTCGAATTTACTAAACTATACAAAATCTAAAAGAACTATTAGAAAAAAATGAATAAAATTCAATATGAAAAATCTATTAAATTTGATATGAGTTTTACTATACCAAAAATAATAATTATGAAATAAATAAAAAATTAATTTTTTTGCAAATAATTTTTAGTACACTATAACTTAAAGAGAAATCATTATTTAAACGTCTTATTTGGTATTAAATTATATGGTTTAAAAAATAAAAATAAAAATATATGTTAATAATATATTAAAATAAAGTTATTATTTTAAAAATATTCAAAATTATTTTTAAATATTTTTCTTTTTACTTTTTATTGTACTTGAAATATATATATATATATATATATATTACAATTTAATAGCTTAACTCATTTTATATAAATATAATAATACTAAAAGAGTTGGTTGACTTTTTGAGTTCCAACCTTTTAATTAATTTCCAATATGCTCCAAATTGCAAAACGTTTTGGTACGTTTTGCTGGATTGGGTGGAGAGGGGTTATAGTTTATTTTTCAGCAAAATGGTGGAAAGCGTTTTGATGATTTGAAGCAAAACGCGTCAGCCAGTTTTATACTTTAATTTTTTTCAAGCAAAACTTCTTGGTGCGTTTTGCTGCAAAATTTCTCAAGCAAAACACACCGGTAAGGTGTTTTTTTTTTCTTTTTTTTTTTTTTCAGTAAAACTACCTGGTGCATTTTGCTGAAAAAATCAATTGCTTGAATTTTGGTACTAACTTTTGACAAATAGGTATTGTTTTTAGTTGCAGTAGATGTTTTTGGTATATTAATTAATTTTTTTTTTGTTATATGAAGTTACAAATATATTTTTAACTTGTTACTATTTAATGTAATATTTTATATATTTTATACTTTGGATTTAATTTAAGTTAGTTGCAAAAAAGGTACATTTGAAATGTATTTTAACATGTTCATTTTTCTTAATTATTATGGTGTCTGATTGCTAAGATAAAATTTAAGCTGGACTTTAATATTTGAAAGTTGTATCCAAATGATTATAATAAGATAATATTCATAATAAGTAACAACAATGACAAAGTCACAATGAACATAAGATTGATACAAGTATATTTCATAAAATAAACATAAGAAATACCCTAATTTGGTGACTAACTTATTTCTTCAAACAACGTTCCTTATTGGACATGTATTGTGAAAATGTCCTTCCTGTCGACATAAACCATACCTTTTGGTTTGAGATTGCTCTTGCATATCCATTTCAGTTCAGATCCTTAATATTTTAGGATGACCTATTTTTGTTCTTTTTGTTGCTGGATTAGGGATTAAGTTCGGTCCATAGTACGCATGCCAAATTTCTTCACTGCCAATGTGAGGAAAGTCCATGGCATACGCACTTTTTAGATTTTCAATTTTATACACATATCTGCAACATATGAACCTCAATCTAAGTTCTGCGAAGCGATTGCTGCATAAGCATATTCACATGAGTATCTATGGATTTGAAACATTCCACAGGAACATGTCCAATTATAAAGGTTGACAGTTAAGAACTCTTGTGTTCTTCGAGATGACAGCTGGACACGGATATGTCTTGCGAACTTTTGGTTGTTTGCCATTATCTTTATTAAGTTTTAAGAGCAAAGGAATCCGCTGACAGCTTGAGTATTTGCATCTACCCCTCTGCGATCAAACAATTCAGTAAGTCGATAATATGTTGACTTAACCAGTGTTGTTATTGAGAGGTGGCGCATGCCTTTCAACACATTATTAATGCATTCGACAAGGTTTGTAGTCAGCATTCTTGTGACTTAACAAGGTTTCAACACATTGCTGCAATTGTGATAGTGACTCAACATTCTTGCAGCAAAACGCATCCCCCACTTTTCGTAAAACGATTTCATTTGTTTTGCTGTTGTCAATCCAGAATGCCTTACCCCGTTTTGCAGTAAAAAGTCACTAGTCCATCCCAGCAAATCGATTATCCTCATTTTGAAAATTGGAGCATATTGGAAATTAATCAAACTAGTAGAGCAAATCGATAATTAATTAATTAGAGGATTAAATAAATCAAAAAGGCGAGTTAGTTCCATAAACAAATTGATTGTTTTATAATTTTAGACGAAAAATAATTTAAATTTTCAATAAATGTAATTCAATTAATATATTTAATTTTATTTAATAACAAAATAAAATATGAAAATTAAAATAATATATTTATATTTTATAAAATATTTAATATGTGATATAAAAATACAATATTATTATTAAATAAATATAATGAAATCACAAGTTTATACACATAATAATTATGCTCAACATTAAGAAGCGGAAATGAACACAATATTATGTTTCACTTTTTTATTATTTTTAATGAACACACTATTATATTATCATTTTCATGCAAAACATCCAGATATTTTACAAACTCTAAATTGCTTATATATATATGTCAAATCATAAATAAATTAAATTAAAAATTATTAAAATTTTTCATTTTAGTCAACAAATTTCTTCCACTAATATAGTTATTGATATATATTCTTTTCATTTTTATCTTCCATCAAATATACAATATTAAATTATTTTTAGTATAAATATTCTAATAGTCAAATTGATCCACTGATTATTATATATGCCAATCATAGTAAATTGGCGCGAATAAATATTCTAATAGTCAAATTGATCCACTGATTATTATATATGCCAATCATAGTAAATTGGCTCGTGCGAACGCGTGAAACTATTTTTTTAAAAATTAATTTGTATATATTATTTTTATTTTTATTTAATATTTATATATACTTAAATAAAATTTATAAATGTAATTACATTTATTTTTAAATAAAATATGAAATATATATCATATATATATATATATATATATATATAAATAAAGGAATGATTCATGCTATTAAGTTATAAGTTTAATATTATCGAATGTTGGTATTTTATTTGTTTATTACAATACGGTTTGTGAATATATTTATACATAATATAATAAATTTATTTATTGATCACACTTTTTATATTTTAAAAGGAATGGAAAGTCGAAAAATAAAATATTTATTTTTTTTAATTTTATATCTAAATAATAATTTTTTATGATAATTTAAAAGATTTATTTTTATAGTATATATATATATATATATTTACAAATAAATTTGAATACAAAATTACTACTATAATCAATTTTATAGCTAATTTAAAAATTTTGAAATTTGAATATATAGCTCAGATTTCTAATATTTAATATAATAATTATGATAATTTAAAGATTTTATAAATTTGAATTTCAATAATCAATAATTATTTTATAAATATTTTAAAAATTATTAACTTTCATAAAAGTAGTAAATTTGAAATTTTTAAAAATACTGTCAAATATTTTCATTAATGGAAGAATATAAAATAATCACGAGATATGATTTTTAAGAATGGTGGTAATGGATAAAATAATTATTATTATTTTTATTTATTTAACTTTCATAAAACTATACATGTGTTTATTTATATATATATATATATATATATTATTTTCTATATTTATTTGCATATTTAAAGGTGATAAAATTATTTAAAACTTGAAATTAAAGTTATCATTAAATCCATTTATAAAACAACAATTATTTATGGCAATAGATGTAACGTACATCAATGGACAAAATTAATTTATCACTTAATTAGAACAACTATAATTTAAAAGAAATGAAAAGTTACCAAGTTTAAAATAATTGATTAATGCATTTGTATTATTCATTAAACCTAATACAACAATAACAATAAATAAATAAAATTTTTAAATATCTAATAAAATTTACAAAATAAAATGTTATACTTAAAAACAAACATATATATCTATGATTGTTTATATTTCTTTTTTTTTTTAATACAATATATTACTTAATTAGCTAACATTAACATAAACTTATAAATCCAGAAAACATCCCAAATTGATATTTCAAATTTGACTAAGAGTTTTTACATTAATGAATATTATACTAATTTATATAACAAAAAATAAAAAAACAAAAACAGTTAACTATAATGATTTTCTTCTCTTACAGTTAAAGAGAGTTATTGTATCTCCTCCATTTTGTTTTTCTCTATTTTTCAAAAAGTTTTGTTTTCTTCTATTTAAAATACCTGAAAAAATATATTAATTAGACAATAAAATCAAAAGAAAATAAAATATATTAAAATATATAGAAACACAAATATTTGCGTAGACAAATGAGAGGGAGAAAAATAATTACCAATTTTCACAGCTGATTGTAATTCTAATCTGTTGTTTTGTTCAGAATGGATAAAGTATAAATAGAGAAAGATGTTCATGAATAATAAACGAATTAATATATGAAAAGTTGTTATAATGTATACAAGATATATAATTAATAAAATTTTAATGCTTTTAAACATTTTTTAGAATATTATCATAATATTCTTTTGAATTTAGAGTGATGAAAAAGTTAAGAGACTAAAACGAAAACTTGCAATTACTCGCAGAAAACGAAGTGAAGGGTTTCAAGAATTAATGGGAAAATAAAGTAAAAAAATTATAAAAAAGACTTAGAGTTATACCGAGAAATTCACCCTACTAATTCACCATGCTTTTTAGTAGATGTGTATTTGTCAAAAGTAAAAATCTTTAGATAAGAAATATATTTGTTCAAAGTGAATTTATACATCTTACTTGTGTAGTCTCCAATTGTAAATCCTCTTCTTGCATGAAATTCCATCATATAAAAGAACAACCACCTGATTTCCAATAACCATGAGCAAACAATATAAATTAAGATTAATATTTGAATTAAGTATAAATAATAAAGCTAGCAGCATCGCAACAAACAACATTAACAATGGACTAAAATTACTGCCGTTGTAAAATCTCCAAATAAGCAAAATAAAAAATCTCAACCACAAACCACAAAAATATTTAACTATCATATCTGTACAATTCCAAAAAACACTAATAAAAATAGCCGCAAATCAGATCAGATAAATAGATTTACCAGAGGGATTGAACCAATTAGGATTCTTCATATCCACCTAAATGAAACTCTACAACATACATCCATGTCTAGCTGACAACACAAATAGAAAAGGATTTTCTTCGAACTTTATCTCATAAAAAATACCATAAGAATTGTTGTTTGTAACTAAAATTGAATCCACAAAGAAGAAGGAGGAAATAAATAACAAAAAAAGATGAGAAGAGAGAGGGTGAGAAATAGGAAGAGTGGGGGAAATGAGAAGTTTACTTTTTCAATTAATTAAATTATTAAATTACTAAATTATGAACCATTAATACTCGAAACCTCTATATTTGAAATTGAAGAGACAAAAAAGTGCAATAATTGTGAAAACCATACATAAAAATGGAGGTATTGGGTTTTAGGAAGTTAAAGGGAGGGAGAAAGGGGTAAAAGAGACTCTTAAAAGCTAAAAACACGTGTCATCGTTTCATTCGCACAATATGTTCAAATGTCAAAACATTTTATTTTAAAGGTTTTTTTACCCCTTCGAGAACTCTCGACTTGTCCACGTCAATTGGTGGGCCCACTGAGAAGTTCCCCTTTATATAATATATAGATTATATAAATTAATCAAATACCTTAATTGATATGAGATATAACAAACCATATATCCGAATACAGTACTATCAAATTTCAACCATCCGTAACCTATACAATTTATGGACGTAGTCATAAAACTTTTGTAATAAAATATTAAAAGTCTTTTTTTTTTTATTTATTTCATGACGGTTAAAATAATAATAAATATAATGAAACTATATAAAAAGAACAATTTTTATTATAACACTATATTTTTTCCGTACCGATATAATATTTTTATAGATAAATTCATTATTGTTATAATAATATAAAAAACAACATAAATTGCATCGTCTATTTTTATTATAAAAAATTTAAATAATATAAAACATAATAATAAAAAAAATCAAATCAGTAACCGTCCGTATCTACCCGTTGCCGAACATGATTAGAAAAAGAATTCTGAAGACCGTAACTGACGATAACAGTTACTGTGCTGGATAATATATACTCATAATAATAAACCTAACAAGTTTAAATATACGTCCCTCCACATGCATGTGATTGTTTTTCTAATGTTGTTTTTTTTTATTTTTTTATTATTTTATTTTATTTTATTTTATTAAATGCGAATGGAATTAAGAAGTGTAAAGAGTGATAATTGATACTCCACCAATCCTCTATTGATGTGTTACAAACAAGTAGTTGCTTTACATTTGTGAAAACGCGTATTTCATATGAACACTAACAGGTCTTTATAACACAACTCTCTGCACACTCATCATTGTCTGTACATTTTTCACAATTTATTTTGTTTTATTTCTACTTGCATTTACAGTTTCAGTCTGTACATCCCATTATTATTATTATTATTATTATTATTATTATTATTATTATTATTATTATTATTATTATTATTATTTTAGAGACTGACAGTGTATTAGTAAAATTAATGTCAAATTAGTTTTTTTTTTTTAAATTTTATTTTGGAAACTCATATAATTATAAAATATGGGATTAACTGAATTTTAAAAAAAAATGTATTTGCTTCAATAATTTGTCAGTTTTTTATTTTTTAAAAAGGAAAAAAGAGTGATTAAAATATAAATTTAAAAATAATATATATATATATATATATTCTAGTGAAACAAGTAGATAATGTATTTAATTTAAATAAAGTTTAATTTTATTTACGATTAGATTTAAATAATATTTCAAGTTGAATTTTGTTGAGGAGTGTTGTATATATAATTTAACTTATTTAATATTATTTTTTAAAATTAAGTAATTAATTAAAATTGGACATAAGTATATGAATTTAATAAATTAATGGGTTTATAAAATTAATTAATTAATATGACTAGAATAAAAAAAATATATATTTAAACTCATATATAAATATAAAAATATTTGATTTTTTTTCATATATACTTTCTGAACTTTTTAAGATAATATTAAATCTAATTTGAAGTAAGTTCACAACATTTATAATATTTAATAAATAAATTAAATATTCTAACTTTATTAATATTTTGACATATAGATTTAAATTAAATCAATTTAAAAATAGATTAATAAGCAACAAGTTCACTAAACAATATTTTCTTTAAAAATGTGTATATTAATCTATTTAAAAAGCAATTTGTTACGTTAACTATTTGATAAATAGTGTTGAATTAGCAAAAGAGTCATTCTGATTTTGATAATACAAAATTAAATTGAATTAATTGGAGAAATTAAAAAAGTTTACGTAGACATGCATCTAAATATTTACAGGTCAGCCAGGAGAGAGAGAGAAGAGTCACCGCAATGAAATGAAATGATGAGAGAGGTTTAAGAAATGCATATGGAAGGAAGAAAGGACCATATTTCATTTAATTTTACTTTAAAAAACTTCACATGTTCTTCTTAATTATTTATCTACACTCTAAATAATTAATACATTGCATATGCATATATGTTTATTGGTGAAGTGAAGCTTTAATGCTATTTACATAATTCGATTTTGCTCTAGTTGTAGAATACAAGTAGGTTTTGTTTTTGAGGGAGGGTCTTATTATTGTTAAAATTTAAAAAATAATAATAAATATAAATAGGAAGAGGGTTGATTATTCATAAAGAGTGCAAGCTCATCTTTTGGCCAATTTATTACTGTCATTTTAATTTTATGCAATGCTGTCTTACAGCTGTGATGTAGAAATGGCATAAGAATGGATCTATTCGACTATATCCATTAACTGGTATAAATTATCCTGCTTTGTGCAGGTTGAATATGTAATTATAATAGTATATATTTTAATTTAAAAAAATTAGGGCCCATTGTATTTTAGGATTTTTTATTAAAAAAGTTATATTTTTGGCCAAAATTAAAATTTTTAAAAAATTAAACTTTTTTCAAAAATTTTTGAAGAAAATAGAGCAAAATGACCGTAATACCCCTGTTTTCCGATCTTGATTTACTTCCCGGGCAAATCAGACCGGGAAGCAAAAATTACACTGGAAACAGATAAAATATAACTGTTTCCTGCTGTTCTGCTTTCCGGACCGGGAGGGAAGCAGAACACCGGAAAACAGTTATTTTTGCCTGTTTCCTTGTCTGATGCTTCCCGGTCCACTTGAAAGCTCATTTTTGTAATTTTTTTTAAAAAAAGTCTAAAAGTGTAAAAAATTTAAAGTTGGTCTAAAACTAAATTTTTTTTAATATAAAATTTAAAAATGTATATTTTCGCAAAAAATTATAAAAAAAAAGAAGCAAAATATTAAAATATTTGTATAAATATGAATCATGATAATAAATTTCAAAAGCGCAATAAATAATTTAATAAATATACAAATATACATAAAAAATTATACAATCAAATTATATAATACATGTATATATATATTCATATTTCATTTACATTATAACCAATCATATAACAATTTCATTTTTCTTTATCGTACATATACTATAATATGTCAATCACTATTATTTTATAATCACTATTATTTTATAAACGCTACGAAATTAATGACTACAAATTTATTAAAAAATTAATATATATATATATATAGTTTTCGATTTAAAAAAAAATTTATTGTAAAATCACATTCTGTTAAAATGATAGATTAGTTTAAACTTTGTTAATTAGTTTACCTATAAACATATATTTATTAACTGTGAAGGCGTGAAAATGAGAGTATTAAAATGCAATTAAAATAATAGATTAATTAATGTCAAATATACTTTTTTAATTATATTGGATTTTTTATTAATATGACATAATTAAATTATTTAATCAAACTTAATATATATATATATATATTTATAAACTTGTCAGTAATATATTTATTAATCTTATGTAATTTGGTCAAATTTAAACCATTATTTATAATTTGATATATTCACGACAACTTATTTTAATGTCATCTAATTATTTTTAAATAAAAATTCAATAGTTGTGATATGGTTATATTTTTATAACATAGAAATATTCAAAAATTAATTAACGATAAATAAAAGATCGTCCAAATAAAAAAATTGATTCATAAGATAATTTAAAATAATAAATTATAAATAAAATGTTACATTGAAGATAAAAAAGTAAAATTAAAAAAATAATAATAGTGAAAATTTAATCAACAACTTATACTAAGAAATACATTAAACTTGATATTGTAGCCTGTAATTTCCGAGCCCGGTTCGGATGTGAGGCCCAAGTCCAGCAGAGTAAGCAGGCTAAGACTCAAGCCCAGACCTGATAATTCCAAGAGGCCCGCAGGCCCATTATCCTTCCGAGGTTCATCAGTTGACGGAGTAGGCTGTTGGGGAAATCTCGGATTCCGCGGAGATCTTTCCGCAAGGATTTCGGCAGAATCTGACAACGACTCCCAAAAGCCTCTATGAATAGGAGGCTCGACCTCACTAGAGGGGACACTCTCTAACTTACTGAAACTCTACCAAAATTCTTATTCAATTGTCTTCATCTCCGATTACACTCTAGTGCATGTTTAATGACTCATATCGCCTTACCGATCTCAATTAGCAAAGTCCAGTGCTTCTTCAATTGTCAGTCGTTTATCTTCCGAGACCCTACTTCCGATAGGAGTCATAGATCACAAGAAGTTAATTTCTTCTTTTGTTTATTTGATTTCTTATCCGCTTTTAGTCCAGAACTGGCTTGAGCGTCGGTGTGCCTATGACAGACACCACACCGGTGTCCCCTGGTTCGCTATTCTTTTGCAGGATACCTTGACACTTGGAATCGGTCCTTAATCAGCTCTGAACCATCCGGTCTAGTCGGTCCGGATCAACTGTAGTCCGAACCACTACAGTTTGGCGCCCACCGTGGGGCCGACGATAAGTTTCTTGCAAAACTAATACCTTTCACTTTCTTCACTTCATTTCGCAATTCATTACTTTCACCATGGCTAACGATTCGACTGTTGAGCAGCAACTAAGGGCCATGATGGATCGCATGCGCCAGCTAGAAGAAGAGAATGCTAGAACTAAGGCAGCAAACTAGGAACTTACCCTGCGAATGAACAACATGACCAATAATGGCACTACCTCAAACGCAAGCGGTGATAATGCAGCCAACCACGGAGCCAATAGACTCCTTATCTAAGATCCAAGAGATCAAAAGAGGAATGGCAAAAGAGGCTGAAAATTTCCAGGCTGTCATCAGGACCATTCCTAGTATTCCGGCATCATTCGAACGCTCTGCTACGAACAACCACATCCTATCTCCATTTGTGGATAGGATCGCTATGATAGAGATGCCAAAAAGGAGTGTTCTCCCGACCTTCCACAAGTTCCGAGGGGATTCAGATCCGGCGGAGCACATAGCCGAGTACTGCCAGGAAATGTCCTTGGTGAATCTTCCGAGCGACACCCGTGAAGCCATAACTTGCAATATGTTTGGTAGTAGTTTGGGTGGTCCAGCCTTAACTTGGTTTCTTAACCTCCCGAACAACTCTATTCATTCATTTTCTCAACTTGATGATGATTTTGTTGTTAAGTTCTCTAGCCACAGGAGTTTCAGGTTAACCACGAATCATTTGTTCTCCGTGGCCAAGAAAGAAAGTGAAAGCCTCCGAGAGTGTGTTTCTCGCTTCACTTGTGAATATATCAAAATCCCAGACGTTGTTGAATCAACTGCAGCAACGACATTCCGAAATGGTCTACCCCCATTCTCTCGCCTATACGAGCAACTGACGGAATGTGAGCCTCGGACTCTAGAAGAATCCCTTGCAATCGTGACCCGGCAAATCAAACTAGAAGAAGATCCCGCGAGGGCTGCCATGGCTAAAAGTAGGGCTAATGGTAAGTCTGAGCAGCGCAACAACAAGCCTCGCAGGGGGAGGCTCGAGCCATACAAAAGGCATGACCCTCGCCCCAATTCAGGTCTGTCCGGAACCACAAGTAGGAATGGTGAAAACAAACCAAAACAACCGGTCCCGGCCTATGATTTAACCATAGAGCCAAAAGCCCTAGTCGCAGTAATGAAAGACATGGGATCCTCTGTTAAAAGGCCATAACAAATGCGAACTCCCACACACCAAAGAGATAAAAACAAAATTTGTCAGTTTCACAATGACCATGGCCATAGAACGGAGGATTGCGTGGCATTACGGTTTGAAGTAGCTTCCCTACTGAAGATAAGATGCCTGCGCGAGTTTTTGTCCGAGAAAGGAAAGAAGACTCTTGAAAATTCTAAAGAAAAATATCATGAGTCAAAAGCAATTGAAATGCCTGACAAAGCCCCAAAAGTCGAACGGATAATTGGAGTTATTCACGGTGGCTCAGTGGTGAGCGGAATAACCAAAAGTTTCGCAAAAAGACACGCTCGAGAGCTAGTCAGCATCAATGAAGCTTCTGTTCGGCTAGGTAAAATCCCTCTTACCTACGAACTTTCATTTTCTTACCAAGACATGCAGGGACTTGCAAATTCGCACCACGATGCGTTTGTCATAACTTTACAAATAGCCAACTGCAAATTAAAGAGGGTCCTAGTTGACAACGAAAGCTCAGCGGACATTATGTTCCTTCCGGCACTCAAGGAAATGCACCTGGACGAATCACTTATTATTCGAGACACGATAACGCTCACCGGGTTCAGTGGAGAATCAAAGCAGACCATAGGTGAAATCGTTTTACCTGTTTTTGCAGGTGGAATTAATCTCGTGACCAGGTTCCTCCTAGTAGACGCACAGTCGTCCTACAATTTGATCATGGGGAGACCTTGGATCCACGAGATGAAGGCTGTTCCTTCGAGCTATCACTTGACTCTCTGATTCCCTACCAAATGGGGAATTAAAGAAATCAAAGGAGATTAAAAAGCATCAAGGGAATACTATCACACCAGCTTTAAGAAAGCTCCGACATCATAGCAATTACAGAACGGAGCCCCCGCCAAAGGCCGAATGGCAGTTCCAGTGCCTGAACCCCTTGAGGAAGTTTAAATCGATCCGGAATATTCCGACGTAAAGATCCAAATTGGTTCAGCACTTGACTCGGAACTAATAGGTAAACTCTTTACTTTGATTTCAGCTAACCTCGATTGCTTTGCTTGGTCCCACGTGAACATGACAGGTATCGACATAGGAATCATTGCCCATAAATTGGGAGTCGATCCTAAGGCTAAGCCCATCAAGCAAAAGAGGAGAAAATTCGCTTAAAAAAGGAACCAAATCATCAACGAAGAAGTTAAGAACCTTCTGAAAAATGGTATGGTTCGCGAGGTGAAATATCCCGACTGGTTGGCTAACGTCGTAGTCGTCAGGAAGAAAAATGGCAAGTGGTGGGTATATGTATATTATTCCGATATAAATAAATCATGTCCGAAAGACTTGTTCCCTTTCCCTCATATTGACACAATGGTGGATGCAACTGCGGGACATGAGCTCCTAAGCTTTATGGATGCCTTCTCTGAGTACAATCAAATCAAGATGCACCCAGCAGACTAGTAAAAGACGGCGTTCATAACCGAAAGAGGAACTTACTGTTACAACGTGATGCCGTTCGGACTCAAAAACGCTGGTGCGACTTACCAACGTCTGGTCAACCGAATGTTCTCCGAACAAATTGGAAAAACTATGAAAGTTTATGTAGATGATATGCTTGTGAAATCACTGAAAGCTTAACAACATATCGAACATCTACAAAAAGCCTTCCAAATTTTGAGACGATATAACATGAAATTGAATCCAGCAAAATGTTCATTCGGAGTTGGCTCCGACCAATGCCTCGGATTCATGGTAACAAAAAGGGGGATAGAAGCAAATCTGAACCAATTAGAAGGTGTTGTAAAAATACCAATCCCAGAAAGCAAAAAGGACATCCAACGCCTGACCGGAAGAATCGCGGCCCTCAATCGATTTCTTACGAGATCTTCCGAATACCTTAAACCCATTTTTCAATTACTTCAGAAGGGCACAAACTTTGATTGGTTAAGATCATGTGAAGAAGCCCTGCGAAAAGTTCAACCCCACCTCTCAAAAGCGCCAGTTTTGGCCAAACCAAAATCTGGGGAAATGTTGTACATCTACCCGGCCGTTTCCGAAGTGGCAGTCGGTGTCGTCTTGGTCCGAGAGGAAGGAAAAACCGAACAACTAATCTACTACACTAGTAAATCTCTCGCGAATGCGGAAACAAGGTACAGTAGTATGGAAAAACTCGCCCTGGCCGTGGTATCAGCCTCTTGGAAGTTAAGGCCCTATTTCCAAGTCCATCCAATAACTGTAATATCATTCTACCTAATAAGAGCAATCTCACACAAACCTGAAGTATCCAGGTGGATGATGAAGTGGGCTGTGGAACTAAGTCAATTCGACATCAGCTATAAACCTCGTACAACCATAAAATCTCAAACATTGGTGGACTTCGTGGCAGACTTTGCAGTCACACCTCAGAATGTCAACACTATGGAGGAAAAACCCGATCAGTGGATTTTAGAAGTCGATGAAGCCAGCAACTCACAAGGAGGCGATGTGGGGATCGTACTGATAAATCCGAAAAGACAACTACTAGAACATTCCTTGCACTGCGACTTCCACGTCACCAACAACGAAGTAGAGTATGAAGCGTTGATCGCTGGACTAAAATTAGCCCAAAGCTTGTACATCAGAGATCTGCTAGTCAAATGCGACTCTCAACTAGTCGTAAGTCAAGTCACTGGAACCTATCAATCAAAGGACGATAGAATGAAAGCCTACCTTGAATTAGTTCAAACCTTCCAACATTCATTCTTGATAATATCGTTTGAACAAATTCCAAGGGGGGAAAATAGCCGTGCGGACGTTCTTGCCTCTTACGGTTCAGCAGTAAAAGATCCAGGTACAAGGTACATTCTACACGGACACATCGAAAAATCTTCCATAAAGGCAGAATCACTCAAATCTAAAGTCCTTCCAGTCAATAATCAACAAAAAGTTAGATCAATCTAATCCTCGAGTATATTCAATTTGGGTTGTTGCCCTAAGATAAAATTTTTGCTCGGAAGTTGTGTACATCCGCAGCCAGATTTGCAGTGATCGAAGGAGTACTATACAGGAGATTCCTTGTGGTCCTTATCAGTTGTGCCTGGATGAAGATAACGCGAAGAGAGTCTTACAAGAACTCCACAATGGTCAAGTTGGAACCCATTCTAGAGGAAGAAGCCTAGCGTTTAAATGTTTCCGAGCTGGATATTATTGGCCTTCCATGAAAGTAGATGCCAGAAAATTAGCCAAGAGATGTGAAAACTGCCAAAGGTATGGAAACTACATTCATACTCCGGCTAAACTTCTGCATGGAATCTTGTCTCCATGGCCATTCTCTAAATGGGAATGGACATAGTCGGACCGCTTCCGGCTGCTCATGGGAAAGGTGAAAGGTTCATCCTCTTTGTCATTGATTACTACACTAAATGGGTAGAAGCCGAGACATTCACCAACGTCACAAATCTAGTCGTCAGGAATTTCGTATGGAAACACATCCTCTGCCGATTTGGGGTTCCGAATGAAATAGTCATAGACAATGGTTCACAATTCATATCCAAGGTATTTAAAGACTTTTGCATTGCTTGGAACATCAAACTGAACTTCTCTACCCCTAGATATCCAAAAGCAAACGGTTAGGCTGAAGCGACAAACAAAACTCTCATGGCCATTCTCAAGAAAAGAATGGGGAAGCACAAGGGTGCATAGGTTTAAGAGTTGCCCGATGTCTTATGGTCTTACAGAATAACCCTTAGGGTTCCAACAAGACAAACTTCTTTCTCTCTAGTTTTTGGGGTCGAAGCAGTACTTCCTTATGATGTAGAATTCGGACGATATCCACTCCACGATCAGAACCAAGTTGTGTTAGACTTTGACCTCGCCACGGTCAACGAGCTACGAGAAAGTTCGGAGGTAAAAATGGAAAAATACAAAAGATCTATCGAAAAAGCTTACAACAAATCCGTCCGAATAAGAACCTTTTCCATAGGAGATTGGGTACTTCGAAAAAACTTCAATGCAAACAAATTGGACGAATCCTGGGAAGGTCTGTATCAAATTATAGAAATAATAGGCAAAGGGGTATATCAACTTCAAGATGACGCCGGCAAAGCAGTCCGAAACACATGGAATGCAGCTCACTTGAAGAAATTCCAGTTCTAAACGAACAAAACCCCATGTATTCCGGGGACCAGGTTTCGACCTTAAACTATAAACTCTTTACATTCAAGTCTATTTTTCAATTATGATTTTCCCTCAGAATCAATTACTGATCTAAGCATCGAGGGTCCTTAATAAGTTGAGGACCATCCTAACCCTCTTATTGCTTCGTAGTCAGAAGCCTACATCCGTACGGAACCTAAAGGACATCAGGTTTTTTCTAAAAGAACCCTTTTGATATCCGCATTTTAATTTCGATTTTCCTTCAAAATCGATCACTGACTTAAGCATCAGAGGGTCCTCAATACGTTGAGGACCTCCCTCACCCAGTGTTAAGATTTCAGGTAACACGGAACCTAAGGCAAAACGCCTAAAATATTTCAGAAAATGAATATAAAATCAAGTTAAGTTCCGGAGCTAAGACACATAAGTCCGTACTACAAAGATTCCGAATCATACTCTAACCCCAAAAGTTTATTTTTGCGAGGTGTCTGCACCAGAACTTCAAACAAGAGCATGGAAAACCCCTCAAGGCGAAGAATAAAACAAAGAACTGAGCTCAGAATAAAATCGTCTTGAGAACTCTGCTCAGGCGCAAAATAAGACCCCATACAGCGCTTCAATCTTCCGAATCAGCACTTATAAAAATTCAAAATTCCTCTTCATGTTGTGTACATAGGTCCGAAAAAACAATGAAATTGAAAAATTCCGATGGAACTATTGTTAATTATCGTCCGAAAGGACCAGCATTGTTATAACCGAAAGGACCATTCCAATTCTTTTAATAAATATCGAGCGTCGTCTCGGATTACTTATCTTAGCAACCATTGTTCATAGTTGAATGTCTTATACATCTATTAAGTTCCATATATCTTTTATTTGCTTCCGTTTCAACTTATTTTCATTTCAATACTTAGAATATTCATAGAAGAAAGAACCGGAAGAAAAGCAAAATAAATATTTCATTCAGATGGAGAGAAGAGTTACAAACTCGAACAGAAAACATAAAATACAAAAGGAATGATGCAAAACCTAAAGCTTTAAGTCATCAAGGGTCAACTCCTCCTCAGCATTGTGTCCCTCGGGAGCAACCTCAATGACAAGGGGCACAACAGAAATCGAAGCGACTTCCACGGACCGGAAGCACCCTCCTCAGCTCCTTTCTCAGGAATGTTAGCATCTTCCGCCTCTTTTTCCTTCTCTTCTTCTTCTTCACCATCTTTCTCTGAGTCACTATCATCAGTAAGGCTCGGAAGTGAGGCACCAGTAGCCTCCGCAAGCTGTTACCAGTAGTCGTACATTCTCTCAGCCACCTCTTTAGTAAGGATACCGGCCAGAAACTTCTGGTAAACCCTGCCCTTGGCCTTGACCTCCGCTCGGGCCTCTGTCTGCATGGCCTTCTCTTCGGCCTCGGCCAAACCTTTCTCCATCTCAGCCATCTTAGAAGACAAGGACTCAACAGTCCCCTTCAGCATGGAGGATTCCTCCACTGCCCTATTTGTCTTCTTTCTCTCGGAAGCAAAGCTTATTCTCCTTATCCTAAGCAATCACCCTCAGGTTATTCAGTTCCGAGATGGCGACCTCCAGCTTTTGTAGGACATCATCTCTATCCTTCTTATAGGCGTCCTGGTCGGCACGAGCTTTCTTGACCGCAGTAACGTGGCGATCCCACTGTTGGTCGGAAGCATGACCAATTTGAACCATCTGCACAAGAGGCAAATACGTTAAATTCCGAAGAGATCATCAGATACTAAGACAGGTTTGGACATTACCTTATGACTCGCCAGCAACAGCTCGTCAACCAGTTGGGAACGGTTGTCGTAGAGGAACTTCTGGTCCTCCTCTATAGCCATCCCCCTGAAAGCCTCAAGGGCCACTTCAGGCTCCTTGAAAAAAGAAGTGCCAGCATGCACAGATAAAGTCCGAGTGACAGTCTCGAACTCCCCTAAGATTTGAACCTTCGGAGGCGAGGTTTTCTGCTTCTTAGGGTCCGGAATTTCTGACCCACCTTCTTCACGAGGCTGCACTACTGCAACCCCTTTTCTTTGCTTGGTTTTCAAGGGGAGACCCTAGTGGCCTTATCCTTTTCCTTTTCCTTCCTTGCACCGGAAGGACTACCGATAACAACACCCTTACTCGGACGCTGCTTCATAAGATAATTAAGGGCCTCCGCCGCTTTGGAGGACCCTTTGTTCTTCTTCTTCCTAGGATCTTTTTCGTCCATCCTTGGAGCCTGACCTTTCTTGGTTGGATCAGGAAGAATTGGGACCAACTTCTGAAGGTCGCGAATTTCCGGATCGAAAGATAAAATACGGTCAATGACAACTTTGCTGTTCAAACCGCACAAACAGTTTGATTTTCCGATTTCCACTACAAAATAAACACACGTTTGTCAGAATCAAAGATCAACATGACAAATTAAAAGAGAAGGATTCCGAGCTAAAATTCGCCCTCATACTTGGCTCAGAATTCCACCAATACGGAATGTCGCCGTCTCCCTCTTCCCTCCATCGATCGGAGAGAAAGAAAAACTGTTCTTTCCACGCCTTGTCACATGAGGCGGGATTTAGGAATACCCTCGTTTGATCCAAGTGACAATGAAGATACACCCGACCCCGATCACCATTTACTCTCTGGATGGAATAAGCCGCATAGATATCCACGATTTCATAAATTATTCTCTTCTCTTCGTCAAATGACCGCAAAAGCCTCATGGTATTCGGATTCACCTAGCTCGGAGCAATCCGTAGTCTCTTGTAGAATTTTCGGAGCATCCCTCCGATTAGAAATTTAAGATCCATGCTCAGTGGGAGAGTATACATTGGGGTCCACCAGTCAATAACCCAATCAGCCCGCTCTTCGGCCTCGGGTGCACGTATCAAAACGTCTTTTGGAATACTGTAAGCCCTACGGATATTATCCATCTGATCCGAGCGGATGATAAAAGGGCAATCCTTTGTTTGGATCCCTTGAGGCCTAAAAGTTAAAGGGTGCACCACCAGACAGCCCGTGGTTTCATCCACCACCTCTATTAAAATTCCGGTAGGAATACCGGTGGGATCACTATCACCTCTCAGTTCTGCTCGGATCTTTTCCATAGTCCTCGGACTAAGATCCAGACTGTTGGATCCTCCTGCTGATCCGGATGTGGAAGGACTTTCATCGTTTCCGGACAGATCGTCTCCAAACATCCTTTGTATCTCGGATTCAGTCGTTTCACTTGACATACCTATTCGGAAACGACGACAGTCAGATCAAGGGTATTTTTCGGTTAACCGGAAAACACAATTTGGGTCCAAAATCGCCAGAAAAGGCTCAAAATGGCCAAAAATTCCAACTAAGGATTCCTAATCAGTCTAGTAAACACTGTCATTTTCCAAAAAGTAGTAACCCGACACCCCCAATTCTCTTCGGGTTGCCGAAACCACTCGTCTCCTCTGACGAACACAAAAAGCAAACACACAAAACAACAGGCATTTATCAGCAAAAACAAATAAAAGGAATTAAAGTATTCACCTTGTGTTCGTGAAGGGGATACAAAGCGAGAGCCGACGAAAGTCTGTTGAAAGAGGTTCGAGAGGATCTAGAGAGATGAGAGAGAGAGAGTCTGAAAAGTTCGAAAATAGGAAAATGGGGGGCCTCGAGCCTATTTATAAGCGTAGAGGTAGGTGAAGAGCTTCACCACGTGTCGCTCATCCACTGGAGAAACCCTTGTAATGTGACGTGTTCGATAGCTGTTTCCAACTGTTTCGAATTCTCGTCTCATTCATCCATTCGGAACCACCCTTATGGATGAATGGGGGAATCTGTAGTAGCTTGTAATTTTCGAGCCTGGTTCGGATGTGAGGCCCAAGTCCAGTAGAGCAAGCAGGCTAAGACCCAAGCTTAGGCCTGATAATTCCGAGAGGCCCGCAGGCCCATTATCCTTCCGAGGTTCATCAGTTGACCGAGTAGGCTGTTGGGGAAATCTCGGATTCTACGGAGATCTTTCCGCAAGGATCTCGACAGAATCAGGCAACGACTCCCAAAAGCCTCTATAAATAGGAGGCTCGACCTCACTAGAGGAGACACTCTCTGACTTCCTGAAACTCTGCCAAAATCCTTATTCAACTGTCTTCATCTCCGATTACACTCCGGTGCATGTTTAACGACTCAAATCGTCTTACCGATCTCGATTAGCAAAGTTCAGTGCTTCTTCAATTGCTAGTCGTTTATCTTCCGAGACCCTACTTTCGACAGGAGTCATAGATCACAGGAAGTTAATTTCTTCTTTTGTTTATTTGATTTCTTATCCGCTTTTAGTCTAGAACTGACTTGAGCACCGGAGTGCCTACGACAGACACCACACCCGTGTCCCCAGGTCCGCTCGGACATTTCACTATTCTTTTGCAGGATACCTTCACACTTGGAATCGGTCCTTAATCGGCTCTGAACCATCCGGTCTAGTCAGTCCGGATCAACTGTATTTCCAAACCACGACAATTATTTGCTTAAAAAATCGAGAAGAAATAAAAAAAAAATCAAATTAGTTGAATGGAACATAATAATTAAATCTATCAAAAACAATTTACAAATAAGTTTTCAAATAATTTACTTACAAATTGTAGTATGAAAAGTTGTGAAATATACCCACCTAATAATTTAAGAAGAATTATATTTATATATATATATATATATATATATATGTGTGTGTATATGTATAAATTATCGAGGAAAAATGTAATTTTACTTTATAGAATTTGACATAAAAAGTTAAAAGGAAAAAAAATCTAGTTCCATAAATAAAGTAATAGTAATAGAAATGAATAAATAAACGTAACTGAGACTTTGATTTGTTTAGGAACTATAGCATATCTAGTATAATAAATCAGATCACCAAATAAAAAATTAAAAGACGGGGAAAATTAATATTCATATAAAATACAATTGAATTTGAAGAAAAAAAAATCTAACCTAATAGATAAGATCCGCAAAGAATTTTAAAATGAAAGCAGTTATTTTACCGTGATGATAAAGTTAAATTTGTTACGATGGAGGTCAAAGAATATTTATCGTGACAAATCAACCCTAAAATACCATAAAAGAAATTTAGAACTAGAATCATAAAATTAATATATGAGAAAGAATTAAATATATATATTAAAAATACAATCGAATTCTTGATGAAATCAAAAAGAAAAGTATATACAATAAAAAAAATTAAAAGAAAACAAACAAACGAGAATACAAACGAAAATATATAGTGTTTATATAGAAAATTTATTATAAAATACTTAAAATATCTTTTTCTTATCTCCTGTTGGAATGTGAACTGCTCCATATAATAAATAAAAATAAAATCTTCAATTTTTTTTCTTTTTCCATACAATATCAAGAAGAATAGTAATAAGAAACATTAAATGGGAGATTGCGAAGTTGTAAATTTTTATTTTTAATTTTATTATATATATAAATATGTATATATATATATATATATATATATATATGCCCATGTTGATTTCAGGTTGGTTAAATATGAACCAAATAAAAAAAGTAACTATTTTCACTCATTTTCAAGTGGAGACTCAATTTCTAGCTATTTCGTGACCCCCAAAAGTTCTTATTTATATAATATAATAAAAATAAAAGCTTTTTCTTATTTAATAAAAATAAATTTTTTTAATAATAGCATCCTAATAGTTTATTTTAGATTGAACGTTTATTATAGAGAGCGTGATTAACTATTTCTACATTAATGATATATTATTTTTATATTATTTAATTATATTTTTTATGTGTTGCGATTTTTTTAATTATTATTTATATTTATAATTTTGTTTGATAAAATAATTTTAATTAAATTTCAAATAAAATAAAGTGATGGACAGTGACCATTTTAAGATTATTTTAAAACTATACCGCTTATCAATAAAACATTTGTCACAGCATCATTCACGACTTCTATTTTACACGGCCACATCATTTTACGATCATGTTTTATTGGACATACTCTTAGAGCATCTCAAATCGAACGTGGCCATGAAGTGATCTGAGTGTATAAAATACATGTTGTGAATGCTAACACGGAAATTTTTTTGTTGATAGATAATATAGTTTAAAAATACACATACAATAGTCACCATTGATGACTTTCTTTCTCTCTTTGTAATGTTCGACCCCACCCTGGGATAACCTGAGGCACAGTGGTCGGGCACCATCTTGTCACATGAGGTGTACTAAGGCTGACCACTAGCCCAACAGACTACCACTACGCTTTCCGACATGCTTTTTCCTCACTCACATGCTTCCCGGACAAACTTCTTGGAAGGTCACCAATCATAAGATTGCTCCAAGTCAAACACGCTTAACTTTGGAGTTCTCTAGTTTTAGGTTCCCAAAAAATAATATGCACATTAATGATGAGTAGAGACTCAATTCCTTTCTCAATTTGGGAGGTTATAATCCACCCCCTTTAGGACATAACGTTCTCGTTGTGGTTGCCCACAATGTTCCCTGAATCTTTACCCTCACTAGGCAATTTCCTTGAGCTCTTCCATCCATAGGCGCACCTCGCGATCAAAGAGTTGCTCTGATACAATTTTAAAACGTCCCACACTCGCCCCCAGATGACCCGAGGTGCTGTGGCCTGACACCACCTTGTCACATGAGGTGTACTAAGGCTGACCACTAGCCCCAGAGACCACCACTATGCTTTCCTACATGCTTTGTCCTCACTTACCTGCTTTCCGGACAAACTTCCTAGAAGTTCAATTATAATAAGATTGCTCCTAGTCAAGCACACTTAACTTTGGAGTTCTCAAGTTTTGGGTTCCAAAAAAATAATGTTCATATTGGTAATATGGGTAGAACCTCAATTCCTTTTTAACCTTTTCTCAATTTGGGATGTTACAATCCACCCCCTTAAGACACAACGTCCTCGTTGTGGTCTGCCCACAATGTTTCCTGAATCTTTTAAGCCCACTAGACGATTGTCCTGGACTTTTACATCCATAGGCACACGTCGCGGTCAGAGGATTGCTCTGATACCATTTTGTAATGTTCTGCCCCCGGATGACTCGATGCGCAGTGGCCAGGCGCCATCTTGTCATATATGGTTTACTAAGGTTGACCACTAGCCCCATAGACCACCACTACGCTTTCCAAAATGCTTTGTTCTCACTCACATGCTTTCCGGACCAGCTTTTGGGAAGGTCACCTATCATAAGATTGCTCCAAGTCAAGCACGCTTAACTTTGGAGTTCTCAAGTTTTTGGTTACCGAAAAATAATGTGCACATCGGTGATTGGGTAGCAACTCAATTCCTTTTTACCCTTTCTTAATTTAGGATGTTACATTCACTATTGAAATTTTGGGTAATCTGATCTTTCCTCCAAGAGCTGTGTTGGTGATCAATGAGTTCATGGACCTGCATGTTAGCATCACCCAAATTTGATGTAGGTTTAAAAGTGCTATCTTTTGGTATTCAAGGATCTATGAAAACTAACATAGTATAATCATCCCTTACTTGTCAAAAGTTTTCTACCACACAAGAGGATGCAATAGATGGGAAATGTATGACTTGGTTTCAGTTTCTAGGAGAGTAGAGTTTCAAAAATACTTGGCTCTTAGGATTTGTGATATAAGAATATCTAGGTGCTTTAAAGTTCTTCAAACTTATTTCCCTAAGAATGCTTGATTAAATTTCTTCAAGTTCTTGAAGCCTAATCCTCTTCTATACTTAGATCGACAAAGCAAATCCAAACTACACCAGCTTGTTTTTCTAGATCCTTTACTCTCACCCCACCTAAATTTTAAGCACATATAGTTAATTTACTGACAAAGTATTGTAAGGGTTCTGAAGAAGCTCATTACATAGTAGAGAATTGATAAAATAATTGCCTTTAAGAGAATTTTCTTACCTCAAAGAAAAAGAGATTAGGTTTCTTGTTTGCAAATTCTCGCTGTTTGTTCCTCCCAATCAGTGTTGGAAGATCGAGATACAATTTGCTTGTACAATTTTTTGAGATTTTCAAAATGTCTCTTATGGTTTATTGAGTGTCTTGCTGCAAATTTAGAGATAGCGTAAAGGTAGATTTTTACAGGTTTATGAGTTTTCTAGAACCTTTCTCATATATAGATAAAATTAACTGTAATTTATGAATGTTATGTTCTTTGGTCTTGTAAAATAACATACTTTCATAAGAAAAAAGAAGATTGGTTATGATCGGGCCACTTCTGAAACATATGCCAATTACAACTAAGTATGCTTCATTGTTTTTTTATGAGGCTGGAAAAAGCTTGTAAACATAAGATGAATAAAAATGGAGAAATGGATAGCCTTGTCATAGTCCTAAAGTAGGGAATAATCATCCAACTATTTTTCCATTAATGACAAAGCTGAATAAGGTTATTGAGATACAATGCATTATCAGATAAGTGATATGCACAAGAAATTTCATTCTACACAACATGGTTCTGACGAAGTCCTAATCAACTATGTCTATGCTTTATTCATATCAAGCTTAAGAGCAAGAAGCCCATTTTTCCAAATTTTCTTTTGAATCATTGAGTGGAGAAGTTTGAAGGCTATAAGGGCATTATCATGAATGTTTCTACTAGGAACAAATGCAGACTATTTTTGGAAAATAACATGGGTTAGGATTTGCATATGTTGGTTGGATATGGCCTTAAAGATGATTTTTTAAATAACTATGCACAAATTGATAGGTCTGAAATGTGAGACCAATATTGGGTTTTTTTTACTTTTAGGAGGAAGAGAATATTCATATGGTTATTTTAGGTGGTAAGGAATATTAAAATCCTGATTCTCTATAGTATTTGAAAACTATTTATTTATACTTGGTTAAAATAGTAAATATAAAGATATCTAGATTAAAAATTAATTTTAAAAATAGATTCATTTAAAAAAGCTCTAAAAATTAAAATTTCACAAATTTTATATTAAAAATAGTCTAACTAGTTTTTACAAATTAGGTCATTATACATGTGCTCGACAATCATAAGGTGCAATTACCCTAGTTTTGAAAATGAAGTTAATGAAAATATATTTTTGCGAAAATCGATACCAGACTGCTGGTGGAAGCCTTTAGCAACTAGTCATGCCTTATAGCAAGCAATAGACCCATCTAGATTCCATTAGATATGAAACATCCATTTACAGCCAACAAAATTTTGATATGGTTTAGGAGATACTAATTGCCATGTATATTGTATATTAGGGTATTAAACTCATATGATATCACAGAGCACCATGCATTATGTCTAAGGGCTTAGGAAATACATGTGGGTTCAATAAATGGAGGTAAGAAATGGGGACTTTTCACATTATACATATATTTGGTTTGAATATGTTATTTTGTGAATGTGTAACAATTCTTTGTGGCTATAGAGAGACTGATTCTGGGTTGTTTGTTGATTGTGTTATAAGATTAAGGTCGTCTACAGTGTTTACCTGCTGGATAGGAGGTAAAGAAGAGAAAAGTCAATTTAAAATATATGAGTTAGGGAATCAGAGGATATATGTGATGCAGGGACATGAGCAGGAGATGATCTATATATGGTGCCAGATTACATGTGTGTGGAAGGTTGAGTTGCAGTTGTCGGAGTGGGCGTGACAAAGATGATTATGACAAACAACAACCATACTACAGTGGATGGTATGGGGTCCTTGGATGCAGGAGGTATGTTGGAAAAAGGAATGTCAATTTTGAAAAACCTAACATGTTTAAATATGTAGATTCTCTTGGTCTTTACATCCATACACATATAACCACTCTATATGTGAGGCTCAAGCTTGTTCAGTGTATATGGTCGTAGCAATAAAAAAAACAAAGACAACCAAAGGTATGTAGTTTTGATAGTTGGGTTGATGACTAAATAACTTATCAAATTGACTGTTGTAATTTAGGAATGGGGTGAGAAGTTTATAAATGAGATGAATAATAATTTTGAATACTAGAGTCCAGTATTTTGTGGGGATAGTTGTGTGATTCAAAAGGGTAACACCGGTATTGACAATATGTTGGTGACTCTTATCTGAGATACTATTGTGTTGTAGTGTGTAAGGAGGTATTTGGTAGTGTTGAATAACATAAGTAGCAAGAAAAGAGGCGAGGGCAATGAATTCTCCTCCACCATCTGTGAAAAAGATTTTAATACGTTGATTGAATTGCTTTTCAATGAGGGACGTAAAATACTTAAACATAACTAACACATCAGGTTTAAGCCAAAAAGGATAAAACCACATGAACTTTGTACACTGGTAAATAAAAACGACATGATAGAGAAAACCATCATACGATTGAACTGGTGAAGAATCCTAAACATAATTGTAAATTAGGTCTAAAAGACCATTACAGTGCATAGTAGACTCATAAAATGGTAGTTTTTTACGTTTGTAACAGAGACAAGACTAATAAAGAGACAAAGTAAACATAAATGAAGTAAAAGAAACAAGACTATAATAGGCAAGATGGTGCATTTTTTTTGGCAGTAGGAGATTTCAAAGTGGGAGTAGATGTGGTTAATTCAATTGGTGAGGCATTAATCTCTGTCGACAACTCATATAGATAATTCTTGTTCTACCCATACAATAAGGAGTCTTTGTATGGATATCCTTCACAACAAAATAATAAGGAAAAAATTCAATAAAAGTGTTGTTGGTTTGACATAATTTGGCAATAGAGATCAAATTTTGTTTAATAGATGGTGCATATAAGACATTAGCCAATTTAAGTCAAGATAATATATTTTTAAAGTCAATATAAATCAAATTTTGTTTAATAGATGGTGCAAATAAGACATTAGACAAATTAAGTCAAGACAAGGGATTTTTAAAGCAATATGAGTAGTAGGCAAACCTGAACTGTCTCCTATGTGAATATTTTCACGTCTATCATAGGTATAGTGGATATCGAAATTGAAAAATTGGGACGTGACATGATACGACAAAACTGAATTAAGAAGCCGATTGGATGAATTAAGAATGGTGGAAATATTATAAGCTGTAAGGTGTTGTGAAAGGAGATTAGGAAATTGTTGGTAATATCAACATGCTTCATGATCTTTCTATTGGGTGTCAAACCCAATACCACATCGATAATACAAAAAGATAATAACCTGTATAAAAAGCATCAAGAGAATTCCATTAGTATGAGGCCTTTTGGGTGGTGGTATCCAAGAACAAATCCGTGCAAGTTAGGCTCTGGCCTAAAGCGAACAATATCATACTAATGTGGGAGTTGGAGAGCAGTTTCGGAGGGTCCAACAAGTGGTATCATAGTCTTGGTTCAGAGATGAAGCCCGTGATCAGATCCGTGGTGTACCTTGTGTCGAAAGTCTTCTTGAAAATATGGTGGTCAGGCAGCGGGTCCTTTTGGGTAATGACTGCGGTACAAGATAATTTGTAGGATTAGTAGATTATCTCAATAAGAGGCCGGTGACCATTGGGCCGGTGGATTATCTCGAGGGGAGACTGACGTGTGATCTTTGGTTTGGACGATCGGTGGACTAACTCAAGGGGAGACGATGTGGCACTTGGTTTGAAGGGGAGGATTATTAGGGAGTCAAATCCAGTACCATATCAGTAATATAAGAAGATAATAACTTGTGTATAAAGAATGAAGAGAACTCCATTAGTATGAGGCCTTTGGGGTGGTGGTACTCACAAACAAATCTGTGCAGGCTCGACCTTGGTATAAAGCAGACAATATCATACTAATGTGGGTGTTGGGGAGCGGCTCCGGAGGGTCCAACACTTTCTTGTTATAGAACTGACAAATAGTGTTACAGTGGGGATTTTGAGGGGAATATGGTATGGGTAGAAGGCCAATTTCTATAGGTTTTGCACTATTGCAATAAGGGTATATCCGATATTATTTTGGCTTTTGGTAGGCAACACTAGTAACCAGATTCAGGGACTCGAGTTGGTGCTTCTTTTCATAAAGGAAAGATGTCTCGAAATCTATTATTTTGTGATAGAGTTCTTCAAATGGCATGATGGTATCTTGAGATTGGACGTTGGTAAGTAGGACCATGGTTTTGTGTTGTGTAGATGAGAAGATCAGCATTAGTTGAGGAGATTCAAGAATAAGGCAATTTATCAATAATCTGTTGAATAGAGGTGAGAAATTGACAAACCAATAGAGAGCCATGTTAAATAAAGGAAAGCTTATATTTGAGATGTATCTCATGTGTTATAGAGTGCTTAGAGTACATGCGACAGAGGCGAGTCCAAGCTTCTTGACTAGCGATAGCAAAGGTGGCCATGGGACCAATTTCGATAGAGACGCCAAAATAACATGAAGGAGAAATTTATCTTGACGGTACCATAGAAGAAGATACCGAGGATTAGTATTTGTCATGCCATTAATAGTGTGTATCGGTTCAAGGTTTTGTACCATTGACACAACTGAGAATATCTAAGCCAAATAAAAAGGAAAAATAGAAATCAAATTGTGCTTTTTAGGCCAAAAAATTTTTAGATTTGAGTTTTAAAGATGTTTGAGAGTCTGAATTAATAGAGATAAATTTAAAGGTGAAAGAGGCAGAGTCAACAATAACCGTGGATACTGAGGAGGTAGATTCTGGAGACATGATGGCGACATAAAAAAAAATCTCATTAAAAAGGGAGAAGACTTTGGTACCATGAAACTTTTCTCGTAATTGCTGGATGATTTTTACATTTTACAACATGGGAAATTATATAAGAATTCTATATCTAATTAAAGAAAAAAAATTCAAGAATTAAATCCCTTAATTATAGGTGATTGATATATAATCTCATAATTTTAGAATTAATTCCCTAATTATACGTTATCAATATATCTGATTCAAATAACTTAGTTGGCCAAATTTAATGGTTGTTTTTAGTTGGCCAAATTTAATGGTTGTTTTTAACTGTTAATAGAACTTTATGACTTCCGTTTAACCGTTAATAGGTCTTATGTAAAAAAACTTAAAAGTAACAAGTGAAAGAAAAGAATTATCAACATTTAAAAATATTTCTAATTGTAAAATAAAAATAAAAAATAAAAATAAATTTCAAAACACAATTTATGTATGAGTACTTTTCACTTGGACATAATAAAACGTTATTTAAAATTTTAAATGATATTATTATTATTTTAGAAAATAGACTATACAAATAAAAATTTTGAAAGATAATTTTAATTGCCTTATTATTTTTTAATTGCTTATTAATTTTACATATAGTTTGTTTTGAGATTATTTGACCTGAATGATTTTAAATTTAAAATTTTTTATTATAAATGACTTATTTATAGTAAATGATTCCACATGATAATAATGACTAATGAAACATGTCCATTAAAATGACACCTTTATCATTTTATGTTTATTGTTATTTATTTATTTTTTTAAAGAATATTAAATATATATAAAATTAAGCTTCCAATTAATATGTATTAGATTCTATAAAAGAATTTTCAAAATAAATCATAGAATTTTCAATTTATAAAAATTAACTATATTCATATGAAATTGAAGTGTTGTTTATAGTTCAATTTATAAAAATTAAAAATTTTCATATATAGGTTCTTAATTACTTATTGTTAGATCTATAAACCTAGTTAATAAAATTTTTAATATATATATATATTATAAGTTATAGAGATTTGAATTTATGCAACATTATAAATTCCTCTTTTTGCCTCTAAGAAAAACCGAGGATGCACAGCTATACATGACATTGAAGTGAGATCATATGTGAAGATAATACCTGTAAAGGCGATACTGCAAACAAAGGAAAACAATGAGTTTGCTTGCTACATCCTGTGAAATACCGAAAGGTCAATACTTTCACATGTTTCCCTCTCAATTATTTGCCCTAATACCTCATTTCCTTGCAAGACTTTCGTGACACTTCTTCCTATATATGCCCATTTATTATCCTCTCTCATCCTTTTCCATTTTTAATTAACCAAAAAAATAAAATAAAATCCCCCTAGCTATATATAATCAATTACCTTATTTTCTAGACTTATAAATATGGCCATTGTCATAGCTGCCTGCTATAATGTTTTGATGATTTTGATTTGAATTAAATGTTGCGATTTGTTGGTGGAAAATTACTAAATATTAATCATCATATATTACACCGTTTTCCATTTATATATATTTTGCTATATATTTTTTTTTGTCTTCTTCATTCATACACCACACCACCTAAGATAATAGCTCAATTAATAGATATCATACATCATTTTCCTCAAATGGGTTAGACACCATATCATCATAGAATCCAAAACACAATACAATTCCACACACCACTACTCAAATAGCTAAATTTCATTTCAATCACTGAAACTTGACACTAATTTACATTTGGCAATAAAATAGTTAATACATTATTGCTATAAGATTAATTTTTTAAAAATAAAATCACACTTTAGTCTATTTTATTCTGAGAATTTAAAAAAAAAAAAAAAAAAAAATTAGAAGATTGGAGAGAGTTCCATCATGTGATTGATGTCTTCTACTTGAGCCACACTTGATTCATCCAATAACCACTTCTCCAGCACTGACAATGGAGGATTAGGATTGTTTTGGTCAGATCTTTGCTTGTTGTTGTCTTCAGACACATTGTTGTTCATGTTCTCAAAAGACAAAATTGACATAAACTCTTCACTTGCTATCAAGTCATCACTTCCACCTTCTTGTTCCTCTTTTGGTCTGTAACAATGAATTGAATTGCTGCTACTTCCTTCCACTACTACACCATTGTTGTCTTTCTTGATCTTGATGGCTTCATTAGTGTTGTTGGGGGGTGATGTTCTCATCCAACCTTCTAGAAGGCGAGAGATGTTCTCAGTGCTTGAAGCATATGATGTGCCTTGAGTGTTATTGTTAGTTGCAAAGGTTGTTGTTTGTTGTGTTGTTGATGGTGTTATATGTTGTTGATTATGATGATGATGATGATGATGAGTTTCCATCACTGTTGATTCTAGCTTCTTGAGCTTCTTCTTCAAATGTGTGTTCCAGTAGTTTTTTATGTCGTTGTCTGTTCTCTGTGGAAGATATGAAGCTATTGCTGCCCATCTACAATTATAAAAAAATAAAAACATGTGATTATTATTATCATAATTTCAAATATATGATATAGATGAAAAAGAAGGAGATGTGTGAGGATTTTACTTGTTACCCAATAAAGCTTGCAAGTGAATAATCATTCCTTCTTCATGAGGAGTGAAGTTTCCTCTCTTGATTCCAGGTCTGAGGTAATTAGTCCATCTCAGTCTGCAACTCTTGCTGCATCTCAACAGACCTGTTTGTTTTTCCAAATTAGTCAATATAAAGATACAGATCTGGAGAGAGATAGAGAGAGAGAGAGAGGGAGAGATACCAGTGTTGGTGGGGACTGATCTCCAGTTACCAGGGCCATGTTCCTGGATGTAAGAGACAAGGATGATGTCTTCTTCAGGGGTCCAGGGACCTTTCTTGATTCCAACTTTGTCACAGCAAGGAGGTCTTCCCATGGCTTCTTTCTTTGATTTTTTGTTTTGATTGCTTTCTCTCTCTCTCCTGGTGTGAGTGAGTGTGTGTGTGTATGGACCTCTCAAATAGTAACATATGTGTCTCTCTGTATTTATATACATACATATACATACACTTATTTACTTTGTTTAACAGAAAACATAATTCATTGATGATCTACTTGCTGACTTAATTTTGTGTGTGTTATTAAATGCAATGCAAGTCAATTTGGAAAACCAAAGTCAATAAGCAGACTTCAATATGTCTACTTGTATCTTATTTTATTATTATTATTTTTCTCACATCTCCTCTTCTCTTCTCTCTTTGCTCTATTGAGCTTATTGACCTAATGTCTCTCATATGTACTTTCACCACTTGTTTCCATTTATTTTTTTTCCCATTTTTTATTATTTATTTATTTATATTATTATTATTATTATTATTATTATTATTATTATTATTATTATTATTATTATTATTTGAATTATGTCAATATTCATAGTGCCATCTAAGTGAAATGAAGGTTGATTAATTTTTTTTTTTCAATTTGTAATTTTTTTAGTGTTTTATTATGTTTATATGACTTTGTTAATTCAGTTTTTATTTATTTATTTATTTAAATGATATGATTATATATTAAAATTTTTAAATTATTCAAAATTGAATGATTGTGAAATTTATTCCATAAGAGTTCACATTTTAAATTAATAATAGATTTCTTTGAGCAAAAGTCATAGAATTATATTATAATATATAATTTTTGAAATATATATATATATGTGAAGTTTTTTTTTTAAGACCACAAAAAATTTAAATATATAATTATAAACTTATTTTGAAATGTTTATAAAAATAAAAGTTTAAATTCCATTCATAAATTATTTACAAATTGTGAGCATAATTCACAAAGTGATTATATATATATATTAAAAAAATTCGATAAATAGTGTGATTTTAGAAGTAATTTGGAAAATTAAATATATAGAATGAAAATCAAATTTTTAAAATTTATTTTTATAGTTTTTTTTATTAAAAAAAATACGCATATTTATATTATAAACTTTAAAAAGGCCCCTTAAAAAAAGTTCGCTTATATATTATTACTATTTAAAATTAATTTAATGTTGAAAATTTATCAAAAAATTATATAATAAAAACATTATCTTTCAAATCATACCTTGATATAGAAATATATACCTTCTCCGATCTTTAATAGGTTAAACATTTCATGCGGACACATTATCCCATATTTATCTTTAACGATAAATATCTTTAATTATATACAACAAAAAATTATAATAATTTAATATTTGAAAAATAGACATTAGGAGAAATAAAATAAGATCCACTTCGACTATATTATTTTTTATAGATAAAAAACAATATATAAAATAAATTGATTGATAAATAATAAATACTACGCCCCATTTTAGAACGGGATAATATTTTATAGCAACCTCCAATTCTAGTCTATTTGGGATGCAAAGTTCAAACACCATGTTGTACGATCCGTTTATGTTATTACTATTTCATTAGGGTGGGTAGACTATAAAAGGGGTCCTATTTAGGATAAATTTTTTTATTCAAATTTTAAAAATATTTTGAAAAGTTTCTACATGTTTTCCATGAGGGTTATTATTACCTTTTTGTTTTTATTATAAACCACTCACTAACTATATTATATCTAATAAAATAGAAGTATTAAATAAAAATAAATTTATAAATATAAATTTATTTAAAGTGTGTTAGTTTTAATAAAAAAGTTCGAATAAAAATAATTTTATTTTATTTTTTTATTTCATTAAATAATAAAATAATATTTTTTATTTTAAAAAATCCGAATAAAATTAAATTTATTTTTATTTAAGTTTTTTAAAATAAAAAGTAACATAATTATTTTATTTAAAAGATTGTTATTTGAATTTTTTATCTAAAAATAACATATTTGAAATGTATTATTTAATTAAAAAGATAAAACGAAGTAAATTTATAATTGTTTGGATTTTTATTAAAAATAATAAAATGAAAATATATTATTTAATTTAAAATTTAATTAAAATTAAATTATTTTATTTAAATTTTTATTAAAATAATTTAGTTTAATTAGTGGTTGATAGTAAGGATACAAACATAAATATTTATTGCAATGAATGAAAATAAGGTAGAAATAAAGTACAACCACAGAAACTAGGTGGAAAAGCGAAAATTTTTCATCCTTTCTATATAACTTTGATTTCTAAACCTCTTGTAAACTAATATATCAATTTCGTTCAATCAGAACATACACTTAATATATATGCGAAAAGTTTTTAAAATTATATTACATAAATAAACCATAAACTTTCGAAATGATTTTATAATATATCATCAAAATAATAGAACATTTATAAAGGTCCTATCATAAATATTTTTTCAAATAAATAATTTCAACTTATTATTTTCTTCTTTTAAAAAAAAGGAGTTGATTCCCAAATATAAATAATACTAAATAAAATATGAATGCATGGTAGGGAGATCTTAGAGGAAAGAAAGTAAAAAAGGTTAGAAAACACGGCCTATTTTGTAACATAGCAATTGAATCAAGTGATTATCTACAAGTGAAAGTAAAATTGTTCGAACATCTAATGCAAATTTAGGAGAAGAATAAGAAAAAATGCTTCGACATGTGTTACCCAGCTTTTTTAAGTGAACTTCTAACCGGAAGATTTAAAAAGGTAATCGAACTTACTAAATGCAAAAATTAAGTGTGAAAAAAAAGGGTGCAGTATTGCAAAAGATGCTTAAAGAGGTGTTAGGCGGAACTTTGTAAATATGTAGTCTAAGTGCCAAATGCACACTTTAATTGTCTAACCCTAAGCAGTTTTCACAATCTTTTATGGCTACAATTAGCAAATTAGATGTAAGTATCAAATTAAGCTAGCCTAGCATTAAGAAGTATTTTAAAGAAAAATATAAATTAAGTTAAGGGTTTTTTGATCATTTTAATAGATGATGCAGGGATAAAATAGTAAAAGTTTAAAGATATAACCATAACTATCGATAATTATATAAATAGACAATAAAATAATTTTAAATGTTAGAAACACAAGCAATTCACTATTAGCATTAAAATAGAAAGAACAAATAAGATAAAAACATAATAAATGAGAAGTGAACCAAATGGTGGCTCTTAACTCTCCAGTATTTATGTGGGTTTCTATTTTGTTGAGATTAGACAAAAAAAAATAAAAAATATAAAGTAATATTTATTAGCTCGAAAATTGTCAAAGATTGGATTATAAAAATGTCTTGTAAAATACAAACATATGATTTCAAATGTTATGGATAGATTCATGCAAAGAATCTCTATACTTGAGTTATATTGTGTTGATTATAGTTGTTTTTGACTATGTGTGAATTAAAATGGTGTTTTATCTGTGTGTCTCTAATAGGTGAAAAAGACACACACCATAATACTCTGTAAAATGTCTCAAAGAAATTGAAGATATATGAAGTACACATGGTTGGACCTTTTTATATAAACTTATGTTTTGAAGAAAATGCTTGTTTAGAAGGTTGTATTAACTAAATCAAACTTGATATGGCTAAAGAGATTAAGGTTGGTGGAATTAACTAAAAAGACTTTACTCTAAAAAGCGCTAGATAATTCCTTTCTCATTGAAATTTACTTAGTGAACACCATTAAATTTGTGATGTAAATTTAGAAATGAAATAAGTTAGACGTTTAGTATGTAAAAGTATTAGAAAAAGATACTACGGTAATAAGTTACATAATAATAAAATTTAATTATAGTAATACATGCCTAATATGTTTTTCTATTAATAAGGCTAAAAAGATGATTGTGACCCTAAAATTGAAAGAAGCATCCATGTGTTACCTTATGATTAATACTTTCAAAATTCGGATCGTAATTACAATCCGTCTTTGACTGATTGCAATCAGCCTATGACTGATATGTTTATCACGAGTACGATCAAAAAATAAAATACAAAAAAGGACTTTTGATGACCGACTTATTTGGGTCTGTAATCATAACAATCAAACTGTGGTTGACCGCTACAAATATGGGGATAATAATAATAATAAAGTAACATAAGTAAATAAAATGTGTCATATTTTAGTTTTTCCCCATTTTGTGTTTATCCCCATTTTGCTTTATTTAATGATATTGATAACCTAAAACCTTAAATATCTCGTCTTCTAAATCAATTTGATATTTAACCGCGAAGCAAAGCCACCCCTCCATACCATACCACTATTGATTTCCCTCTCTTCATTTTTTTTATTCAATACTTGTCTTCAAGCATTCTATTCGGTTTTAATTAGGGTTATAATAACGTTTGTGTTTTGGTTTTGAGTTACTTACAATACTCTCCTTTGACCTTATACTAATTCTGATCAACTTATTTCTAATTTGTCTCAAAACTATTCAAATTTTGTCTATTGTATTCTCTTATTTCTAATTCTTTTCTCTCATTATTCATTGTTTAATCACTATACATCATATATAATTGTATAAGAATAGTTGATCTTTATATAAGTTGTAGAGTATTGTGACGTTGATGTAGATCTTCTTTATTGATTGGTGTTTATTTTTCTTTTATTATATTTAGAGCAAAAGAAGAAAAACAATATTTGGAATATGCTTGAAAACCTAGATGTTTTAACCATTTTATTTGTGATATTCAATTTCTTCATATTATTTAATTTTTTCTATTGTGCCACTCTACTCTAGTTTATATGTGTATAAAATTTTCCATCATATAATCAATTAAATTGATTTCCTAATCTTTTCTAGTTTTAGGTTGCCATTAATTTGTTTGCTGGTGAAGTCTTCTTAATTTGTGCAAGGTATAACATTTATACAGAGCGGTCTTGTTGTTATCCAGGAATTAATACTATCAAACTACGCTTAGTGCAGTAAACATAAATACAGTTACATAGACTTATTTATTTATTTGTTATGAAGTTGCTACAATTTTTATCGAATGGAGCTTAACATATTAAAATCAATTTGTTAACTACGGCATGCATATGAATAAATTGACTCTATGAGCGTAAAGTAGGCATGTACAACATGTAAATAAATAGATTAATTTTTTCATCAAGTGGTTTGTGAATGGATTGATTTGTCTATGTATTTTGATTATTCACCCTGAATAGTTTGATATGGATTAATTCAATACTGTATTTTTTTACATTTTTAATATTTGATTATTCGGCCAGCAATGTTATATAGGAGTGAAAGTTGGGCACCTACGGGAGAATATCCCCATAAAATGAATGTAGCAAAGATGAGAATGTTAAGATGGATGTGTGGACTTACAAGGTTAGAAAAAATTAGGAATGAGCATATTAGAAAAAAGTCCACGTGACGAAGGTTAGTGAAAAAGTAAGGGAATGTAGACTAAGATTGTTTGGGCATATTTTGCGGAGACCCTCTCATACTCCAGTGCATAAATGAGAAAATTTTTTAATCGAGGGGGTTAAGAAGGATTGAGGAAGACCTAAGTCTACTTTGAAAGGGGTATTTGATAGGGATTTATGTGTTTTAGATATTAAGGTCGATTTGGTGCATAAAAGACTTGAGTAGAAACTTAAAATTCATGTCAACAAAAGTTTCTAAGGCTTGTGGTTACTATTTTTTTAAGATTTAAATTAAGATGATTTATATACAGCTGACTCAACTAGTTTAGGATTAAGGTGTTGTTATTGTTAATATTTGATTATTCTATTGTCTTATTCAACACATGATAATATATTGTTTGATTGTTTCTATTCTTATTTATTGTCTATTTTATTGACATATACTTATATCAATTTAGATTAGGGGAGAGCAGTTTCAGTTTTTACCGAAACCGAACCGATAGCCGAAAAAAAATTTGGTTCAGATAATCGAAAATATGTATATTTTTGGTTTTTGGTTAATTCAGTTCGGTTAAATGAAAATTGTGGTTTGGTTTTTAGTTTTGGTATTGGAAATTTTTGGTTAACTGAAAACCGAATTTCTAACCGAAAATTATAGTTTTAAGGGTTTTATCTTAAAATTTATTGAAAAAAATTAATTATTTTTAAGAAATAAGTAGATATTAGGGGTGTATATGGAACGGGTCGGGACGGGAATCGACGTGTCTTGGTCCCGTCCCGAATTTTAATCGGGACACAATTTTGTGTCTCATTCCCGTTCCTAATATCTAATGTTCCGATTTTGTTCCGTTGCGAAAATTTCGGGATAGGACTGAGAAGAATTCGGGAATTCCCGATATTAAATACATAAATAAAAAGGATAAAATAAATATTATTTTTAAATAATATAAAAAAAAACATGCACTTGCCGAAACTATTAATCTAAGCGGTATAATGATTTTATACAAACATTATATATGCTAAGAGTTTAAAAAATTATAATTTTATGAAACCAATATATTATAATATTAATTTTTTAAATTTTGGGACAGATTTGGGAATTCTCGATTAAAAACGATTTGTATTGGTCCGACCCGAACTAAATTCGGGAATTAAATATTTTTCCCAATCCCGTCCCGATTAAAAAGTGGGTCGGGACAATTCCCGTCCAGAATTTTCGGGACAAGTTAAAAAACCCAAGACGTCTCGACCCACTTACACCCCTATTTAGATATATTGTCAATATATTTAGTTTTTGGTTAATTTATTGCAAAGTTTGTTGTTTTGTCTTAAAATTTATTTAAAAAATTTAATTATTTTGAAGAAAACATAACTTAACGGTTATTTTTTTTGGTTTTCGCTTAATAATTTGGTTAACTACAAAAGTTCGATTTTTGGTTTTCGGTTAACCGTTTTAATTTCAGTTCGGTATTCGGTTATCAAAATTTAAATTGGGTTAACCGAAGACCAAATTTTCGGTTCGGTTTCAGTTAACCGAATTCTCAACCCTAATTTAGATGATGTAAAGTATATGAATTTATAAATTGCTATGTAGATTAATGATAATGCTCTTTTTGACTGTGTATTCTATAGAATGGAATTCCTAACAATAGATGCTAATGAAATGGAGTACAAAAAAATCAAGGATAAGGTTCTAGTGTTGATGGTGATGGTTCTAGTTATAATAGAGATGCTCAAAACACAAGGAAGAAAACCTAGGACCTTTTCTAATGTTTGGAATTATTTCAGACGAATGAGAATTATAGATGCAAATCCTAAGGCAAGATGTAATGCTTGCAATAAGTTGTATAATAGGGAGGATTTTATATGGGACTATAATTTTAACACATCATTTAAAAGCTTGCCCAATTTAAATAAAAACAAGGTTAGTCACCAATAAATTAATAATATGCTTGAATCTTAAAGAGGGAGACAAAAGTATCGAAAGATTGATAAAAAAAAAATGTAAGTTAGAGGTAGGATATGACTGGTTGTCTAAAAATGAAGCGGTGATGGATTGTATGACAAAGTGAATTTCTCTTCAATCATCGAATGGTTGCGTTACTTTTGTGGGTGACTGTAGAATCCGTTGATAGGTTTGTTTTAGCTGTTATGGTAAATAAGATGATTAGAAGGGTAATGAAGTATTTCTAGTGCATGCGGTTGAAGTAGATTAACTATGTTTTTGTAGGAAGTTTATCCCAACATTGAATGGGTTCTTAGATGTGTTTCTAGAAGAAATTTTTAGTTTGTCGCCACAAAGAGAAATGGAGTTCACTGCCAAGCTTATTCCGGGCGCCGCACTTGTACCAATGGCTCCATATCGGATGACTCCAGCAGAATTGAAAGAATTGAAGGTGCAGTTCTAATAACTCTTAGATAATGGTTATATTTAGCCGAGTACTTCAACTTGGGGTGCTCCGGTTGTAAAGAATAAAGATTGATCTTTTCGGTTGTGTGTTGATTTATTGGCAGTTAAACAGGCTTACAGTGAAGAACAAGTAGCCTTTTCCACAGATCGATGACTTATTCAATCAATTAAGAGGACCAAGAGTATTCCCAAAGATAGATTTGAGGTCTGGTTACCATTAGTTGAGGATTCGGGAATCTAATATACTCAAGTATGGATTTCGGACCAAGTATGGCCATTATGAATTTATGGTAATGCCTTTTTGGTTTGACTAATGCACTTGCATTGTTTATGGATCTGATGAGTAGGGTATTCGACTAGTATTTGGATCAATTTGTTGTGGTGTTTATAGATGATATTCTAGTATCCCAAGGATAAGGAAGAGTATGCTAAGCATTTGAGGATAGTTTTGCAAACCTTTCGTGAAAAGCAACTGTATGCAAAACTGTCTAAATGTGAGTTCTGTATGGAGGAATTTGCCTTACTGGGTTATATTATCTCTAAGGATGGTATTTAAGTTGATTCAAGGAAAATTAAAGTAGTGATGGCATGGAAACCGCCTAAAAATTTCACTGAATTAAGGAGTTTTCTAGGTTTGGCGAGTTACTATCGTCGTTTTGTGAAAGGATTCTCCACTATTGCAGGTCCTTTGACTAAACTATTGCATAAAAGAGCTCCGTTTGAGTGGAATAGCAAGTGTCAAAAGCGTTTAGATACTTTGAAGAAGTTGCTTACTAAAGCTTCAGTCCTAGTTCAACATGTTGAAGGGTTGGACTATATTGTTTACAGTGATACTTCTCTGCATGGGCTTAATAGTGTGCTTATGCAATATAAGAAGGTGATTGCTTATGCATCAAGACAATTGAGGAAATATGAGCGTAATTATCCTACATATAATCTCAAGTTGACTGTGATTACTTTTGCATTAAAAATCTGGAGACACTACCTGGATATGGCGAAGTGTTATATGTTCACTGACCACAAGAGTTTGCAGTATTTGCATATCAGAAAGACTTGAATCTTAGACAGGGTAGATGGGATGAGTTTTCTGAAGAATTATGATATGAAGATCATTTATCATCCTGGCAAGGAAAATATGGTGGCAGATGCTCTTACCCATAAATCCATGCATGCTTTGTATGCCATGATGAAAAGATTAAGTTTGAAAGAAAATGTTCTAGTAGCTGAAATGATGGTGAAATGGATTTGGCTACTATGATTTTGGAAGCTCAGAGAATAGATGAAATGGCCTCGGAGTGGGCTAAGAAATCAGATCCGGGTAAGAAAAACAGAAGTCTCTCGGAGGGTGATGGTAGTTGGTATTTTTGTGATCGGGTTTACGTGCCATTGGCTGATAACTTTAGAGGTAAGATACTAACTGAGGCGTACCGACAAGTTTATTCTATGCATCTTGGTGCTATCAAGATGTATCAAGATCTGAAATTGTTGTATTTGTGGCCTGACATGAAGAGGGATATAGTTGAGTTCGTTGGGAAGTGTCTGGTATGTCAGCAAGTTAAGGCAGAACATCAACTTCACTCTAGTTGGCTTTAGCTAATATCTATTCCGAAATGGATATGGGATCGAGTTACAATGGACTTTTCCATGGGGTTACCCTCAACCAGTGAGAAGTTTGATACGATCTGGGTAATAGTGGATCGTTTGACTAAGTCTGCTCATTTCCTACCAATCAGAGTAGACTACTCACTGGAAAGACTGGCTAAGTTGTATATGAAGGAAATCATGAGATTACATGAGGTTCTTTCCTCTATCATTTGGATAGGGATCCTAGGTTCACCTCTAGATTCTGGAAGAAATTTTAAGAAGTTATGGGAATGAATTTAAATTTTAGTATCACTTTCTAATCGCAAACTAACGGGTAGTCTAAAAGGACAGTAAAAACATTACAAGACATGCTCAAATTTTATGTGATTGAGTTTAGAGGATCATGGCTTAAGTATTTGCCTCTAGTTGAATTTTCTTATAATAACATTTTTTAGGCAAGTATTAGAATGGCTCCTTATGAGGCATTGTATGGTAGGAAATGTCGTACTCTCTTGTGTTAGACCGAGTTGAATGAAGCTGGAATGTTTAGACTAGAGTTGGTCTTGGAAGCTGAAGATAAAGTAAAGTTAATCAAGGAGAAACTTAAGGAAGTATCAGATTTTCAAAAATCCTATATTGATCTTGAGAGGAAAGATATTGAATTTCAGGTAGGAGACAAAGGTTTTTCTAAAGGTGTCTCCATGGAAGAAAGTACTTTGGTTTGGCAAGAAAGGTAAATTGGTACCTCTCTTTATTGGGCCATATAAGATTTTGAAGAGGATAGGTCTTGTTGCTTATAGACTTGCCTTACCATATGAGTTGGAGAAGATCCATAATGTCTTCCATGTTTCGATGTTAATAAAGTATCGCTCTAATCCTTCTCACATCCTTACTTGTGAGACTGTTGAGATCCAGCCAGATTTAAGTTATGAGGAAGAACCAGCTCAGATTCTAGTTAGGGAAGTGAAGGTATTGAGGAACAAGACTGTACCCCTAGTTAAGGTTCTCTGACATAACCAGACAGTAGAAAAAGTGTCGTGGGAACCAGAAGAAATCATGAGATGTCAGTATCCGCATCTATTTAGCCAAGGTAATTTCGAGGACGAAATTTCTTAAATGGGGTATAACTGTCACGTCTAATACTTGAGGCTAATTTTTTTTTATATCTGACTTATTTTGTAATTATTTTTATATTTAATTAATGTTTTGAACTAAAAGAACTCTAGTGGGCTTATTTGCAATTTTACACTAGTTAGGTAAAAAGTTAGGTTTTACTCTCTAAATTCCAAAAAGCCACCAAAAAAACACTATTTCATTACTCTCTTTGTTCTCTCCAAATTCTGCAAAATCAAACCTTAGCCGACACTCCGATCTAATTAAATCATTACCAATCTATTCTAAGAGGGTTCACATAGACGTTTTTGTTTTAGTTATTCTTCACATCTGTCTTCTTATTTTTAAGGTAAATGTCGTGGTTTGTTCTTTAATTTAAATGGGATTTTCCGAAGTGAAACTTTCTAAATGTAATTCAAGTCTCTGACTGACCACGACTCTGGAAACTCTCACTATTCGAATTTTATGTTTGTTTGAGTCTAGTTTTGATTGTGGCCTGTACGTTGTTAGGCGATGGAGTTGGTGACCGCCAGTCAGAGTAGACATGCTATTGGATTAGCATTTCACTGCTAGTGACCATGTTTAAGCCCTCACTTGTGTATGTTATTATCTATTTGTACTGCATTAATTTGGACATAATCTAATACGCAATGAAGTTGAATTTGAAATCTGTGATATGTTTCGATGTTATTGGTTCTACTGTTCATATTGCTACTAAACTATGGTTATTTGAACTATAGTAATTTATCTGTTGAATGTTGAAAAATCATAATCTGAAATTAAAGACCTGTTTTCTAGAGCTATGCTCACTTTCTGAGGTCTCTGACCTGCCTATTAGAGCTATGCTCACCCTCTATTTCTGTTCTTGATTTTGTTATTAAACTAAGGATGGGCATAATGATAATAATTTGATATATTTTGACATAAATTGATGCAGTATGAAATCTGATGCATTCTAAGCATACAAATTTGTTGCATTCTGAAACCTCACATCATTTGTTATACTCTGAAATCTATATGATAATCTGATATACTTTAACATATATATGTCATACTCTACAAATTTGATGCATTCTACGCATAATAAACTGCTGACATTAAAATCAGATGCATTCTGGACAAATACTCTATAGTATTTGAACTAGATATACTGTGAACTAATTATGCTATGTTGTATTGATTATTCTAAATGAAATGCTTACTGGTATTTGGTTACTCTATTGTATTTATACTAGGTTGTTGATTATTTGATCACTTTGATGGGTCTTTAAATCAGATTAGACTTACAGTAATCATTTAACTTTCGCCTAAGGCCTTCGCCAGTGTCAGGTTCCTTATAGTGACACTGCAACCTACCCTTAGAAGTTTCTCCTAAGTTCATTGCCAAGTTAAGTGGAAGTTAGGGGTAACCTACTTCACAATTTAGCATCATCAATTAAGTCCATTGCCAAGCTAAGTAGAAGTTGGCGACACCTACCTTAAAAGTTGAGTCTATCATCAAGTAGCTTCACTATAGTGTAGGCGATACCCTCCCTAGCAATTGAGCTTCACCAATTTTTGAGTGACACCTTCTCCATTTGACATGTTTCATGTAACATTCGGCCCCCGCCCGCGGGTGATCCAAGGCATGGTGGTCGAGCACCACCTTATTACATATCCAATCTTAAGGCTGACCACTAGCCCCACAAACCATAATTATGCTTTTCGGCATGCTTTGTCCTCACTCGCATGCTTTCTGGACAAACTTCCCGAAAGGTCACCCATCCCAAGATTGTTCCAAGCCAAGCATGCTTAACTTTAGAGTTCTCAAGTTCAGGGTCCCTGAAAAACAATAAGCACATTGGTGATATAAGTAGCAATTCAATTCCTTTTAACCCTTTCTCAATTTAGAGGTGTTACAATTCACCCCCATAAGGACACAATGTCTTCATTGTGGTTGACCCACATGATTCCCAGAACCTTTACCCCTACTAGACGAATGCACTGGGCTTTTCCATCTACAAGTGAACCTCACAGTTGTAGGGTTGCTCTGATACCATTTTGTAACGTCCGACCCCCGCCCCCGGATGACCTGAGGCAGTTTTGCAGAATTGCTCTGATACCATTTGTAATGTCCGATCTCCGCCCCCAGATGACCTGAGGCACGGTGGTAGGGCGCCACATTGTCACATAACCGGTCTTAAGGCTGACCACTAGCCCCACAGACCACCATTATTCTTTCCAGCATATTTTGTCCTCACTCGCATGCTTTCTGAAAAAACTTCCCAGAAGGTCACCCATCCCAAGATTGTTCCAAACCAAGCCCGTTTAACTTTGGAGTTCTTAAGTTCTGAGCTCCCAAAAAATAATGTGCACATTGGTGATATGAGTAGTAATTCAATTTTTTTAAACCACGTCTCAATATGTGGTGTTACAATATTGCAACACCCCTAAATTAAAAGGAATTGAGAAAGGGTTAAAAGGAATTGAATTTCTACCCATATAGAGGTGTTACAATATAGGGTGTTTTCATACTCAAACATTGTCTCACTACTTAGTTTTCAAACGACTAGTTTTCCAACAGCTAGTTTTCCAACGGCTGGTTTTCAAGAATATTTTTTATATTTATTTTTATACATTATATTATTATATTTAGAAACAAAAAATTTATAGAAAATATTAAATTTCACATATTCCATAAATAAATTTTCATTTTTAAAAATAAAATAATTTTATAATCAATTAAAACAAACCTAGCATATAATCCACCATATTAACACCCCAATTCTTTTTTCCAATTTTACCTTTAATAAACATTAGTTTACAGTTTAATTTATATATTAAATCTAGTAATTTATTTATTAACAAAACTAACCAACAAATAACATAAAACAAGTAAGCACCCTACTATAAAAATATCATGTGGCACCACGCATTTAATTCGTTGTGCAACACCATGCGTCTAATTTAGTACACTGTTATTCATATTGTGCGACATTGTGCATTTAATATTAAAATGATGTAATAAAATCAAATTAAATAATGAAATTAAAATATATAAAAGTTAATTATTTTTTCATTAAATCTTATAAGAAGACAATTCAATAACAGCAAATATTTTTAAAAAATTACATAAAATATTTTTAAATATAAAAATTACATGGAAATATAAAAAGTACAATAACAATATAAATAATATAGAAATATGAAATGTGCTAATTATAAGGAGTACATGGCTTTAACTTTTGCTAAGAGTTGGAGATGGATTTCTTTTTATTCCTCACCCATGTTTGCCCAGTCTACGTAAAGAATTTGCATGTCAATTTCTTGTTGTTTCATGCTCATTTCTTGTTCCTTTAACTCTACTTCTTTTTCCTTAATTTCATTCCATCGCTCCAGTACTGCAATTTTAGATTTATTATCTAATTTGATAGTTTCCGATTTCTCTCTTTATGAGCCTCCACTCTCATTTTTTTAGATTTTCTTATTCCTTTTCTCTTTGCTGCTTTTATGCCTTAAGTATTTGCAGATGATGAATACGATCTAGAAGCACTTAACTTAGTTATTTTACTACCTCCACTTTGATCCACTTGACTTTTCCATTTGTTCCCTATACAGCTCATGTCAGTGTTGGCCAAAAAGACATTTAGTCATTTTTGCTTTAACTTTGTAAATCTCAATTGCCTGTTTTTTTACATTTCTTGTTGCTTCATCAAAAGCAGCAAAAATTTCTTACCCCATGTTAATTCTGTGTCATTGTTTCTTCATTGCAATTACTCCTCTTTTGATCAATCCAGGATTACTTTCCTCGCAGTATTCTTGAAATCGACTCTAGAAAGTAGCACCATTTTGATTATTTTCGACCAAAGGATCTTTTGAAATATTTAACCAAGTGCTTATTAGGAGTTTATCCTCCTCCCAACGCTACTGGCTATTATCATATTCATCTACTGCATCTGTTTCGTTGTTTAGATTGATAGATTCTAAACCTTCATGATTGAAGTATTGGGAAGGTGGTGAACTCGGATCAAAATTGATAGGTATTTGTGGAGATGAATGTGATGAGACTCCAAAACTTACATATCTTCTTGATCCTAATTGATTCTCAAATTGGTAATATGGTGTACCCATAGTGCTGAGAGGTTGGTTCATGACACTTGAGAATGGGCGTAAATTTGCTTGCCGGTTTTAATTGTGGTGGTAAAAAGACCTTTAAAATTTTGAGTTTTGAAGGTTAGGGGAATTTGGATATGAAAAATTATTTGACATTTGAAAAGTGTGGATTTGATTTTGAAAATTTGGACTTGGTGGATTTGGATGGGAAGGATAATTAGAATTTGGTTGATGGTTGAAATATTGATTATGGTTATATTGGTTTGGATCCATCTCTCTTAAACTAAAATTGAGGATTTGTGTATGTGGTAGATGAAAGAAAAAAAGTATTTAGTAAAGATTTTAAGGAGAATTTGGATAAATAAATGAAATGGATGAATAAAAGGGTGAATAAGTATTTATAATATCTATTTAATTTTTGTTATTAAATTAAATATATTTTTATTTTACCGTTGATCAACAGTAACAAAAATAATAAAAAAATCATATATAACCGTTACATTCAAAAAATAAAAAGTATACACATTTGAAATAAATACTTAAACATAAAAATAGACACACTTGCAATAAATACTTAAATATAAAAATAGGAGAAATTGTGCCTAGGGACGGGTTCTCCACATCACCTGCCCTAGTTGGAGAACCCGTCCAATTGTCGTGAGACACGTGGCATTTTGTCACACAAAAATTAAAAGAAAAAATCTCAATTGACACGACGATTGGATGTAGATTCTGTCTTGCCCAAACTGCTCTAATTAGAGGATTTGCCTCGGTGTTCTATAAAACCATCATTCATGATCTTTTTTTTTAATTACACTGTCATCTACAAACTCTTTCTATCCCGCACCTGTCTCGTCGTCCCCGTCTACAACAACTCTTCAATTTATTTTTGGTGGTTAGCATAATATGCTGTCTCAAAATAAAAGATCAAGCTTAAACTCTAAAAAAGCAATTTTAAATAAATATATAAACACCCAATTAAATAAAAGAAAAAAAAAACTTTTTAAGAAGAAAACATAAGGTTTCAATATTCAACTACTTACACTAATACACAATTATTTTCAATAATGATGAGAAATTAAAAAACCTAACAATTCCATTTGCAGAGGAGAAAAGAGAAAAGCAATCAACACGCTCCACTCAAATAAAATAAAGAGTTGTTGTTGGAGTTGGAGACCACGAAAATGATGGTGCAGTACAAAGACAGCTTTGAAGTCGAAAAGAGTGAGCGCGTACAACGATGATGAATTAATCATGTTCAAAATTAATTTTTATTTTAAATTTTTAATGATGTACATTGTGTCATGTCTCTCGCGACGATTGGGCGGGTTCTCCAACTGGGGTGGATGATGTGGAGAACCTATCCCCAGGCATAATTTCTCTAAAAATAGACATATTTGTATTAATACTTAAACATATAAATAAATATTGTAGTAAATTGAAATATCTTTTTTATAGCAACGATAATAAAATTGGTTTCATATTTATCTTTTTTAAATTAAAAAATTTAAAAAATAATAAGATTTGAAAAGTCAAAAGTGACGACTATAAAATATTAGAGGAAAAAACAAAAAAAAGATAGAGAAATATTAAATTAAACGAGTTGGGTCGTCCCTTGCCGGTGGGACGGTCCCAGCTTTTTTCACGTACTCCAATGCAAGTTGAGTCTAACTTGTGCCATGTAGGAGAGAGATGGTCAGTTGGGACTGAATTTTTAGTGCATTCGAGATGCTCCAAAGACGCCCTCACACAGTTCTCTCTTATTTTAAAGTCTAAAATAGGCAGAACAATAACACCCTAGTCGATTCAGTCACCAAAAGGGTAAGTCTTGAAAAGAAACAAAAAAACCAATATGTGAAATCGCCTCTTATTGAAATAATCACAATTATAATCAATATGAAAAATCCCATAATTGTAATGAAATAATACGATCATTTCTTAAATCATAGTATCTTATTCAACAATGTAGTATTGGATAATCAAGAGATTTATGGAAAAATAATAAATATACAAACTATAAGTCTGAAAAATTAACAGAAATATCAAAAAATTACTTGTTTGCTATAATTTGATTAAGTTAAGTTTGAACCGAGTAAAGTTGTTGGAATGCGACTAGATAGACTACGAGTGGTATCACGTATGGTCAAATAAACATGAACTGAATTAACAATCAATGTGCAGATGAATCAAATTTTCTTACCACCTAACCCTAACTTCTAACATCTCATGTAAGAAGGGAATCAGATCATGTAATTAACATGTTTGTGATATCAAGAATGAGATCTGATTCATAATTTGGTTTTAGAGTTTAGATTTTAGAGATGAAGGATATGAGAGATGGAAGATTTCAAATGAGACGAAAGGTCCAAGATTTTGGAGGAATTTTTGAATTTATGATAAATTTTTGAATTTATGATAATGTATGTGTATATAGTACCTGTAATATTTTGGAAATTATATATATATGTGGAAAATTAAATTTTAATTACTTTTATACCTAGATATAAAATTTGAAAGTTAAAAATATTTTTCATAACATATTTATGGAGTTGGGTATGAGTTATGGAGTGGATATGATAATTTCAAAATGTTATAATATAAATAATATCTTTCATATAAGGTATGAAATTTCATAAAATTTTATAGTATAATACTGACTTTAAGGGTAAGGTATAAAGTTTATAAAATTTATACCTGACTATCAAGTATTACAAATACTTTTAATACCTAACTTTTAGAGTAAGATATGAAGTTTTTTAAAATTTATGCCTTTCGAACAAAATATAAAGTATAAATAATACTTTTGATACCATGAAATTTTTATCATGTATGATATTTTATAAAAATTTATGCCTTAATTCAAAACATCATATATAAATAATACTTTTCGTAACTAACTTTGAGAATAAGGTATAAAATTTAATTAAATTTATATCTTATCCCTAAATATAAGGTATAAATAATACATTTCATACCTTACTTTAAGAGTCTGGTATAAAATTTATTGAATTTAAACTTTACCCATCAGGTATAAATAATATTTTTTATACTAATTTAAAGTTTTAGATATTAAAAATCCGGTATGGCATCTCAAATTTGTTACTGTGATATTATAAATTTAGATTAAGTATGTAGTTATAAACGTGCTTAATTTTTTTTACTATATGTGGTGCAATCTGTATCTTGAGATGAATAAGTTACTCTCTTTCTTAGAAAACACAAAAAAAAAAAAAACAACAACAACAGAGACAAGAGAGAACTAGTAGGTACTTGGATGCGGCACCTCTTAAATATATGGGTATTTTGTGAGTTTGAATGTCTTGACTTAGTGGAAGGATAATCAATCATGGCATCTCAATTTGTCTCCTATGACTAGTGATGTGCTTAGCATCCCAATTATTGCACTAGCATTAGAACCTACTTTCACCATTGGTTTAAGAGTGCTAAACAGTATTGTAGCTCTCTTCTTCCGAAAAATGTGCAAGCATTAATTTGTGCTTGTAATTGGTTGCTTGGTTATAGTCACTTTAGTAAGTAACTACTAATTTCATTTATTTATTCTTGTGTTATTTTATTGATTATTGAATTATCATTTTTTTTACAAGAGGAAACCACAGAGGGAAGAGAGAAAGAGATATGTGAAATTAACATTTTAAGGAGAGATTCAAACATCATCGTTAATGGTATAAAGTGGAAGATTGATAAATGTGGAAAAGGGAGGGAGGTTATTCAACATGCAGAATAGAACAACTTTGATGTTTGCTTCCTTACACTTTTGTTAAATAATTTATTTTTAATCCCTCTGTGAAAATTTACTATAACCATATACTTTGTCTTTACGACCAGAAAATGTAATGAATTATTCGGTACTTATTATAAATTTTGTTTTGTATTGTTGGGAAATGTGTTTATCTTTTATTTTTTTTAAAAAAAAAGAAAAAAAAAAAGACTTAGGATTTCAAATGAAAAATGAAGCTAATTGTGATATGATTTGAGATGGATTTTTGTCTTTAGCTTGTAAAGAAGTTATTGAGTGAAGATTGAGAGTTAAAGGCTCACTATATTTTCAATGTTGTGATATTTATCTCGGTGTTATTGATTATTTTGATAGTTTTATTTCTACTTTGAAGTTTTAGAGAGATAACCCATGGTAATGTCTTTGTTATTCACTTTTCTTTTCCATTTCGGATGACATTTTTCTCGTAGGAATAAAATCAAACGCTTGAGTAGAGTGTGTAAAAGATGATTGATGGTTGTTATTCAGTTCTAGAGCTCATATCCCTATATTTTATTGAGTAATTATAATAGGCCAATGGTTAACAAGGTGAGGATGGTATTTTATTCACAGGCTATAATAAAAGTTGGGGAGGTAATATATTTCTACAATTTTGATAGAAAATTTTGTGCTTTGGTATTCAGAGGAAGAACATTAAATGACCCTATATATCAATGTTTTAATTTAAATGGAATTTGTAAAGTTCACTAAAGGTGTCTAAATTTTAATTCAAAATATTTAAGGGTTTTTGTGAGTCTAAGTTAAGAAAAATTGAGTTGTTTTTATAAAATCTCTTCTTTTTTATTTAGTTATATTTCTTTTAATTCCCTTGACGCACGCATGCACGCGCGCACAGAGACATATATATATATATATATATATATATATATATATATAAAAGTACACATGTAAATAATTTTTATTTGATTTTATTTATATCATTTATGTAATTGGTTTATTATCTTCTTAAAAATATTTTGAAGCAAATATATGTATAGAGAATATGATAGAAAACAAATAGTCCAGCCCTTTAGATTGTTAGAGCCCAACCCATCACACGATTTTAACTCAAACTATACTACCTTCTCCTTTGTTAAACACACACGCACAAGTAAAAGCTAACCCTAAAACACGACTTTGTATACAAAATCAATTGAGAAAGAGAGAGGTGAGAGCAAGTTTGAGAGCAGAGCTACTTAGGGTGATAAGTGTAAGAGGTGGTTACGGTTAGGGTTCGGGTTCAGGCTCTGCTTCACTTCCTCTCTTATAGCCCACAAGTAAGCACAATTCTTAGTTTTATTAATAAGGGTGTCCACTTGACAGAATTTAGTGTGAACCTTTCGTTAATTCTAATTTCAAGAGATCAATTTTGATTTAATTGCCAATGAGGCAGCTGTGAGTGTGTTAGTTTGGGACTTGTGAAGGTAAGAAAAATTGAAAACCATTTTGATATATTAAACCGTGGTAAAAAGTTCTGTTAGTTGTGGGAAGAGTGAAAATTAGGATTCTTTGCTAGAATAGTGGGTTTTCCTTAAATTCTCTACACATGTTATGTTTCATTTGATAAAATTTTATTAGAAGTTTTGAAGTTAATATTTGATTTACAATATTTTCTAGTTTTTGACAGATTTAATGGTTTTAAAGTTAAGATAATTTTAAATGGATAAAACCTTTCTTCATTGATTTATCGATATCATTAAGAATATTTCTATCATTATTTCATAGTTGATTGTTGCTTTTGGAGATTTGAATAATGTGAAAGTGGCTGAATTTTGTTTCAATAAGGGTCTCAAGTGACCACCAAGAAGTGGACAAAAGTTAGGGAGGAGGAGACTCTTTTGTGGAATTTTGAATCTTGTGATCGAGGTTGGTAAACCGGGTTTTTGCCCTAACATTATGTTTGTTTTCTTGTGTGTTGAACTGTTGCATTAGGAGGATTTACATTTTTTTTAGCTTAAAAAATAGAGGTATAGATGTTGAGTAATAAAAATATAGTTGCGGCTTGTTATAGTGTTCAATTGCTTGCGCAGCTCAGTGGTAATTTTGTTAGGATGGTATTTGGTTAATTGAGAGAGCATAAGTACATCAATAACCCATTTATTTTATAGATAGCAGTGATGAACAAGCGCCTTAAAGGTTCAGAAGTACTTCAACACCATAGCGGTGAATTGGCGGAAAGGATATGCCAATAGTGTAGACTTCGGTCTAATTGTAGGGCTTCGACTCAATAGTGAGACTTCGGTCTATTATACCATTCATAGAATGGAAGTGCGGATTTAAATCTGATAATGGGACTTCAGTCTGTAGTGTTCCCATTTCACCATTTAAATCTGATAATGGGACTTCAGTCTCTCAATTTTTTTTTCTAAAAATACTGTTTTGAATAAACCTTCATTTTGCACAATAAAAGCATAAATTCCATTAAAATTTGATTTTGATCTTTGACTTTCATATCACTCTAAAATTTCATCATCTCAATTGTTATCCTATTAAAATACTTCAAAATCAATCCTACTTAGAGTTTTAAAAGTTAATTAATTTTCAAATTTTAAATTGACTCAAAAATTATAAAACATTTAGCCATGCTTCTCAGGTGTTACGTGTGGACACACTTAAATTATTCCATCATATTGTAACGTATAGTGAGAATCTTTGCCGAAGTTCTCCTACAGTCTTCTTTATTCTCCTATAGTCTTCCTTATTCTAGTTCACCAGCCGTTGATCAAAATTTCTAGCCCACAACAATCAAAATTTCTAGCCCACAACGATCCCTAAACAACACTAGTCAAACACTCAATTTTTTTTTACTATTTAATTGGGTTTGAATATATGCCTACCTCTTTTATTCTTTGCTTGCGATAATACAAAAATACCAAAAACTAAAAGCTACCTTACCACTAAAATCATACCATGCTTAAAAATAAATTAGATTTGATCTTTACCTGAATAGATCGCCACTAACATCATTCAAAAACTAACACCGAAACTTTTTCATTGTTACAACTATCATAAACCATATCTTGACAACTCTAACAAAAAACTATTTTAAAAATCAGTTTTTATCTTTTTTTTCTCGCGTAACCAGGTTAAAACTCAATTAGATAAAAAAAATTCTCATAAGAGGTCTATCCTTTTAGAACACTTTACTTGCTTCTCACATAAACTCATGCTTACTTTAACCAAATCAAAATTATTAGACCCCGCCAATACTAGCTCATGAACCAAGCTCCAATATCACTTGTTGGGAAAATTGGTTATTTTTGACACCATTTAATAAGAAATCAGTTATCGTTAGAACAGAGATGAGTATTGATAAATGCAAAGTTAAAGAAATTACAAGAGTCAAGAAAGTATAGATAAAAAGTATAGACCTAAGGTTTTACGTGGAAACTCAAAATTATGGAAAAAAAATCACGACCGCCTGGATTACTACAGAAAATTCATTATTTATCAATAGATAAATAATTACAGCAGAAATACCACTCTAGCATTCCCCAATCCAATTACAATTTGTCATAGATTCACGTAGAAAATCTTTTAACCTAATTACATGAGCTCATTATAGGTTAGCGAGTCAGATACTAATAGGTAAACGAGTTATCAGTGTGAACCATGTAAATAATATATTATAGGGGTATATTTGTGAATGCACATAGATGCACATAGACACATTATTGTAACCCTAATTGTATATATATTATATGTGCCGCCAAGGGACGTTAACTTATAAGTCCCTATCAATTGCTCTCTGCTTTTCTGACATGGTATCAGAGCCTAAACATTGATTGCAGGGGACTATCGTTCTTTTTTTCGATCTTTTACCTTTTCCAATTCTGATTTGGAATAGTTTGTTCTTCTCTTCTCTATTCTATTTCTCCATGACTTCCGATAAAGGAGATTATCTCACAGTCAAGTTTGATGGTAGAAACTATGGGATTTGGAGGTTTCATTTTGAGTATTTTGTTCAAGGAAAGGAGCTTTGGGGTCAAATTGATGGGTCGATTCTAAAACCTGCTGCTGCTGGAAAAGAATTAATATAATGGCAAACTAATGATACGCGAGTTGTTTCGTGGATTTTAAGTTCTGTGGCTATTAACATTAGTTTCTCTCTTCGTGGTTGGGGTTTGGCAAAGCGAATGTGGGATGCTATTGCCAAAGTCTATCAACAGAGTAACTTTGCTCAAAAATTCCAGATAAAACATGATATCTTCCAGTACTCACAGGGAGATAAAAATGTTCGTGATTACTATGTGGGTTTTCTAATCTTGTGGACTGATCTTGAAGTTGCAATTACTTCTGATGTGAAAACCAATTGTTGTGTTCAGCATATACAATAATTGTGCAATGAGAGAAAAGTTATGCAGTTTCTTATGAAACTCCGGCCAGAATTTGAATCACTTAGGGCTAATATTCTGAACCGTGCTACTCTTCCTGATGTTGATACTGTCTTAGGTGAATTATTATGAGAAGAAACTCGTTTGTTTACACAAGATTCTTTGAAAAATAGACAAGGGGTGGATTCTGTCTTTATTGTTGCTCGCACTAAACCGAAACAAAATCAGCGTGACTGGTCGAAGATTCAATGTCATGAATGCAAGGAGTTTGGTCATGTGGTTTCACATTGTAAGAAGAAGAATTTTTGTGTCTACTATAAAACTCAGGGACATATTGTTCCTGAGTGTCCCGTGAAGAAGTCGAAAGGAGTTTCTTCTTCATTACCTTCAAATGCTTCTCGGGTTTATCATACTTCATCAACGGCACAAAGTGAGCAGGTTGCTATTCCTTTGGATGTCTTATCAGCAGATGTGAAGAACCTTGGAAAAAGCACAGTCAACTTCGCTATTTCATCAGCTTTTTCTGCTTTTGGAATTTCTGGTAAGCATTCGTTTCCAAATTCCTTACCTTAGATTATTGATTCTGCTTGTACCAATCATATGATTAGGAATTATCCAACAGATATGAAATATAAATTTGTTTCTGGAACTCATAAAGTACTTGTTGCTGGTGGTGAAAAATTGGATGTTGTTGGTTATAAGGATTTCACTCTACCTTTGTCTTCTGCTTCTAATTTTACTTTGTTGAATGTACAATTGGTTTCAAATCTCACTGCAAATATTTTCTCTGTTGGGTAGTTAGTTGATGATATTGACGATACTATTGTTTCTTTTTTTCGAAATGGATGTCTTATTCAGGACCTTCACACTGGGGCAATGAGAGGGAAGGGGCATAGGACCGGTCGATTATTTACTTTGGATGTGCAACATTCTGTTGTCATGTCTGGAAGTTCATCTAATTGTCTTTCTGCTGCTTTTGTTTCATCAAGTACTGCTTGTAATAATGTGTGGAATTTATGGCATAAACGCCTTGGCCACCCTCATTCTGAGAAAACATATTTATTATTTTGTTTTGGATTGTTGAATACAAAACTTCAATCTTTTGCTTCCATTGATAAGTCATGTTCTGTGTGTTCATTACATAAGAGTGTTGTCTTGCCATTTGGATCAAAACATAGTAATACTACTGCTCCTTTTAATATTGTGCATACTGATGTTTAGGGCCGACTCCTTATTCTTCTCGTATGGGGTTTCATTATTTTTTGTTGTTCATTGATTATTATACCTGATTTACATGGATTTATTTTCTGCGAAAAAAATCTGAGGTTTTTGCTTATTTTAAACTCTTTCGGGCTATGGTTGCTACACAGTTTTCTAAGCATATCAAGATTTTTCTGTCTGATTCTGGGGGAGAATATATTGATGGTGAATTTAAAAAGTTCTTGGATGCTAATGAGATTCTATGTCAATACTCTTGTCCCGGAAAGCCACAGCAGAATGGTATTTCAGAACGGAAAAATGGACATATACTTGCTGTTGTTCGAAAACTATTAAGTGATTCACATGTTCCTTTTCATTTTTGGGCGGAAGCTGCGACTACTGCTGTTTACCTTATTAATCGCATTCCTACGCCTGTTCTAAATCAGGTTTCTCCTTTTGAGGCATTATATGCAAAGTCACCGGATTATTCAAATCTTCATGTTTTTTGGTGTACATGTTTTGTTCACTTACCTTCTCATGAAAGAAATAGGGTGATTTCCAAAAAACCACTGCTAGTTTGACCCGTTGGCCAAAAAACATCACTTTTTTCATTTTTGGCCAAAAAACCTCTTTTGGATGGAATCTGTTAGATTTACTGTTCTTCCGTTAGTGGATGAACAGTAACAGAGGGGCATTTTCATAATTTCCTCATTTTTATTTATTTTTTTAAAAAAATTAAAAAAACTTTTTAAATTTTTTTTCTCTTTCTTTTTTTCTTCTTCTTTTCTTCCTTTTTTTTTCTTTTTTCTTTTTTCTTTTTTTTTCTTTTTTCTTTTTTCTTCTTCTTCCCCTACATCAAACTCTCTCCCCTCTCTCTTCCCCATTAAATCTCTCTCCCCCCCACTAAAAATTAAAATATTAAAAATAAAAAATAATCTTAGATTTATTATTATTATTATTATTTAACATTTAAGTGAAGAAAAAGAGGGGGAAAAAAGAAAAAAGAAGAAAAAAAGAAAGAAAGAGAGGAAAAAAAAAGAAAGAAAAAGAAAAAAGAAAAAAAATGGGAAGAAAAAGAATAAAAAGATTTTTTTCCAAATGAAAATATTTTTTAATTTTAAAATAAAACCTTGTTTTTCTTTCCATTTTTTCTTCTTTTATTTATTTATTTATTTTTTTATTTTTTTATTTACCTCTTCTTCTTCACTCAATGTTAAATAATAATAATAATAATAATAAACTTAAGATTATTTTTTATTTTTAATATTTTAATTTTTGGTGGGGGGATGGAGAGATTTGGTGGGGAATAGAGAGGGGGGAGAGTTTGATGTAGGGGAAGAAGAAGAAAAAAGAAAAAAGAAAAAAAAAGAAAAAAAAGAAAGAGAAAAAAATTAAAATTTTTTTTAAATAAATAAATATGAGGAAATTAAGAAAATGTCCCTCTATTACTATTCATCCACTAACGGATGAACAGTAAATCTGACAGATTCCATCCAAAAAAGGTTTTTTGGCCAAAAATGAAAAAGGTGAGGTTTTTTGGCTAATAGGTCAAGCTAGCGGTGGTTTTTAGAAAATCACCCAAAGAAATAAGATCTCTTGTCAGGCAACTAAATGTGTTTTTGTGGGATATAGTCCTTTTCATAAAGGTTTTTTGTGTTATGATCCTACTCTTCGTCGTATTCGGATTTCTAGGAATGTTGTTTTCTTCGAGTCTATTCCCTATTATGATTCGCCTAGCTCCGACAATGATTCCTTGGTTCAATTACATGATTTTGATCCAGATATTTCTGACACTGCTACAAATATTACTAGGGGTAGGCACAGGGCGATACGATTCGGTTTTCAAGAAAATCAAATCAAACCGAATAATATTCGGTTTTTGATTTGATAACCCGAATCGAATCGAATTATATGTGCAAACCGAATCGAACCGAATCAAAATTTTCGATTCGGTTTGATTCGATTTTGGGCTTATGGGCTTTTGCAACTGAGTATTGAATTTTTATTTTCTTTTTAAAAAAAGATAATAAACATTTTAATTCTAAAAAATAGTAAAAAAATAAACTTGTTTTCTTTATTTCCGATAAAAATTTTCTTTTTATTTTATAATTTATATTTTATTATATATATTACTATTAATATTTTATTTTATTTTCTATTCGGTTTTATTCGGGTAAAACCAAATCGATTAAAAAAACCCGAATCAAACCGAATTCATTTCGGTTTTTAAAAAGAAAAATCAAATCGAATCGAAATCAGAAAAAAAAATGAATCGAACCGTAATTTAGATTCGATTTCGACCGGTTTGATTCGATCTCGGGTTTTTCGCCCACCCCTAAATATTACTGGCTCATCATCAGGTACCTCTCCACCTCCAATGAATGATGTTTCTGACTCCTTGCCTATATTATGAGATATTGATCCAGCTGCACCTTCTTTGCGTCGTTCTTCACGACCTCGTCAACCACCTTCACGGTTTGCTGATTCAGAATTTAGTTCTTTCTCTGCTGTTCTTGAGACTACTCAGATTCCAAAAATTTATAAATAGGCAGTTGCCAGTAAGTGTTGGCAAGATGCTATAGATGTTGAATTATAGGACTTGCTAAAAAATGACACTTAGGAACTGACGTCTCTACCTAAGGATGCCACGGTCGTGGGTAGTAAATGGTGTATAATATCAAACTAAAATCTGATGGAAGTTTGGATCGGTACAAGGCTCGTTTGGTGGCACAATGGTAGACTGAAGAATATGAGATTGATTATAATGAAACATTTGCTCCTATCATTCGGATGACCACTGTTCGTGCAGTTTTGGCTTTGTCTGCTATACGTCAGTGGCCGATCTTCCAGCTGGATGTTAAGAATGCATTTTTGCAAGGTTCTTTAGAGGAGACAATTTATATGAAACCACCTCCTGGTTATCTAACTGAAGGAAATTTGGTCTGTAAATTAAAGAAGTCTTTGTATGGTCTAAAACAGGCTCCACGGGCTTGGTTTGCTAAATTTCGTGATGTTATTTTGGGTGCTGGTTTCACTCAAAGTGGGCATGATTCTTCTCTATTTATTGGGAATCACTCTACGGGTATCACAATTCTTCTTTTGTATGTCGATGACATTCTGATTACTGGAGATGATACTGATGGTATTCACAAGTTGAAGCAATTGCTTGAGCAATCCTTCAAAATGAAGGACTTGAGGACTGTTACTTATTATCTTGGCTTAGAGATTCAAACTTCATCTTCTAGTTACTTTATCAATTAAAGGAAGTATACCCAGGATCTTATTCAACTTGTTAATCTTACTGATTCTAAGGTGGTTGGCACTCCCATGGAACTTAATGTGAAATATTCAAAGCATGTTAGTACTCATCTTTCTGATCCTACTTTGAATAGGCAACTGGTGGATAGTCTTATTTATCTTACCACTACTCGCCCAGTTATTTCTTATGTTGTTCAAGTTGTCAATTAGTTTGTATCTTCTCCTTGTCAAATACACCTTACAGTTGTTCATCGAATTGTTCGGTATCTGCGGTGAACATTGTCCCGAGGTATTTTCTTTCCTTCTACCTCTTCTCTTCAGCTTTGTGCTTATGCAGATGCTGATTGGGCTGGTTATCCTGATACTAGACGTTCTACTACGGGATGGTGCATTTTTCTCGGTGATTCTCTTCTTTCTTGGAAATGCAAGAAACAGGCTACAGTCTCTAAATCATCTACAGAGGTCGAATATCGAGCTATGACTTCTGCTTATAGTGAGCTTGTTTGGTTATATGGTTTATTGCATGATTTGGGAGTTTGTCTTCCTACACCTATATTGTTGCATGCTGATAATCTCAGTGCAATTAGACTTGGTATGAATCCAGTTTTTTCATGAACGAACTAAGCATATAGAGGTTGATTGTCATTTTATTCGTGATTGGCTCCACACTGGTTTCATTACCTTGCCTCATATCTCTACGCAGCTTCAGCTTGCTGATTTGTTCACCAAGTCTATGACTAAAGCTCGTCATGATTTTCTAGTTAGCAAACTAATGTTGTCCCCACATCAGTTTGAGGGGGAATGTGAACCATGTAAATAATATATTATAGGAGTATATTTGTGATGCACATAAATGCACATAGACACATTCTTGTAACCCTAATTGTATATATATTATATTTGCCACCAAGGGACGTTAACTTTTGAGTCCTAATCAATTGCTCTCTACTTATCTGACAATCAGGTCTATCCCTAACTCTCACAAGATAATAGAGCTCAGTCCTAGAACACGTTTTTCATGGTCTTTACCAGACACCTCCGAAGCCTTAGTTACCAAATTTATATTATTCTTCTGGAATCCCTAATAATATATATATATATAAGCATCATATTTATAGTATTGGATAATGTAACAATAAAATAATTTAAAGCAATTAAAAAAATGTTTTCCTATTTAAGATTCTGAATGATCTATGTTCTAATCGGAATCCACCTTGAAAAACATCATTCTTAACTGACGCTTTCAAAATAGTCTTCAAAATCTTTCTAAAATAGCTGGCCGTCGAATTTTCAAATCTACTTGAAATCACTGTGATATTTCGCTCTTTACTGAAAAAAAAAAAAACTTACAAGAGGACAAATGAGTGTTTGACCTTTGATCGCTGTGAATTATATACCCTTGAGTTCATCTCAAAATAAACTTTTAATATTGCATTATTTTATTACTTCAGTCAAATGCTGAATGCCCACTCAAAAGAAAGGAAAAAAAAAAAAAAAAAAAAAAAAAAAAAAAAAAAAAAAAGAAGGAAAATCAAGATACATTGAATATCTCATTGCATAGAAATACAGTGAAGTATCTCATCACGTATTTTTTCCTGTGGCCATAAAATTACCAACTTTTTTCTTCAACTTTGAATTTGAAAGCACTTACATCAAAATAAAAGTGCGAATATGTGAATATTAATTGAACTTATCTTAATCTTTAAGCAGCAATTTTAGATAAATTTAAATTTAAATGAAAAAATTAAACATTCAAAATTTTTAGAGCTCGATTTTTTAGACGTAAAAAATTTAGTTAAAATTGAATAATTTTTTTTTATTATTTTTAATCATTATTTTAAAAAAAAAGGAAAAAAAAAATTGAAAATACAATGTAAATTAAAAAATCATAATTCAAGTCATAGTAACACAAAAACTTTACAAAATTCATAGATATTAATATATATTCACTTTTAAATTAAATTACAACAAATTTTGAAAAATGTGATGATTTTCTGAATTTAAAATATTTTACATTAATATGGTAATACTTTATAAAAAAATAAATGAACCGTGAACATTGGTTATTTATTTATTTAGTACCAGTAATTTTATTTTAAAATAATTTAAATAATATATTAAAAATAAAATAATTTATAAGTTGGAGAAAGATGTAATACAACACCATTTAATTGGAAAGCGAATAGAAGCAAGAAAAGCCAGGTGACATCGATTGGAGATGCGGTGGCAAATGAGAAACCAAAATAAATTTGCAAAGTTTTAATTAAGGAGGTCACCGACTTTAATAAACTTCAACAACTAGTGCGGTCTCTTTCATTTTCTACGAACTCATTTCAATTATATATTAATGATTACTAATATTATTACAAGCCCTCTATTTGTTCTTTGGATACGATGGAGAATTGGTGCTTATATACATACACTAATTGCAGTAACATCATCGTTAAAAAAAATAAATAAATAAATAAAATAAAATAAAATAAAATAAAATAAAAGGAAAGAGAAGTGAAGAATAATATAATAAATTAATAAAATAATTAAATTAATAATGATGTTGAGGTGCAACAGAACATTTGTTATTATTCTTTAAAAATTCACTCAGCTACACTTGTGAGCATCCAAGTAAAAACACCCATACAAAATCACATTTATAAACCGAGAGTAAAATATGAGGAAGGAATATATAACAAACCAAACAACTCATCGAGGGTTGCATTTTTTATTGATCGCTTTCTTTGTTTATATAGTAAAATTAATAAACGTGAGTCATGAGACAGACCTCATATACATTGACAAGTGTACATTGATCTGTAAGTGAATGGCATGTGTAAATCTACTATTGTTCACATACTTCCTCTTGAATTTTACCAATTTTTTTCTCATTAGAAAAATTCATTAAGGTAAATACAAGATAAAAGAAAAAAATACATTCGGTAAATTTAATATTATAAAAATTCTCCCTTTTGTTGACAACTTGAATCTTAAATTTATGATGTCAAAAATTTTTGTATTTTGATTTCATAAACCAGTTTCTCAAACGTTAACATTAATGATTTCGTTAACAAATCGGCTAGATTATTAGGAGATCATATTTGCTTTACATCGACTTGACCAGTATTTTGAAGATCGTGGGTATATAAGAATTTAGTGGAAATATATTTGGTTCAATGTGCTTTGATATAATCTTCCCGAACTTGAATGATGTAAGCTGCTGATAAGTTTAGAATTTACTTATATTTTGATATGTTTTATGAGCTTTAATGTGAAGAAATTGAGCTTAAAAGATGGAAAATTGAGTGGTTTCTAGTAATTCTAGACAATTTCATTGAGACAGGGACTTCGATGAAAAAATCAAAAAATGAGCAGAAAAGAACGAATTCAGAACAATAGAGGGACTCAACAGAATATTGTACAAGTTCAAGAAGGTGGTGAAATTCATAACAAGGGAAGGATATCGCCTAAAACCTCGCATGTATGCTTTACTAAAGATGGCGACAAAAGGGAGGGCAAGACAAGAAGAGAAAGAGGCGAACAACGCACATATCGCCTATCTGTGGTCGCCAAAAAAAACACAATTAGGCGATGAACGTTGTTGCCTGTGAAGATGTCGCCTTAGGTAAGTACAAGTTAGCGCCGCTCATTGAAGTAGTGTCACAACAAGGGCAAAAGGTGAGGCGATGCTTGATACACTTCGCCTAAAGCAAACAAATGAGAGGCGAGGTGACTTAGGCAACGTATTTTTAAGTCGCCAAAGACTTAGGCGAAGAAGCAGGCAACATAAGAGGATTTCATGTACTTCGCCACTTTGTGCTTCTTTGTTAGTTTAATTTCAAAATTGCCACTAAGTAAACTCTATAAATAGAAGCTCAGTCGATGCAATCGGAACGTTTTGACAATTTTAGATATTTTCAAGAATCTTTTGTGCTTTCAAAAAGTTTTATTCAGTAAAGTTTCTCTAAGAAGTTAGTGCTCTATTTTCATTGATTTCAGAGAATTAGCTTGAAGATTGAGAAGTGAAGATTGTGACAAAGTTTAACTTTCATCTTCCTTGGTATGACCTTGAGTAAATTGCATAATAATGTTGAATTTGTGTTGTATTGAGAATGATGAAGTAGTTATGCATAGCTAATAGCTCTAGTTGATTTGCTAAGATCTGTTGCTATTGCTAGGTTCAGTTTTGTAATTCTTGTTCAATCTTAGCTCGATTCATTGAGTTTTCATGAGTCTATTGAATTACACGAGAGTTAAGTAATCCTGTTATGATGCTAATGCTAGTTTGGAAATGGTGTCTAAGTATCAAATCTAAGAACAGAGGATCATTGTTCTAAAGATAGACAATTCTAGATCCAATTTTCTACAGATTTTTCTTAATCAGTTAACAGAGTTGTAGTATAGAGATATATGTGATTTGTTAACTAGGATTTGTTAAATCGAATCAAGAGATCTTTAACTGATCACTGATGATGATCTAGGTTGTGAATCTGAATTTTAGAGGTGAATCTGAATTTTAGAGTTGAATTACACAATTGAAGGCGAGAGTAGGCAATAGAGATTAGCAGATCAACCTGATCTTTGTTGAATCAATTGAATATTGAGTGCTAGTTTTCTCAGTCATTTACTATAGTTGTCAAAATCGTCTAAATTCCATTTGAAATTCTATGATCTTTACAATTCTTTTTTGCTGATGAATTCTTTCTACAATTCAATCTGAATCTTGATCAAATCCTTTTTTTCCAAAATAAACAATCCCTTTGGAGACGATATCTTTAAAACTACAATTAGACTTTGATATGAATTTTGTGTATGTGCAAAAATATTCCATCAACCGCATTATCTTCAAAAATTACAGTTGGCTCATTTGTAATTTGGGAGATACCACATGAATTCAATATATGCTTAGATATTTGATTTTAACCATATACACTCTCGAATGGTTTTGGGTAATGTTATAATTTCAGCATGATTTGAGGATGTGGCTACCAGTGTTTATTTCTTAGATCTCCAAGAGATCGTAATACCATTATATGTAAAAATGTAGCTAGTTTGAGAATGATCTTTATACCGATCCGAAAGGTATCTAGCATTGGCATAACTAATTAATCTCAGAGATTTATCGAAATTCATACAAAATGATCTCAAATCTTTCGTACTCTTTAGGTAACGTAAAATATGTTTGATTCAATTCCAGTGCTGATGATTTCGGGCGAAACTATATCTCGCTAATAAATTCTCAAAAAATGAGAATTTGGTCTCGTAATTGTGCCGAATAAAATAGTGCACCAATTGTGTTCATATATGGTACTTCTAGATGAAGTATATGTTCATCGTCATCTTTTGGCTAGAATGGATATTTCTTGGGATTAAGTGTTCTTACAAGTGTACTTAATGGATGGGCATTATCTAAATTGAATCTTTTAAGAAGTTTTTCAATGTATTCTGATTGATAAACCAATATGTCATTTTGTTTATGTTCAGTTTCCAGACTAGGGCAATATTTTATTTTTCCCAAATATTTCATTTCAAACTCATTTTCAAATATTTAGCAGTTTGTCTGATCTCTTTCGGAGTCCCAATGATATTCATATCATCCACATATATTATTATAATGGCAAAAACAAACCCTGAGTTCTTGATGAAGATACATGGACATGTAGTATTATTCTGACATCCTTCTTTTACCAAGTATTCACTAAGATATTTGTACAACATTCTCTCAAATTCTTATAATCTATACAGGGATTTCTATAACTTTATAGAATATAAGTTTTGAGATCTCAATCGATATTATTAGGTAATTTCAATCATTCTAGGAGTTTCATATAAATATAAATATCAAGTGATCCATATAGCTATGTTGTAACTAGTATCAATTTTCATATATGAGACACATTTTGATTTTCTCAAAAAGGGTAAGACTGATCAAAAATCGAAAGTAATATTATCCATTACCGGGGATAAATTTCATAATAATCAATCCCAAGTCTTTGGGAGAAACCTTGAGCAAGAAAATGTGCTTTATATCTCACAATCTCATTTGTTTCATTTCGTTTCTAAATGAAAATCCATTTGTAAGCAAATGGTTGAACATCTTCTGGTGTTTTCATTATGGGTCAAAAAACTTATCGTTTATTCAAAGAGTTCAACTCTACATGGATTGCTTCTTCCCATTTTTTTCAATCATGTCCATTTCTATAATCTTCCATACTACGTAGCTCATGATCATCATATAAAATATCTACCACCCCTATGTAGGAAAATAGATCATCGATTTCCATTTCATTTATACTACATATTTCTTAATTGAAATTTACAGAAATTTCTTCATTTTTTCGATTTTGATATTTCTTTATCATTTCCTCCTTTAGGGAGATTATTTTCAGATATCTAAATAACTTTTGGGATTTCATTGGACGTGGTTTTAGGATCCATGTCACTTTTCTTCCTTTTTCTTGGATTTGTATCTTTTGAACTAGGTGGTCTTCCACGCTTCTGGCATGGGATAGAAGTTTCATTTGCTATTGTCTTTTAAGATTGTCATTCTAGTATAATTACCCTTACTGGTGCATTAGCAGTTTCTATATAAAGACTTTGTTACTTTCAAAGTATCATTAAATGCATCAGGCATTTGATTAGCTATCATTTATAAATGTAGGATCCTTTGAAATTCTAGTTCACATTGTGGAGTACGTGGATCCATATGCGCTAAAGTGAGAACTTTCCATGTCAATTAACAGTCAGCAAATCTAGTTGTAGCGACCAACCCCCACCCGTAAGTGGAATGCGAAGTCTGGTGCTACATTGACATATTACATATTTGCTTATTACCTTTACTTACATATATTGTACTTGTTACTGTACTTATTCATAATAAATATTCATTCTTAAAACCGGGAACCTAAACCACTTATTATGTAAAATTCATATGTTGGCAATGCAAAAGCAAAAAAAGTTATGAAAACTGATGCGATGAAACTTTAAAACATCCAGGGCCCATTTATAACCAATTACAAGCCATTTTTAGAAGAGCAAAATAGATCCTCATAACAGTTTGCAATGTAATTCCTAATTCGAGAAGGATTTATTGGTTGTTCTCCATCAATGATTTGAGCGGAAATAAGAGCTTTAGCCTTTCTAGGCTAAAGTTGAACATGAAATAATCTAGTGTTCCTGTCCCCTTCTGTCATTTAGGTTACTCTGGCTTTGTCTGAGGAAGTCATCCTGAATATCAAGCTATTCTGAATACTTAGCCTGACAAGTCACTTCTTCACCATGCAAACATCATTATAACCCTCAGAAGCTAACTTGTTCTATATTTCCATTAATTCAGCACTTATCTTATCTACAATATCAAATACATTACCAAACACCATTTTATTCCAATATTTTGATACATACTTCAATCTCTTCATTTTGTGTTGGAACGATACCATTGTATTTTGGAATGTCAAGAGTTAATCCCAACTATCTCTCACCATCTAGGCAAAAATCTCATGCCTACTCCAGGCATTAATAAATCTAAAAGGTCTATCAATGCCCTTAGGGTTAAATCAATTAAACTAAAAATATGGGGCAATGATCCAAATTAAATCTAAGAAGAACTTGACTATCTACTCTACTATAAAGACTCAAAAAATTGATATTACAAAGACCTTTACCTAGCTTACATTGAACATTTTTGTCTCCATTGTCTACCATTGCACCCGGTGCAAAGGTTCCCATTTTGTTCAATTTCTACTAAATCATTATCTAAAATCATCTCTCTAAAATTCAAAGATACACATGAAAATGTGTTTATTTTTTCTGATGACTACCCGAGGTACAATTAAAATCTCCATAAAACATAACATGATTAGAATTAATATTTCTTCCCAAATCTACCCAAAGCTCTATATGCATCAATTCACATTTTCTTAGACAAATTCCCACTTGGCATGGACATTACTAAAAGATAAATCTAAAATAATAATTTGTTCCTTTGCATAGAAGGACATTCTCCAAAATTATCTCATTCATACTAAACACCCAAATTCTTGAAACAGCATTGGTAGGAATATTAAACAACAAAAGTCTATACTCTAACTTCTTCCAATAACGCACAACATCATAATCAAAGTCAATCATAGGCTCAGTAAGACAAATGAAACTAGGACAATATTTAAAAATAAAATATCTACATACCTTTCTACTGGAGGCTTGCAAAAAGCCTCTAATATTCCAATAGAGGATCTTTATCATTAATTCTTCTTTTTAGTTATTCTTCCTTACTTAGGGGATTTACTCATTGGCTTTTTTTTTTTTACTAATTTAGCTTTCTTCCTAACGTCAATATAAGCAATTTTTTCATCTTCACTTGGGTAAACTATCTACAAAGGTATAGGGTTAAGGTCCAAATTAGGAAGCACCTAGTCAAATTGAGAACCAAATTGGTTTAAGACTGCTAATTCATGTCCTATTTTGCAATTACACATCTCATTTCTTATTCCAGAATAGCTCCAAGGGAAGGAGAGGGGATAATAAGTTTTACCTCGCCATTAGTTTCCTCATCTGTATGTTCTCGCTTTTCCAAATCAATTTTCTTATCCACTGAGGAATCACTATCTTCCTCTTCACTATTCCAATTTTTTTTCTTTTCAGCACTTACCTCTTTATGTCTATTTTCTTCATTATCTACCTCTAACACAGCAGGATCAATCGAAGGATGTGTGAGATCAACCATCCCAAGGCATCCATGTCACGTCCGTAATTTAGGGCTATTCGTCTGCTCAATTTTGAAATTTTTCTTAATTTTTATTTATTTTCGTTATAAGGGTAAAATGGGCATTTTTGAATTATGTTGACTTTTCCAGTTTGACCAAATGATTTGAATTAGTTGACTTTTGGGTTTGTTTTGAGAACAAATTGATATTTGAGCGAGTTTTGTAATTATTTTACAAATGGGGTTGTTTTTAAATTAATTTATAAACATGTGGGTTTATGACGATATTTGCCACCCATATAAATATGAAAAGAAAGGGGTTTTTGATTTCATTCTCACCAAAACCTTGAAAAAGTCACTTTTACGTATTCATACTTTCTCTCAAAATAAGAATACACCATTACGTATTTCTAAGCTCTTTATTGTGGAATTCACTTGGGATTTTGTGTGGCCTTGGTTTTCTTCATAATCTAGGTAATGAATTCTCTTCTCTTTTGCTTTAAATCAACTTTATTAGATTTGGGGATTTTATCTATACTTAGGGTTTGATGATTTGATGATTAATCTCTACAAATTGATTTGGGGATATTGTTATTAACGGTATGGGTTTTGAAACCTTGTAGTCAATTTCATGATTTGGGTTATATGGGGTTTCAATTGATTTTTATTTGTTTTTAGCTTTAAACCCTAATAATTGCGAATTGGGAATTTATGGATTATTCTTGATTTGATGTAGACCAAGTTGGGGATCGTCAACCGGAGTAATTTCGGTGATATTTTGGATTAGCGAATAAGGTTAGTAGCCATGTTTACGCCCTCACTATTGTTTGATTTGTTTGCAAATTGGTTAAACTTAAATAAGTTGAAATCTATGATTGAATACTTATATTGCTGCATTTGATATAATTTGCTTGGGAATATTGCTGCCCTATTATTTGATTATGTTCGGACATATGAAATTGTGTCCATATTCGTTGCTATCTGTCTGCTATTTGGAAACTGAATTTCGTAATCTGCTAAAGTCCTGTCCTAAGGTTAATACGATAAGACCAGCATGCTGTTAGGGAAAATTAGATGTATACATCGATGCGCGAAAGCGTATATGGCCTTGATTGCCAACCATTTTCTGGATGCGACGGCATCATTTCTGGAGCTTGGCTCATTTCTGGATGCGACGGCATCATCTCTGGGATCTTTGATCCATCTCCGAGGGTTTAACCCTATTTGTCTGTTTTGTTCCCGATTTTGTTATTAGACTAAGGACAGGCCTGGTAAGTTAAACACCTAATTAATTTGGGTAATCTGAACTCTGTGATAATGATGTGTTTCTGCTTTTGGTTATGTGTTGGATATGTTTGTGGTTTATTTCTGGCTGCTGCTAGTTATTTTCTTTTGGGTTCTAACATTGGGTAGTGTTTATTGTGACTACTAATTTGCTGTAAGTGCTTGGATTAGACCCAACTAGGTAGTAGACTTTGTTTGTCGATCGAAATAACTTGAAATAGGCTTAAAAAGTGCCGAGGGTTCGTAACCGGACTGTTTACCGGATTAGATACCGGATTGTCACTTAAAACTGGAAAACTGGACGTAGGATGGTCTCTGGACGAACTCCTTACCGAGCTGGTTACCGAAATACAATTCGGTCAGGCTGGAGATAATTAGATTCACTCTCTGGACGAATTACTTACCGAATAGGTTACCGAACTGTAGTTCGGTATGAACCTCCGAAGACTGTTCAACCTCTCTGACCGAACTCTTCACCGAGTTAGGTACCAAATTACAATTCGGCATGTCTGAGAGAATTAAAACTCTCTGACCGAGCTTCATACCGGAATAGGTACCGAACTGTCACTTAAACTTTCCTTGGAATCGTATAATTGCTCTCTGACCGTATAGCTTACCGGAATGTCTACCGAATTACAATTCGGTAAGTCTAGTATGCTCTCTGACCGAATAACCTGCCGGACTGCTTACCGAACTATTATTCGGTTACGGTCTTCCTTCTGAAAATAATTTGATATCTGTTAAGCCCTTTTTTTAGTCGGTAATTGAAATAATATGTAATCACTTATCCTAGATCACTTAAAGGGGATTGAATTTGGGATAACTTGTTTGATAATCAACTTATTTGTTTCTGTTCATACCCTTGGTTGTTAACTAACTTGCATTTGTGCATGACATACTATCCTGTTTAATAAGACGCATCTGTATGTGTTTGTTGGGCATTGGCTTACTAACTAAACATCGATAGTCTGACCCTTCGTTGTTTCTATTTTTGTTTTGTATGTTTTGAACCCTTTTTGGGAATGGAATTGCTGAGTTCAGAAAGTCAGGTGGGATAGCAGGATATCACTAGCATCGAGCATACACATGGCATCCTCTTCAGATTTGGATTTCATATCAGTTTATTTTACTGGATTTATTTCTGTATTTTGAACCCGCTGCACATGTTTTGGATTTGTTTTCAGATTAAGTACCCTTGGGATATTTTTATGTAATTTTCTTTCATTTGGAACTTGTAGTTCAACTACAATTTGATTTTGGATTTGTTTTCGAACTATTTGAATTTGGATATATAAGAACTGTCTTTCAGATTTGAATATGATTTGTATTTATCTGTCTATCTGTTATCTGTATGTTCCGTTATTTGTCTTCCGTATGTGACATTCAGTCTCCGCGTTCCCTTTTCGTCGGGGCGAGGGTTCGGGTGTTACAATCCAAATCTATTACATGTCTCTCAAATTTCAAAACTTTAATTGGTTAGCCTAGGAATATCTTTTTTAGGGGAGCATGGTTTTTTATTCTATTCCAATATGGTGTCCATTTCTTGATCCTTAACACCCTTTTCTTTCAAGACCAAATGTACTTCTGCATTCATGATTTCTTTCTTCTTTGCAATCTTCTTCCATTCCCTTTGTGAGGCATAGTGAGGAGCATATTTGAGAATACCGGTAGTTGCATGCTCTCTTTGTTTTATCTTTTTACAATCTCCAACAGAGTGCCCAACTATTTGAAAATTGTGACAAAAGTAAGGGAGCCTTTCATAGGTAACTAATGAAAATGTTGTGAGACCATTCTCATGCTCTATATGCACATAAGACTCAAGGTCTCTAAAGATATCTACTTCGACAAGTACCCAGGAAAATTGAACATAAGATCTATCTAACGATCTCTCATCTATATTCAAAGGTGTTCTAATACATCTAGCAAGACCCCAAATAATTGAGGGCTCATAAGATTCCTCACATAGATCATGAAATCTAACTCAGATCTATGTTAAAGTAGACTTTTTCTTATAGGGATTGAACCTAGGGGACCATTGAAATAGTTTAAGGGTACATGGACAAAGCGAGGGTAGTAGAGTAGCTCCAATTCTATCCCTTTTCTACAATTAATGAGAACTTGAAAGAGTAACATCCTCTACCCATGTTTGGTATTCTCCACTCTCCCCAGGGGTTCTATATCTTCTTAAGTTTTACTTTAAGATTCTCCATCTTTTATGTTTTATCTCTCGGTCGTAGGATCATTTTTCAATTAGAGCAATCTCAAACATCTGTCGAGATCAATGTGGTTAATATGTTCCCTTTTTTTCTCGGGTAGTAGCAGCATAGATAGAAGTCATCGTAACCTGATTTGTATTCTCATTCATTAGCATAGATTAGAATTTCATACCTTGATTGGGAATCTGAAGAGTTAGCACAGCAATATGATGGATTGATGGTGGAAGATTTTCGACAAACACCGCATTAGTAAGTGACGCAACCAAAGAGGTGTTGCGTGGTGGTGCGGTCCTAAAAGAAGACTAAGGCGTAGGTGCTAAGAATAGCATCACCAATTACGATGCAGCCTAGAAGGTTAGAGAGGCGGGGGTCAATGAGAATCCAACTGTAAACGGGGGAGACGAGAGACATGTTTGCATTTCAAGTTGAGGATGATGATCGTGATCGGTCAAGGTGAGGGTTGGTGATAGTCAGCCAACCATTGTGGTCAGTAGAGGTAGGGGCAGCGCTGGTGGGGTGGTCGGAGGTGATGGGGACCAAGTAATAAGGAAAAGGTGGTCAGTGGAGGTAGTTAGCTCGCTGTCGGTGGCGGGATTGGTCAGTAAAGCATTGATGACGGTGGCAAAGTCCTTTGGTGATGGTGGTAGCGTTGTGGTAGGCCCAACGGTGAACGTGGTTGGCAATTTTCCTTGACGACGGCGGCAAACATCCTCAAAATCCTAGAGAGAAGTTAGAGAATTTTTCCTCACTAGAGTTCAAATTCTAGGTTTCATGAGCTCAAATGGTTAAGTTGCTTAATGATTGATTTATTTGAATCCTTGTTTGATGTTCATAGATAGTGTGTTTAAAGTTTAGTTGCATCCTGATGTCATTCAGTTGCATTTTGAAATTGAGTAAATCGCCAAGATTGATAGCTTGGAAGCTATCAAATGAATATTTCTTAAAAAATGGATTTTTATACCTAGGGCAACTAGCCAGGCGACAAGCATGTTGCCACGCTAGTCGTCAAGCTAGTCACTTGACTTATTGTTATTGCTAAATTACCTTACTAGGCAATACGCTTGGAGACTAGCTAGTCACATGAAACTCTAAAAGTCAAATTTGAAAACATAGACGACTTTCTTGGTGACTAGCCTAGTCACGAAGCAACTCGCCTGATACTTATTTTCAAAATCCTCAAGAAGTAGACGACTAGCCTAGGTGACTTATATGTCGCCAAGCTAATCGCTCAGACCTCCTGGTGGCAATATTTTAAAAATTAGACAACTAGCTTAGGCGACATGTATGTCGCCAAACTAGTCGCTTGAAACTAGTTTTGACCAAAACATAAATTTTTGAATTTGAATTGTTTGAACCCAGTGTTTGTGAAAATACTCTTATTCCCCTCAGACCAAACTATATTGTACATAACATTAATTGACCCGACATTCAGGAAGTGTTTTTGAGTCGTTACTTGCGGAGCATGAAATCTCATTTAGGCATTCTATCATGAGAGGTAAATTATATAAATCATAAAATGAACCCATAACATGTTTGCTACATGCACGGATGTATGTGAAAGATAGGAATATCTTGAATGTCTTACTTCCAAGATATAATGGACCCTAGTAAGTCCTTTAAATGCATTTATGTACTCATTATTTACTATATAAGTTAAAACTATGCTTGTGTGTCTGTTTTAGCGCACGAATTTGCGAATTAGGCATCAAAAGTTTAACCCTCCTTTATTTCATTTTTTTCCTTTCTATTTGTGTCTGAATGGCAATCCAAGTTATCAAGCATATATACGAAGAATGACTACCTTCGAGACCTATTAGTTTTATTATACATTTAATGTCTTTTGAACATTATTGTGTTTTGTCTCAGAAAATTTGGTAAACATTATTTATTCATCAACTCTATTGTACCTTGAGTAGTGAATGTAAATTAAGGCATTGTTAATCCATGCGGCCAACTTAAATTTTTTGTTTGTAATAATAATATATACACTATTAAGACATTTAAATCCATTATGACTATTAACTATTGAATATTTGCGTCTGAATGAAATGAAGTATGAATTAAGCATATGGATGATTGAAATGAATTGGATAATATGTATATGTCGATATTGGGATCCGAGCCATTCGTCATGGTCTTGTTCAAGGCCGGGGTTTGATGCCACAATGGTGGTTGTGGTCAATGACATGTATGCATGTAGTGGTATTGTAGCTTCGTGGCTTTGATGGTTCTTTATTAATACAAATGGAGATCAAAATAGGTAGGCAGAGGTTCAAATTTTATCAAATTTTCAAAATAAAATTAAAGGTTTCCCAATCAATTATATTTCTTTTTTTTTTCAAGACCTCATAGTCCTGACTCGCTATCAAGGTGTAAGGTAACATTTTTACATCATCTCATTCACATATGCAAATTAACATTTAGTCATCATTATAGGGTTTTGATACAACAATAATTCTAAAACTAAGCATGAATCACCTTCATGTCAATAGATGTTCTTGAACCTAAATTCAATTAATCTAAAACAATCCTTTACCCCCTAAACAGTAAGTAATTGATAACAAAGAGTATAGAGTATTTGTGAGAATTGAATTAACACCACAAGTTAATACTTAATATGTTCAACCAGTCCTTATGGTAAAATAAGTAGGAATCAAAATTTGATCTACCTACACGTTTAAAAAAATGGCTTAAATATTCTTGAAAAAGTTAAACCCTAAATAAGAAAACCTAAAAAATTTATAAAACAGGTTGGTTGGGCTTCAAATGGAGGCTCACATACTTTTTTGTTCACTAATAAGTAATGCATATGTCTTTTAAATAGACATTTATATTTAGTACAAATTATCCTACACATCATTTTTTTTAAATAGCTAAGCTCAAGCCCATTTGATTAGACTTGACTTTATATATTTAAATACGTGTTTAGCCTTCGTCACTTGAATTCTTCAATGTGAATAAACTCTTAGACATCATCTTAAACTCTTCCCAAGCTTGATCACTATGTATTTTTGAAGTTCTTGTGAAATCAATTCTTGCACATAAATTTAAAGTTTTACTTTAAGGTCAATGGAGAGTGACCTTGTAGTTTGACCTAATGGCATCATCAATTCTTTATTATCTTAGTGAGTTGCATCACTACCTCTCTTTTAAAGAAGATTCAATCTCGAATCAAAACCAATATTATGAAATGGAAATAGATCATAAACATTAAAAGTAGCATTAACACCATACTCACTAGAAAATACACCTTATAGGAATTCTCATTAGTACTGTCAAAACTCATATTGTGATTGCAATCAGTCGATTACTGACCCTTCTATCACAGGCACGGTTAGAAAAAAATAATACGGGCTTTTGGTCGTTGTCTTGTTTGGTCTGTGATCGTGACAGTCAAACCTCAGTTGATTGCATTCAAATACGCTAATAATAAGAATAACACTATTACACACAGAGACATAGACATAGTATATTCAATGTGTGTAAAAACCTTAATTTTCACCAACGCATAAAATCTCTCTATCTTTCTCTGTCTTGTTAAACTTCTGAAAATAGTTTGGTTTTTCTAGCGCACTAGTGACGACGATTTGAGGGTAAAATTTTTTTTTTATATAGCTTTAAGAATATCATTGTTAATGATGTGGGAGAGAAAGATTGATAAATGGGTACTTTTCAGTTTTTTCCATTCTTCTTTCGATAACTTTGAGGATATTTATCCTAAACTTAATAAACTATAGTAATTAATTGTTTGTTTTAATAAGGTTATAATTGGAATTTTTTTCCATATAACAAAATGAATGACCGGAGAAAGAAGCTAAGATTAAGAGGATAGTGAGGAAAAGCTTTTCGTTAATAATGTTTTTTTTATTATTTTGTATTAGGTTAGGAATGAACATACATGATCTCAATAGTTAATTTCTCCTAGTTGATGCATATTTGAAGTCTACTGACTTATTATATTTCTAGAATTGATAATGAGTATGTGAAAGATATTCATGTAGTATTGTATTTACTATAATTTCATTATCTCTAAAGTTGTGAATGCAGTTGTTTTGTATAGATATTATATGATGTGTAGAAATCAAAGTATGTTTATGTATCATATCTCTAGAATTTCATTTATTAGTTTTCTTGAATCTCATGTCTTCACATGCTTCCAATGATGTTCTAGTAAATAGTACCATGAGAAGTGAAGTTATTATAGGTGTCTTAGATATTAGCAAATGGTTCTTTCATGCAAAATAGAAGCTGCAATGGGCTTGGACATGGAAGTGTGAAAGAAGGTGCACCTCGTGCTCATTTATTCATATATATTACTGTCAAAACGGACTTAAAGTCCGCGGACTATCCGGGTCCGCCTGTAATTTGTACGGAAATGGACTTAGAGAACTAGTGTCAATTTGATCGCGGGCTTTTTTATCCGCTCCGTACGGATAACGGACTTTAGCGGACCAGAGCGGATATATCCGCGAATATCCGCTATTTTCAATATAAATTTTAAAAATTAAAATTTTCTAACTTGCTCTACTTTAATCAAAAAACATCAAGATTCACAACTAATAACCCTAAACTTTGTTGTGTCGATACCCATCTCTCTTAGACACCCACCATTGATAACTAGTGTACAGATATAGACTTAGAAAACCGGTGTCAATCTACTCCAGTCCGCTTTAGAGTGTTTTTTTTTCAAAATATTTGATAATGGTTGTTTTTGTATTTTGTGATAGTCTTTTGAGATTATGCAAGTTACAAATTTTTAGACCATTATTATGTTGTTTATTTCATGTTACATCTATACTTCTTGCTAGTATTTTAGTTTTAATCTTTTTTATTATGCTCGATTCTCTATTACTGTGGTAGTTAAATCAAATATGTGATGATATATTTATATATATAAAACCGTACTTGAATAAGATGGATGTAAAATAGCTTATAAATTGAGTAACAAATGTCATAAAAAATATACAACTCTTTAACATGTCCGGGTCCGTCCGTACAGATCCGCGGGCGGACCCGGACTTGAGAAATAAATATGTTTTAGAAAACGGACATGTTTGCTCCGGTCCGTTTTTTTGAAAAAGTTAGTACGGACCGGACCGGACTGTCCGTTTTGACAGTACTATTCATATATAAGGTTGGCTGGAAGAATAGGTTGTTCTATTGCTCTCAACTGTCCACAATCATATTCATCAGTCTGAATCAACTTTCAGATTCAAGTTCTCTCCTGATTATCTGATCTGATTAGTTAAAGATCCCTTGATTCAATCAACTAATACTAAATAACAAACTACCTATATCTGTATAGTGCAGAACTATTAATTCATGAAGATCAACCTGAGAAATACGAATCTAACATCGTCTATCTCTAGACTGATGCTTCGACTCTCTGTTCTTAGCAATCAACATCAAAATCACCATCTTTAGTCTCAAAAGATATCAATAAACAAAGTTGCTTGACTCTCGTCCTCATGACAGGAATTAAACTCATGAAAAGTATGTGAGCTTGAAGCAAATAATTAATCAATATTCAAACCTTAAAATCAAGCTTTTGATAGTTGATCACAACAGAACAACCATCCATTAGAGTTTAGTTGTTCATATCTAGATCAAATTTAATAATCATGCTTACAGACTCCATAACTATAGTGTTTAAGAAAGGAATTAACAGAGAAGATTTAGGAAGAGTCATGTCACTATTTCTTCATTGTTGCTCTTCTACTAACTCTCAATTTCAAAACTCTACAAAAATCTAGAATTCTACATATTTATTTTTGAACGTAATAGAACAGTTTGTCAAAGGATTCAAAAGTGTCCAAAAGATTCCAAAGATTCTAATTGCATCAATTGGGTGTTTACTTATAGAAGTTCAAGATCCAGTGGCAATTTCAAAATAAAACAGACAAAAAACACATGGCGATGTCTAAATTCAGAGCATCATCGCTAATGTCTTCGCTCTTTCTGGCGGTGCTATTGTTCAACAATCAACGTTATCGCCAAGAACTATCGCCTACAATAGTAGCATAATAGGCGATGCTCTCTTCTATCGTCAATCAATCTCACCAGTGGCCATCCAGGTTTCTTCCATAATGCTTCTTCTGTCGATAGACTTTCTCAACTAATCTTCCATTGCCAACTTTGCAGTCGTCTTTAGCGAAGCAAATTTTAAGCTTCCAATGTGGCCACTCTTCCTTCTCACCTGGCGGCACTCGCAGGCGAAGGTTTTCATAGCAATACCTATCACCAAGCACTCAGACTTGAACAATTTCACTTCAAGTCCGTTATTTATGCAAAATTGCTCTTTTAACTCCAATTTCTTTATTTATTCATCAAATAGTGCAGAATTTACCTAAAATGAATTCAAGTATCCATCAATTAAACTAAATTCTTTCTCAATAATGCTCATAAATCATACTAAAATAAATGTAAAATCTGGACTTATCAATCATACATGATAATGATGATGGGTTGATTTATGGTTCTGTCAATTGGTTATCCAATTCCTCTCTTCTCAAATGTAGATAAATGTGATGGGATTGCTACCGGTTCTATGTTGTTTCTAGGGGAATCATGGTTATTTTTGATGTTATAAATGATGGACCTGGAGTAGAGACAGTGCATAATACATAATACAGCACCTTGATTACTTTACTTATTGCTGTATGAACCAAACATTTCTTACACCGATACAACATAGAAAAAATAAAAGTGGTACATAACGAGCAAAGGTATTTTTCATTTTGTTATGGAAAAAAAGAGATAAAATAATTGAGTGATGTGAAAAAAAAATACAAAAATAAGTGATCGCCTACGAACCTGCACGGTCAAAAATATCTTGGCTATTTTTGTTATGGGCTTTTTAGGACTGTGAGCATTAAAACCTGTGACCAAATGGTCATGAGTATGACCGTTTGATAGTGGCAATTGTCATCATGCACTTAAGTACTTGGAAACGACCATCGCGTGTGAGATCTAATTTAAATTTCCTTTGCTTAGTAAATCTCTCCTTCCTTAAATGTAGCAAACTAAATGTTCAGGCTCAAACTTCATTTCCCCATGGCTTTTGACCCTTTGAACATACCTAACTTTCGCATATATTTTTTTACCAATTTTACTATTTGTTATCTATCTATATTAACAATTTCACTTAAGCGTAAATACGAAAAATACAATGGAGTTAAGGGATCAAAACCATATATAATTTCGAATGGAAAATAACTTATAAATAATGTAGGCTCCTATAAGAGGTAAACAATCTTTTCAAATTTTAAAATTTTTACTATACGTATAAAATTTTTAAAAGAAATAAAGAATAAAATTAATCTTTAATAATCGATTCCATTTAATAAAATATATTTTTTTGCATTCATTCTTTTTAATCTAGAAATTAAATTAACATACATAAGGTAAAAGGAAATGAAAAAAAATTAAAAAAAATGGTAATACACCAAAAAGGAAACACAATATATGTATTAAAAAAAATTAAAAAAAAAATAACATGTAATAATACAACTACTCCATTTTATCCCATTATATTATATTATACATATATATATATATATATATATATATATATATATCAAAATTTTTGCAAAAGATAATACTCCCTCTGTCCCTAAATTATTTTGACATTTAAGGATTCGTGATATAGTGGGATGGTTTGCAAATTATCAAAATTATGCTTAAAAAGTGTATGAAATGGGCCCACTAAGTAGAATGCTTAAGTAAAAGTAAGGGTAATATTGTCATTTTATAAAAAAAATTACTAAAAAAAAAAGAAATGTCAAAATTAATTAGGAACATTTCTTTTTGGTAGGTGTAAAAATAATTTAGGGACGGAGAGAGTAATAATTTTTTTATCATCCTCTAAGATAAACTTAGACAGCATCCATATGAGCTGTAACTTAAAAATCACCCATTTCAGTTGTACTCGACTCCACCAATATTTACACGTAACATGAATTTTTTTCTTACACTTTAAAGAAATGAACATGAATAAAAATATATATATTTCAATTTATAAATAAATAAATAGTACAAAAAAATATAAAAAGTTAAATATAAATAAATATTTTTTAAAAAAAAAAATAGATTACAAAGATATTAAAGGAGAAAGAAAAAATAAAATTTATATTTCTTTTATGAGTAATACTACATAACTCATGACAGCAAGTGATTGAATATTAAATATATAAAAATAAATATTTATAATAATTAATAACCATTTAACCAATCAATTAATGACATGTATGAATAGGCAAGAAGAGTAGTAAAAAATAATAGGCTATATAACATTACTTTTTTTTTTTTACATGTAATTAGGTCTCTTTTAGGTAGTTACATTTATTTTTATGAATAAATAATATATATCAAATTAAAAGAGAAAATTTGTGTAATATATATTTTAAAATTTGAGAATAAATTTAAATAGTCTTATATTTTAAAATTTAGTAAGAGTCTTATATTTTGCGAATTAGTCAAGTATTTAACATGCAATGGGAGTTTAATAGGACTTGATTGTAATGGGAGTTTAATAGGATTTGGAATCAGAATCAATACGATCCACCCGCAGTTTTCCAATCCCTTCTGAATACCTACGAAATCTACTACGTGATCCACCTATGAATCACTGGTCTCAGAATAGTCTACGCAACAGATCATATCATTCATAGGAGGATAAAAAATAAATAAAATTGAAAACAAATAAATAAATGACCGTTCATTCAAAGTGGATAGTTTATTATACAACAAATCCTTATATGATATATATTTGATCATATCTTGTCATGTGAACAGTGAATTGATTGCTAAAGAGGGATCTCTTCATCTTTTTTACATAATTGTATATTATATTCTACAGAGAAGAAATGTATCTTGGCCAGGCTGCGGCTCCAGTTCAACTGCAAAATTGCAGTCTTGATGGTAGATGAAATCAAGTAACAAGCCACCAGCAGCTTGGAAAGCTTGCCCCATCACTGTCGTTCTATGCCATTTTTCTGAAACAGCCAACAAATGTAAAATTGTATATAAATAATATGGCAAAAGTATGCATAGGTTATCTGTGGCTTTCAATGCAATCAGTAAATCACCAGTAACAGAAATGAAATATGGAAGTTCATGTCAATTGTTGTATATGAGTAGCATCATTTTGTTACATTAGGAAACATGAAACAAAACATAGTTAAGCATGTTATACATATCCACACCGGGAAAATAAGATACAAAGGAACATTTGCATTCAATTTAGAGGTGTTAAATTAAAATTTGAACCCAAAAAATATGATAGTAATTCCTAATTTGCAAAATTGAAATTCATGATATCACATAATTTCTTTTGTGAAGAACAAGAACACTTGCGGCTCAGCAAATTGATATGACATGACCATTTTGCTAAAACAAATGGAGATTTTACTATCAAACATACAACAAGTAAAAGTTCAGTGACTTACAAGTAGTCCATGCTTCCGTTTCTTACTCTTTATTTTACATTCATCTTCGTCTTCCCCAACTAACTTATATTCACGTAAAGGATGATACTTCATCCCTTTCAATTCCTCGTTCGCCTTTTCAAGTCTTTGCTTCTGCTCTTTCTGCCATGAAATAAGTTACAGCACAGCAAAACGGCTTTACATCCAGCAAAATAATAACCATGCATCTCAATAAATGTTAACACATACATGTGCTTTACCGTGCACATCAATCTGTTGGCAGCATAATCTAATCTCCATCTCTAGAGTATGCAACCTAGACTCAACAGAGACCAGGCGTTGCTCAACTATTTGTTTCTGTCTACCCCTAACAACCTCTGGCTGCCACACATTCAAGGCTACTGAAGCTTGCCTGAAAGAATCAAAATCAACAATCCATGCCACAACAAGTTAAATAATCAAGAAGATACAAGTTTTCTAATTGCCATGCCAATCAAAAACCTTTGACCAAATTATAAACATAGTAGAGAGTATCCTTTTCTTCAAACTATCTACTTCATCAAAAACTCAATTAGAACCTTCATCAACCATCCTTTGGCAAATGATATCCTCAAGTTTGAAATAGACATGCACCTTTTCTTCTCAGTTACAACTAACAGATTTCTATCAGCAGAACAGAACCCGTAGCAGTCAACAGCCGAAAAACATCCACTATATTACTACTTAGCATCTATTTCTTTAGCATTCAAAAGCAATTGCTAAACAATGATATTTCTAGAGATTCATGGTACCTATCTAATTAATGAAATTCGTCAATTTAAACTGTTGGACATCATATTGACAAAAAATTTCATACCTGACTCTGCGTAAATTTGAAACCTCAGCTTCCGTTGCTTTCAGCTTATCAGTCTCGTCTCTCAATTTTCTCTGAATTTCTCGAATCTTCCTCGAATGCTCGAATATTTGACTCTCTTTTCGCAAAACAGCCCTTCTATGAGCCAGTAGCTTCTTCTCTCTCTCCCTCTCGAACCTAATTGAAAACACACCAAAACATACAATTCAAAAATTACAAATTTATGAAGTGAATTAGAAACTCTGCTCGTTTTGTTTACCTGGCTTTGTAAATGGATTTGAAGGAGGAGGAGGAAGAGGTTGTGTTGGTGTTTTGGTGAGGGAAATCGGAAGAAAACAAGAGAGACCAAAACGAGTCGTCGTCGGATAAGCGGCGGAGACGTCGGGAAGAGATAGAGAGACAGCACAAATCTTTGTAGGTAAAACCGGAGAAGTTGATTCCGCTCTCAACTATTTTCCTCCAGAGCTCGTCCGGCAGAGCGGTGGCTGACATATTCTCTGCGATGGCTGTGTCTTTTTTCTTCGGGTCGGGGCAATCGATTTTAAAACCCACCTCTATTTTTGTTCACAGGGTGTAGTATTTACCAATTAACTTGTTTCAGATACTTCCTCCGTGTTTTTTTTAGTTAATTTTGTTCCTTATGTGTAATCTTATTTTATTCATTTTGATGTCTATTTTTTAAATATAAAATTATTATAATTTTTAGTTAGGTATAATTAAACATATTTATTGTTAAAGTTAAGCATTGAATAGCGTATAAATAGTAAATGTAGTAAATATAAAAAAAGGGAAAGTATTGAATATTAAAAAATACATCGGAGTATTTATCGTCTATTTTTTTAATTTAATTTTAATATTAAATTATTATAATATTGTTACTCTTCTTCTATGGTTAATAAAGGGATAAGATAAGTGAAAATATATATTGAGAAATATAAAATTAAATAAAAATATGTAATTATTGGGAATATTAATTGGGTGTGAATGGTAGATGATAAATAATTTAGGATCATGTTAATTCAAAAAAAAAAACCACCAGATTTGTTAAATTCACCTCAAAAAAAAAATATTAGTTTAATTTTTTTTCCTCTTTTACTACTTTTCTGTTAAGGGATAACTTTGTTACTGTTCACCCACTATCTGATAAACAATAATCAAGGTTATTTTTGGAATTTTAAAAATTTTATTTTTTTTTAGAGAGGATTGTTATTTCACACACCCAAATCACTAAGGGTAACATTTTTTTTTTCAAATTTATCCTTTTAATAATTTATTAATTATATTTTAAAAAAAAAATTTAAAAGGTAATACTTTAAAAAAATATAAAATTTCACAATTATAGTTAAATTTAAATTTATTATAATAAAATAAAATTATTTATTTTAAAAAATAATTTAAAATTAATATAATATTTTTAAATATATAAGAAATACTAATATAAAAATAAATTGATCTTAATAAATATATCAATTTGTTATATTAAAACTAGAATTTTGGACCCGTGCGGTATGCACGGGTATTACGTATTTTTGAAAATTCTGGCAAATAACAAATAATCAAATGTAAAGTCTCTCGCAAAACGATTAATATTCACATGGTGTCCCGATCAACCGACAACAAAATAGAAAACAATAAAAGCAAATGAAATCCAAGACATGAAAAAAAAAAAGACTAAACAGATCTAATTAAATATGAATCTCTTTCCACTATTATTCATTTGTGTTATTAAGATCAAATCATGCAAAAACAAATGAACTTATTATGAATCTCACTTATTCTTAATTCTTTTGGTGCAACTCGCGTTGAAATACCCTTCTTCAAAATCAATACAATATTAGTATTTGCAATTCTATTGCTCTAAGAAAAGAAAATGTAATTACTTAACTTATCAGATAAATTACATGAATTTTGTATCGGACAGCATTCAGTTCGTACCTTTATCAAGTGTTCAAGAAGACTTCTTTAGATACAAATTTGGTTATGGTTTTTAGTATTACACCATGCTCATTTAAAATAAGTATTTTTAGACCTTTAAGATTAGTTGCTCGGGATAAGCGACATATAATTGATTGTGCTTGAAAACACGTCTTTTGAGATAGAAGCCTACATTATTTAAAGATTGTTCCTAACTCTTGTGTTATGGTTATTGCAAATCATATTGAGATAGGGAATTGTCTCCTCTTAAATTTGAACGGTAATATCAAATCACATGACGTCAATGTAAGTTACAGTATCAGCATATTCTGCCCAACAGTTAGACCTTGAATCACATTAACTTCCAAGACTTTTATTCCTAACCTTGCAATAATCAACCTTGTACATTGCATAATCCTACCACATGATCAATATTTCGTAATAGCATCACTGTTATACCATCTTTGAGTTCATGAAGTAGTAAAGCCAAGCACTTATATGTTATTTAACAATTTTAGAGTGTAGAGGTTAGTAAATATATTGATCGCCGTATACAATTGGCGCACCAAATCTGAACTATGGTAAATCCTTTCATCACTTACATTCATCGATATCATGTAATTGTTTACCTCTTCCACCAAATTCAACATCAGAGTTAGTATAGCATGCTCCTGCAAGTATGTAGGATCATTAATATACCAATCGAATAAATGATATATTGCTTCTACTACAAAACCGAGCAGAAGATTCTTTTGTCAACAAATTTTTAGATATATCAAATTTGAAGATTCTTTTTTTTCTCTTATAGTACCATCACCGGCGCTTAAAATCTAGTCTATAAAGTTTTTAGAAGCAGAGGACTCTATGGACGATGATATTGATTAGAGTCTCATATTATTAGTCAGTATCAAAATCATGTAGTACTCCTAGAGAAATGAAGAATTTATCGTTGCATTTACCACTTGACTTCTACTACCTTTTGTATGGCAGGTAAAATCTGCCTAAAATCTACTCCTAAAACAACAATCTTACCACAACACTATGTTCTCATTTTCGAGGTCAACATCAACCACTTCATTTTATATCTTCTCAAATCCCACAGTTACAAGTGTTAATCAATTACTTTCATTATTGTGCTTTGTTATTTCATTCCCAATCATTTCTCTCCCTCTTCTTCAACCTTTTCTCTTCCTCTTCTCTAACCCTTTCCATATATCTTATTAAAATAACTTTTATGTCTTTTATTTTTCCCAATTCTCATTGTCAATATTTAGTCTATTTAGAGTTTTATATTTCTAATCAAATATCTATCCTACAATCCTGATTCCTCCATCTCGCTCTCTTTCACCTATGTGAGATTGATATTTCTCCTCTATTTTCTTGCAAATTCAACAATCCATGATGCCTTGCATTTTGAAAAGAAAAGCTTCGTCTAACTACACATGATTCGTTTTTCCTCCTCTTTAACATATTATAATAAGGGATCGGATAAGAGACGAGAAAGTTATGACCGCCGGACGACGGGAGCGGGAAAATAGGAAAAGCGAGCGAGAAAAAGGAAAAGCGAGCGGAAAAAGGGTGACCTCCTGGGAAGTCCTCGTGTTGCACCCCTTTTTCCGCCCGCTTTTCCTTTTTTCCCGCTCTCCCCGTCCGGCGGCCATAACTTTCTCGTCTCTTATCCGATCCCTTATTATAATATATTTTCGGAATGGGATTTCTACTTTTGCCCCGCTTTACCTGACGTGTGCGACCGTACCAGCACTAATGCACCGGATCCCATCAGAACTTTGAAGTTAAGCGTGCTTGGGCGAGAGCTCGTGTTGCATCCCTTTTTCCGTCCGCTTTTCCTTTTTTCCCGCTCTCCCCGTCCGGCGGCCATAACTTTCTCATATGTTTTCGGAATGGGATTTCTACTTTTGCCCCGCTTTACCTGACGGGTGCGACCATACTAGCACTAATGCACCGGATCCCATCAGAACTCCGAAGTTAAGCGAGCTTGGGCGAGAGCAGTACTAAGATGGGTGACCTCCTAGGAAGTCCTCGTGTTGCACCCCTTTTTCCGCCCACTTTTCCTTTTTTCCCGCTCTCCCCGTTCGGCGGCCATAACTTTCTCGTCTCTTATCCGATCCCTTATTATAATATGTTTTCGGAATGGGATTTCTACTTTTGCCCCGCTTTACCTGTTGGGTGCGACCATACCAGCACTAATGCACCGGATCCCATCAGAACTCCGAAGTTAAGCGAGCTTGGGCGAGAGCAGTACTAGGAGACGGGGAAGTCCTCGTGTTGCACCCCTTTTTCCGCCCGCTTTTCCTTTTTTCCCGCTCTCCCCGTCCGGCGGCCATAACTTTCTCGTCTCTTGTCCGATCCCTTATTATAATATGTTTTCGGAATGGGATTTCTACTTTTGCCCCGCTTTACCTGACGGGTGTGACCATACCAGCACTAATGCACCGGATCCCATCAGAACTCCGAAGTTAAGCGAGCTTGGGCGAGAGCAGTACTAGGAGACGGGGAAGTCCTCGTGTTGCACCCCTTTTTCCGCCCGCTTTTCCTTTTTCCCGCTCTCCCCGTCCGGCGGCCATAACTTTCTCGTCTCTTGTCCGATCCCTTATTATAATATGTTTTCGGAATGGGATTTCTACTTTTGCCCCGCTTTATCTGACGGGTGCGACCATACCAGCACTAATGCACCGGATCCCATCAGAACTCCGAAATTAAACATGCTTGGGCGAAAGCAGTACTAGGATGGGTGACCTCCTGGGAAGTCCTCGTGTTGCACCCCTTTTTCCGCCCGCTTTTCCTTTTAGGAAGTCCTCGTGTTGCACCCCTTTTTCCGCCCGCTTTTCCTTTTTTCCCGCTCTCCCCGTCCGGCGGCCATAACTTTCTCGTCTCTTGTCCGATCCCTTATTATAATATGTTTTCGGAATGGGATTTCTACTTTTGCCCCGCTTTACCTGACGGGTGCGACCATACAAGCACTAATGCACCGGATCCCATCAGAACTCCGAAGTTAAGCGAGCTTGGGCGAGAGCAGTACTAGGATGGGTGACCTTCTAGGAAGTCCTCGTGTTGCACCCCTTTTTCCGCCCGCTTTTCCTTTTTTCCCGCTCTCCCCGTCCGGCGGCCATAACTTTCTCGTCTCTTGTCCGATCCCTTATTATAATATGTTTTCGGAATGGGATTTCTACTTTTGCCCCGCTTTACCTGACGGGTGCGACCATACCAGCACTAATGCACCGGATCCTATCAGAACTCCGAAGTTAAGCGAGCTTGGGCGAGAGCAGTACTAGGATGGGTGACCTCTTGGGAAGTCCTCGTGTTGCACCCCTTTCTCCGCCCGCTTTTCCTTTTAGGAAGTCCTCGTGTTGCACCCCTTTTTCCGCCCGCTTTTCCTTTTTTCCCGCTCTCCCCGTCCGGCGGCCATAACTTTCTCGTCTCTTGTCCGATCCCTTATTATAATATGTTTTCGGAATGGGATTTCTACTTTTGCCCGCTTTACCTGATGGTGCGACCATACCAGCACTAATGCACCGGATCCTATCAGAACTCCGAAGTTAAGCGAGTTTGGGCGAGAGCAGTACTAGGATGGGTGACCTCCTGGGAAGTCCTCGTGTTGCACCCCTTTTTCCGCCCGCTTTCCTTTTTTCCCGCTCTCCCCGTCTGGCGGCAATAACTTTCTCGTCTCTTGTCCGATCCCTTATTATAATATGTTTTCGGAATGGGATTTCTACTTTTGCCCCGCTTTACCTGACGGGTGCGACCATACAAGCACTAATGCACCGGATCCTATCAGAACTCCGAAGTTAAGCGAGCTTGGGCGAGAGCAGTACTAGGATGGGTGACCTCTTGGGAAGTCCTTGTGTTGCACCCCTTTTTCCGCCCGCTTTTCCTTTTAGGAAGTCCTCGTGTTGCACCCCTTTTTCCGCCCGCTTTTCATTTTTTCCCGCTCTCCCCGTCCGGCGGCCATAACTTTCTCGTCTCTTGTCCGATCCCTTATTATAATATGTTTTCGGAATGGGATTTCTACTTTTGCCCCGCTTTACCTGACGGGTGCGACCATACCAGCACTAATGCACCGGATCCCATCAGAACTCCGAAGTTAAGCGAGCTTGGGCGAGAGCAGTACTAGGATGGGTGACCTCCTGGGAATTCCTCGTGTTGCACCCTTTTTTCCGCCCGCTTTTCCTTTTTTCCCGCTCTCCCCGTCTGGCGGTAATAACTTTCTCGTCTCTTGTCCGATCCCTTATTATAATATGTTTTCGGAATGGGATTTCTACTTTTGCCCCGCTTTACCTGATGGGTGCGACCATATCAGCACTAATGCACCGGATCCCATCAGAACTCCAAAGCTAAGCGAGGTTGGGCGAGAGCAGTACTAGGATGGGTGACCTCCTGGGAAGTCCTCGTGTTGCACCCCTTTTTCCGCCCGCTTTTCCTTTTAGGAAGTCCTCGTGTTGCACCCCTTTTTCCGCCCGCTTTTCCTTTTAGGAAGTCCTCGTGTTGCACCCCTTTTTCCGCCCGCTTTTCCTTTTAGGAAGTCCTCGTGTTGCACCCTTTTTTCCGCCCGCTTTTCATTTTTTCCCGCTCTCCCCGTCCGGCGGCCATAACTTTCTCGTCTCTTGTCCGATCCCTTATTATAATATGTTTTCGGAATGGGATTTCTACTTTTGCCCCGCTTTACCTGACGGGTGCGACCATACCAGCACTAATGCACCGGATCCCATCAGAACTCCGAAGTTAAGCGAGCTTGGGCGAGAGCAGTACTAGGATGGGTGACCTCTTGGGAAGTCCTCGTGTTGCACCCGCTTTTCCGTTTAGGAAGTCCTCGTGTTGCACCCCTTTTTCCGCCCGCTTTTCCTTTTAGGAAGTCCTCGTGTTGCACCCCTTTTTCCGCCCGCTTTTCCTTTTTTCTCGCTCTCCCCGTCCGGCGGCCATAACTTTCTCGTCTCTTGTCCGATCCCTTATTATAATATGTTTTAGGAATGGGATTTCTACTTTTGCCCCGCTTTACCTAACGGGTGCGATCATACCAGCACTAATGCACCGGATCCTATCAGAACTCCGAAGTTAAGCGAGCTTGGGCGAGAGCAATACTAGGATGGGTGACCTCCTGGGAAGTCCTCGTGTTGCACCCCTTTTTCCGCCCGCTTTTCCTTTTAGGAAGTCCTCGTGTTGCACCCCTTTTCCGCCCGCTTTTCCTTTTTTCCCGCTCTCCCCGTCCGGCGGCCATAACTTTCTCGTCTCTTGTCCGATCCCTTATTATAATATGTTTTCGGAATGGGATTTCTACTTTTGCCCCGCTTTACCTAACGGGTGCGACCATACCAGCACTAATGCACCGGATCCCATCAGAACTCCGAAGTTAAGCGAGCTTGGGCGAGAGCAGTACTAGGATGGGTGACCTCCTGGGAAGTCCTCGTGTTGCACCCCTTTTTCCGCCCGCTTTTCCTTTTAGGAAGTCCTCGTGTTGCACCCCTTTTTCCGCCCGCTTTTCCTTTTAGGAAGTCCTCGTGTTGCACCCCTTTTTCCGCCCGCTTTTCCTTTTTTCCCGCTCTCCCGTCCGGCGGCCATAACTTTCTCGTCTCTTGTCCGATCCCTTATTATAATATGTTTTCGAATGGGATTTCTACTTTTGCCCCGCTTTACCAAACGGGTGCGACCATACCAGCACTAATGCACCGGATCCTATCAGAACTCCGAAGTTAAGCGAGCTTGGGCGAGAGCAGTACTAGGATGGGTGACCTCCTGGTAAGTCATCGTGTTGCACCCCTTTTTCCGCCCGCTTTTCCTTTTAGGAAGTCCTCGTGTTGCACCCCTTTTTCCGCCCGCTTTTCCTTTTTTCCCGCTCTCCCCGTCCGGCGGCCATAACTTTCTCGTCTCTTGTCCGATCCCTTATTATAATATGTTTTCGGAATGGGATTTCTACTTTTGCCCCGCTTTACCTGACGGGTGCGACCATACCAGCACTAATGCACTGGATCCCATCAGAACTCCGAAGTAAAGCGAGCTTGGGCGCGAGCAGTACTAGGATGGGTGACTCCTGGGAAGTCCTCGTGTTGCACCCCTTTTTCCGCCCGCTTTTCCTTTTTTCCCGCTCTCCCCGTCCGGCGGCCATAACTTTCTCGTCTCTTGTCCGATCCCTTATTATAATATGTTTTCGGAATGGGATTTCTACTTTTGCCCCGCTTTACCTGACGGGTGCGACCATACCAGCACTAATGCACCGGATCCCATCAGAACTCCGAAGTTAAGCGAGCTTGGGCGAGAGCAGTACTAGGATGGGTGACCTCCTGGGAAGTCCTCGTGTTGCACCCCTTTTTCCGCGCGCTTTTCCTTTTTTCCCGCTCTCCCCGTCCGGCGGCCATAACTTTCTCGTCTCTTGTCCGATCCCTTATTATAATATGTTTTCGGAATGGGATTTCTACTTTTGCCCCGCTTTACCTGACGGGTGCGACCATACCAGCACTAATGCACCGGATCCTATCAGAACTCCGAAGTTAAGCGAGCTTGGGCGAGAGCAGTACTAGGATGGGTGACCTCTGGGAAGTCCTCGTGTTGCACCCCTTTTTCCGCCCGCTTTTCCTTTTAGGAAGTTCTCGTGTTGCACCCCTTTTTCCGCCCGCTTTTCCTTTTTTCCCGCTCTCCCCGTCCGGCGGCCATAACTTTCTCGTCTCTTGTCCGATCCCTTATTATAATATGTTTTCGGAATGGGATTTCTACTTTTGCCCCGCTTTACCTGACGGGTGCGACCATACCAGCACTAATGCACTGGATCCCATCAGAACTCCGAAGTAAAGCGAGCTTGGGCGAGAGCAGTACTAGGATGGGTGACCTCCTGGGAAGTCCTCGTGTTGCACCCCTTTTTCCGCCCGCTTTTCCTTTTTTCCCGCTCTCCCCGTCCGGCGGCCATAACTTTCTCGTCTCTTGTCCGATCCCTTATTATAATATGTTTTCGGAATGGGATTTCTACTTTTGCCCCGCTTTACCTGACGGGTGCGACCATACCAGCACTAATGCACCGGATCCTATCAGAACTCCGAAGTAAAGCGAGTTTGGGCGAGAGCAGTACTAGGATGGGTGACCTCCTGGGAAGTCCTCGTGTTGCACCCCTTTTTCCGCCCGCTTTTCCTTTTTTCCCGCTCTCCCCGTCTGGCGGCAATAACTTTCTCGTCTCTTGTCCGATCCCTTATTATAATATGTTTTCGGAATGGGATTTCTACTTTTGCCCCGCTTTACCTGACGGGTGCGACCATACCAGCACTAATGCACCGGATCCCATCAGAACTCCGAAGTTAAGCGAGCTTGGGCGAGAGCAGTACTAGGATGGGTGACCTCTTGGGAAGTCCTCGTGTTGCACCCCTTTTTCCGCCCGCTTTTCCTTTTAGGAAGTCCTCGTGTTGCACCCCTTTTTCCGCCCGCTTTTCCTTTTTTCCCGCTCTCCCCGTCCGGCGGCCATAACTTTCTCGTCTCTTGTCCGATCCCTTATTATAATATGTTTTAGGAATGGGATTTCTACTTTTGCCCCGCTTTACCTAACGGGTGCGATCATACCAGCACTAATGCACCGGATCCTATCAGAACTCCGAAGTTAAGCGAGCTTGGGCGAGAGCAATACTAGGATGGGTGACCTCCTGGGAAGTCCTCGTGTTGCACCCCTTTTTCCGCCCGCTTTTCCTTTTAGGAAGTCCTCGTGTTGCACCCCTTTTTCCGCCCGCTTTTCCTTTTTTCCCGCTCTCCCCGTCCGGCGGCCATAACTTTCTCGTCTCTTGTCCGATCCCTTATTATAATATGTTTTCGGAATGGGATTTCTACTTTTGCCCCGCTTTACCTGACGGGTGCGACCATACCAGCACTAATGCACCGGATCCTATCAGAACTCCGAAGTTAAGCGAGCTTGGGCGAGAGCAGTACTAGGATGGGTGACCTCCTGGTAAGTCATCGTGTTGCACCCCTTTTTCCGCCCGCTTTTCCTTTTAGGAAGTCCTCGTGTTGCACCCCTTTTTCCGCCGCTTTTCCTTTTTTCCCGCTCTCCCCGTCCGGCGGCCATAACTTTCTCGTCTCTTGTCCGATCCCTTATTATAATATGTTTTCGGAATGGGATTTCTACTTTTGCCCCGCTTTACCTGACGGGTGCGACCATACCAGCACTAATGCACCGGATCCCATCAGAACTCCGAAGTTAAGCGAGCTTGGGCGAGAGCAGTACTAGGATGGGTGACCTCCTGGGAAGTCCTCGTGTTGCACCCCTTTTTCCGCGCGCTTTTCCTTTTTTCCCGCTCTCCCCGTCCGGCGGCCATAACTTTCTCGTCTCTTGTCCGATCCCTTATTATAATATGTTTTCGGAATGGGATTTCTACTTTTGCCCCGCTTTACCTGACGGGTGCGACCATACCAGCACTAATGCGGATCCTATCAGAACTCCGAAGTTAAGCGAGCTTGGGCGAGAGCAGTACTAGGATGGGTGACCTCCTGGGAAGTCCTCGTGTTGCACCCCTTTTTCCGCCCGCTTTTCCTTTTAGGAAGTTCTCGTGTTTGCACCCCTTTTTCCGCCCGCTTTTTCCTTTTTTCCCGCTCTCCCCGTCCGGCGGCCATAACTTTCTCGTCTCTTGTCCGATCCCTTATTATAATATGTTTTCGGAATGGGATTTCTACTTTTGCCCCGCTTTACCTGACTGGTGCGACCATACCAGCACTAATGCACCGGATCCCATCAGAACTCCGAAGTTAAGCGAGCTTGGGCGAGAGCAGTACTAGGATGGGTGACCTCCTGGGAAGTCCTCGTGTTGCACCTCTTTTTCCGCCCGCTTTTCCTTTTTTCCCGCTCTCCCCGTCTGGCGGCCATAACTTTCTCGTCTCTTGTCTGATCCCTTATTATAATATGTTTTCGGAATGGGATTTCTACTTTTGCCCCGCTTTACCTGACGGGTGCGACCATACCAGCACTAATGCGCCGGATCCCATCAGAACTCCGAAGTTAAGCGAGCTTGGGCGAGAGCAGTACTAGGATGGGTGACCTCCTTGGAAGTCCTCGTGTTGCACCCCTTTTTCCGCCGCTTTTCCTTTTTTCCCACTCTCCCCGTCCGGCGGCCATAACTTTCTCGTCTCTTGTCCGATCCCTTATTATAATATGTTTTCGGAATGGGATTTCTACTTTTGCCCCGCTTTGCCTGACGTGTGCGACCATACCAGCACTAATGCACCGGATCCCATCAGAACTCCGAAGTTAAGCGAGCATGGGCGAGAGCCATACTAGGATGGGTGACCTCCTGGGAAGTTCTCGTGTTGCACCTCTTTTTCCGCCTGCTTTTCGTTTTAGGAAGTCCTCGTGTTGCACCCCTTTTTCCGCCCGCTTTTCCTTTTTTCCCGCTCTCCCCGTCCGGCGGTCATAACTTTCTCGTCTCTTGTCCGATCCCTTATTATAATATGTTTTCGGAATGGGATTTCTACTTTTGCCCCGCTTTACCTGACGGGTGCGACCATACCAGCACTAATGCACCGGATCCCATCAGAACTCCGAAGTTAAGCATGCTTGGGCGAGAGCAGTACCAGGATGGGTGACCTCCTGGGAAGTCCTCGTGTTGCACCCCTTTTTCCGCCCGCTTTTCCTTTTAGGAAGTCCTCGTGTTGCACCCCTTTTTCCGCCCGCTTTTCCTTTTAGGAAGTCCTCGTGTTGCACCCCTTTTTCCCCCGCTTTTCCTTTTTTCCCGCTCTCCCCGTCCGGCGGCCATAACTTTCTCGTCTCTTGTCCGATCCCTTATTATAATATGTTTTCGGAATGGGATTTCTACTTTTGCCCCGCTTTATCTAACGGGTGCGACCATACCAGTACTAATGCACCGGATCCTATCAGAACTCCGAAGTTAAGCGAGCTTGGGCGAGAGCAGTACTAGGATAGGTGACCTCCTGGGAAGTCCTCGTGTTGCACCCCTTTTTCCGCCCGCTTTTCCTTTTAGGAAGTCCTCGTGTTGCACCCCTTTTTCCGCCCGCTTTTCCTTTTTTCCCGCTCTCCCCGTCCGGCGGCCATAACTTTCTCGTCTCTTGTCCGATCCCTTATTATAATATGTTTTCGGAATGGGATTTCTACATTTGCCCTGCTTTACCTGACGGGTGCGACCATACCAGCACTAATGCACCGGATCCCATCAGAATTCCGAAGTTAAGCGAGCTTGGGCGAGAGCAGTACTAGGATGGGTGACCTCCTGGGAAGTCCTCGTGTTGCACCCCTTTTTCCGCCCGCTTTTCCTTTTTTCCCGCTCTCCCCGTCCGGCGGCCATCACTTTCTCGTCTCTTGTCCGATCCCTTATTATAATATGTTTTCGGAATGGGATTTCTACTTTTGCCCCGCTTTACCTGACGGGTGCGACCATACCGGCACTAATGCACCGGATCCCATCAGAACTCCGAAGTCAAGCGAGCTTGGGCGAGAGCAGTACTAGGATGGGTGACCTCCTGGGAAGTCCTCGTGTTGCACCCCTTTTTCCGCCCGCTTTTCCTTTTAGGAAGTCCTCGTGTTGCCCCTTTTTCCGCCCGCTTTTCCTTTTTCCCGCTCTCCCCGTCCGGCGGCCATAACTTTCTCGTCTCTTGTCCGATCCGTTATTATAATATGTTTTCGGAATGGGATTTCTACTTTTGCCCCGCTTTACCTGACGGGTGCGATCATACCAGCACTAATGCATCGGATCCCATCAGAACTCCGAAGTCAAGCGAGCTTGGGCGAGAGCAGTACTAGGATGGGTGACCTCTTGGGAAGTTCTCGTGTTGCACCCCTTTTTCCGCCCGCTTTTCCTTTTAGGAAGTCCTCGTGTTGCACCCCTTTTTCCGCCTGCTTTTCCTTTTAGGAAGTCCTCGTGTTGCACCCCTTTTTCCGCCCGCTTTTCCTTTTTTCCCGCTCTCCCCGTCCGGCGGTCATAACTTTCTCGTCTCTTGTCCGATCCCTTATTATAATATGTTTTCGGAATGGGATTTCTACTTTTGCCCCGCTTTACCTGATGGTTGCGACCATACCAGCACTAATGCACCGGATCCCATCAAAACTCCGAAGTTAAGCGAGCTTGGGCGAGAGCAGTACTAGGATGGGTGACCTCCTGGGAAGTCCTCGTGTTGCACCCCTTTTTCCGCCCGCTTTTCCTTTTAGGAAGTCCTCGTGTTGCACCCCTTTTTCCGCCTGCTTTTCCTTTTAGGAAGTCCTCGTGTTGCACCCCTTTTTCCGCCCGCTTTTCCTTTTTTCCCGCTCTCCCCGTCCGGCAGTCATAACTTTCTCGTCTCTTGTCCGATCCCTTATTATAATATGTTTTCGGAATGGGATTTCTACTTTTGCCCCGCTTTACTTGACGGGTGCGACCATACCAGCACTAATGCACCGGATCCCATCAGAACTCCGAAGTTAAGCATGCTTGGGCGAGAGCAGTACTAGGATGGGTGACCTCCTGGGAAGTCCTCGTGTTGCACCCCTTTTTCCTCCCGCTTTTCCTTTTAGGAAGTCCTCGTGTTGCACCCCTTTTTCCGCCTGCTTTTCCTTTTAGGAAGTCCTCGTTTTGCACCCCTTTTTCCGCCCGCTTTTCCTTTTTTCCCGCTCTCCCCGTCCGGCGGCCATAACTTTCTCGTCTCTTGTCCGATCCCTTATTATAATATGTTTTCGGAATGGGATTTCTACTTTTGCCCTGCTTTACCTGACGGGTGCGACCATACCAGCACTAATGCACCGGATCCCATCAGAACTTCGAAGTTAAGCGAGCTTGGGCGAGAGCAGTACTAGGATGGGTGACCTCCTTGGAAGTCCTCGTGTTGCACCCCTTTTTCCGCCCGCTTTTCCTTTTAGGAAGTCCTCGTGTTGCACCCCTTTTTCCGCCCGCTTTTCCTTTTTTCCCGCTCTCCCCGTCCGGCGGCCATAACTTTCTCGTCTCTTGTCCGATCCCTTATTATAATATGTTTTCGGAATGGGATTTCTACTTTTGCCCCGCTTTACCTGATGGGTGCGACCATACCGGCACTAATGCACCGGATCCCATCAGAACTCCGAAGTTAAGCGAGCTTGGGCAAGAGCAGTACAAGGATGGGTGACCTCCTGGGAAGTCCTCGTGTTGCACCCCTTTTTCCGCCCGCTTTTCCTTTTTCCCGCTCTCCCGTCCGGCGGCCATAACTTTCTCGTCTCTTGTCCGATCCCTTATTATAATATGTTTTCGGAATGGGATTTCTACTTTTGCCCCGCTTTATCTGACGGGTGCGACTATACCAGCACTTATGCACCGGATCCCATCAGAACTCCGAAGTTAAGCGAGCTTGGGCGAGAGCAGTACTAGGATGGGTGACCTCCTGGGAAGTCCTCGTGTTGCACCCATTTTTCCCGCGCGCTTTTCCTTTTTTCCCGCTCTCCCCGTCCGGCGGCCATAACTTTCTCGTCTCTTGTCCGATCCCTTATTATAATATGTTTTCGGAATGGGATTACTACTTTTGCCCCGCTTTACTGACGGGTGCGACCATACCAGCACTAATGCACCGGATCCTATCAGAACTCCGAAGTTAAGCAAGCTTGGGCGAGAGCAGTACTAGGATGGGTGACCTCCTGGGAAGTCCTCGTGTTGCACCCCTTTTTCCGCGCGCTTTTCCTTTTTTCCCGCTCTCGTCGGCCCATAACTTCTCGTCTCTTGTCCGATCCCTTATTATAATATGTTTTCGGAATGGGATTTCTACTTTTGCCCGCTTTACCTGACTGGTGCGACCATACCAGCACTAATGCACCGGATCCCATCAGAACTGAAGTTAAGCGAGCTTGGGCGAGAGCAGTACTAGGATGGGTGACCTCCTGGGAAGTTCTTGTGTTGCACCCCTTTTTCCTCCCGCTTTTCCTTTTAGGAAGTCCTCGTGTTGCACCTCTTTTTCCGCCCGCTTTTCCTTTTTTCCCGCTCTCCCCGTCCGGCGGCCATAACTTTCTCGTCTCTTGTCCGATCCCTTATTATAATATGTTTTCGGAATGGGATTTCTACTTTTGCCCCGCTTTACCTGACGGGTGCGACCATACCAGCACTAATGCACCGGATCCCATCAAAACCGAAGTTAAGCGAGCTTGGGCGAGAGCAGTACTAGGATGGGTGACCTCCTGGGAAGTTCTCGTGTTGCACCCCTTTTTCCGCCCGCTTTTTCCTTTTAGGAAGTCCTCGTGTTGCACCCCTTTTTCCGCCTGCTTTTCCTTTTAGGAAGTCCTCGTGTTGCACCCCTTTTTCCGCCCGCTTTTCCTTTTTTCCCGCTCTCCCCGTCCGGCGGCCATAACTTTCTCGTCTCTTGTCCGATCCCTTATTATAATATGTTTTCGGAATGGGATTTCTACTTTTGCCCCGCTTTACCTGACGGGTGCGACCATACCAGCACTAATGCACCGGATCCCATCAGAACTCGAAGTTAAGCATGCTTGGGCGAGAGCAGTACTAGGATGGGTGACCTCCTGGGAAGTCCTCGTGTTGCACCCCTTTTTCCGCCCGCTTTTCCTTTTTTCCCGCTCTCCCCGTCCGGCGGCCATAACTTTCTCTGTCTCTTGTCCGATCCCTTATATAATATGTTTTCGGAATGGGATTTCTACTTTTGCCCCGCTTTACCTAACGGGTGCGACCATACCAGCACTAATGCACCGGATCCCATCAGAACTCCGAAGTTAAGCGAGCTTGGGCGAGAGCAGTACTAGGATGGGTGACCTCCTGGGAAGTTCTCGTGTTGCACCCCTTTTTCCGCCCGCTTTTCCTTTTAGGAAGTCCTCGTGTTGCACCCCTTTTTCCGCCTGCTTTTCCTTTTAGGAAGTCCTCGTGTTGCACCCTTTTTCCGCCCGCTTTTCCTTTTTTCCCGCTCTCCCCGTCGGCGGCCATAACTTTCTCGTCTCTTGTCGATCCCTTATTATAATTGTTTTTTCGGAATGGGATTTCTACTTTTGCCCCGCTTTACTGACGGGTGCGACCATACCAGCACTAATGCACCGGATCCCATCAGAACTCCGAAGTTAAGCATGCTTGGGCGAGAGCAGTACTAGGATGGGTGACCTCCTGGGAAGTCTCGTGTTGCACCCCTTTTCCGCCCGCTTTTCCTTTTTTCCCGCTCTCCCCGTCCGGCGGCCATAACTTTCTCGTCTCTTGTCCGATCCCTTATTATAATATGTTTTCGGAATGGGATTTCTACTTTGCCCCGCTTTATCTAACGGGTGCGACTATACCAGCACTTATGCACCGGATCCCATCAGAACTCCGAAGTTAAGCGAGCTTGGGCGAGAGCAGTACTAGGATGGGTGACCTCCTGGGAAGTCTCGTGTTGCACCCATTTTTCCGCGCGCTTTTCCTTTTTTCCCGCTCTCCCGTCCGGCGGCCATAACTTTCTCGTCTCTTGTCCGATCCCTTATTATAATATGTTTTCGGAATGGGATTACTACTTTTGCCCGCTTTACCTGACGGGTGCGACCGTACCAGCACTAATGCACCGGATCCTATCAGAACTCCGAAGTTAAGCAAGCTTGGGCGAGAGCAGTACTAGGATGGGTGACCTCCTGGGAAGTCCTCGTGTTGCACCCCTTTTTCCGCGCGCTTTTCCTTTTTTCCCGCTCTCCCCGTCCGGCGGCCATAACTTTCTCGTCTCTTGTCCGATCCCTTATTATAATATGTTTTCGGAATGGGATTTCTACTTTTGCCCCGCTTTACCTGACGGGTGCGACCATACCAGCACTAATGCACCGGATCCTATCAGAACTCCGAAGTTAAGCGAGCTTGGGCGAGAGCAGTACTAGGATGGGTGACCTCCTGGGAAGTTCTCGTGTTACACCCCTTTTTCCGCCCGCTTTTCCTTTTAGGAAGTCCTCGTGTTGCACCCCTTTTTCCGCCTGCTTTTCCTTTTAGGAAGTCCTCGTGTTGCACCCCTTTTTCCGCCCGCTTTTCCTTTTTTCCCGCTCTCCCCGTCCGGCAGTCATAACTTTCTCGTCTCTTGTCCGATCCCTTATTATAATATGTTTTCGGAATGGGATTTCTACTTTTGCCCCGCTTTACTTGACGGGTGCGACCATACCAGCACTAATGCACGGATCCCATCAGAACTCCGAAGTTAAGCATGCTTGGGCGAGAGCAGTACTAGGATGGGTGACCTCCTGGGAAGTCCTCGTGTTGCACCCCTTTTTCCTCCCGCTTTTCCTTTTAGGAAGTCCTCGTGTTGCACCCCTTTTTCCGCCTGCTTTTCCTTTTAGGAAGTCCTCGTTTTGCACCCCTTTTTCCGCCCGCTTTTCCTTTTTTCCCGCTCTCCCCGTCCGGCGGCCATAACTTTCTCGTCTCTTGTCCGATCCCTTATTATAATATGTTTTCGGAATGGGATTTCTACTTTTGCCCTGCTTTACCTGACGGGTGCGACCATACCAGCACTAATGCACCGGATCCCATCAGAACTTCGAAGCTAAGCGAGCTTGGGCGAGAGCAGTACTAGGATGGGTGACCTCCTTGGAAGTCCTCGTGTTGCACCCCTTTTTCCGCCCGCTTTTCCTTTTAGGAAGTCCTCGTGTTGCACCCCTTTTTCCGCCCGCTTTTCCTTTTAGGAAGTCCTCGTGTTGCACCCCTTTTTCCGCCAGCTTTTCCTTTTTTCCCGCTCTCCCCGTCCGGCGGCCATAACTTTCTCGTCTCTTGTCCGATCCCTTATTATAATATGTTTTCGGAATGGGATTTCTACTTTTGCCCCGCTTTACCTGACGGGTGCGACCATACCAGCACTAATGCACCGGATCCTATCAGAACTCCGAAGTTAAGCGAGCTTGGGCGAGAGCAGTACTAGGATGGGTGACCTCCTGGTAAGTCATCGTGTTGCACCCCTTTTTCGCCCGCTTTTCCTTTTAGGAAGTCCTCGTGTTGCACCCCTTTTTCCGCCCGCTTTTCCTTTTTTCCCGCTCTCCCCGTCCGGCGGCCATAACTTTCTCGTCTCTTGTCCGATCCCTTATTATAATATGTTTTCGGAATGGGATTTCTACTTTTGCCCCGCTTTACCTGACGGGTGCGACCATACCAGCACTAATGCACTGGATCCCATCAGAACTCCGAAGTAAAGCGAGCTTGGGCGAGAGCAGTACTAGGATGGGTGACCTCTTGGAAGTCCTCGTGTTGCACCCCTTTTTCCGCCCGCTTTTCCTTTTTTCCCGCTCTCCCGTCCGGCGGCCATAACTTTCTCGTCTCTTGTCCGATCCCTTATTATAATATGTTTTCGGAATGGGATTTCTACTTTTGCCCCGCTTTACCTGACGGGTGCGACCATACCAGCATTAATGCACCGGATCCCATCAAAACTCCGAAGTTAAGCGAGCTTGGGCGAGAGCGGTACTAGGATGGGTGACCTCCTGGGAAGTCCTTGTGTTGCACCCCTTTTTCCGCGCGCTTTTCCTTTTTTCCCGCTCTCCCCGTCCGGCGGCCATAACTTTCTCGTCTCTTGTCCGATCCCTTATTATAATATGTTTTCGGAATGGGATTTCTACTTTTGCCCCGCTTTACCTGACGGGTGCGACCATACCAGCACTAATGCACCGGATCCTATCAGAACTCGAAGTTAAGCGAGCTTGGGCGAGAGCAGTACTAGGATGGGTGACCTCCTGGGAAGTCCTCGTGTTGCACCCCTTTTTCCGCCCGCTTTTCCTTTTAGGAAGTTCTCGTGTTGCACCCCTTTTTCCGCCCGCTTTTCCTTTTTTCCCGCTCTCCCGTCCGGCGGCCATAACTTTCTCGTCTCTTGTCCGATCCCTTATTATAATATGTTTTCGGAATGGGATTTCTACTTTTGCCCCGCTTTACCTGACTGGTGCGACCATACCAGCACTAATGCACCGGATCCCATCAGAACTCCGAAGTTAAGCGAGCTTGGGCGAGAGCAGTACTAGGATGGGTGACCTCCTGGGAAGTCCTCGTGTTGCACCTCTTTTTCCGCCGCTTTTCCTTTTTTCCCGCTCTCCCCGTCTGGCGGCCATAACTTTCTCGTCTCTTGTCTGATCCCTTATTATAATATGTTTTCGGAATGGGATTTCTACTTTTGCCCCGCTTTACCTGACGGGTGCGACCATACCAGCACTAATGCGCCGGATCCCATCAGAACTCCGAAGTTAAGCGAGCTTGGGCGAGAGCAGTACTAGGATGGGTGACCTCCTTGGAAGTCCTCGTGTTGCACCCCTTTTTCCGCCCGCTTTTCCTTTTTTCCCGCTCTCCCCGTCCGGCGGCCATAACTTTCTCGTCTCTTGTCCGATCCCTTATTATAATATGTTTTCGGAATGGGATTTCTACTTTTGCCCCGCTTTGCCTGACGTGTGCGACCATACCAGCACTAATGCACCGGATCCCATCAGAACTCCGAAGTTAAGCGAGCATGGGCGAGAGCCATACTAGGATGGGTGACCTCCTGGGAAGTTCTCGTGTTGCACCTCTTTTTCCGCCTGCTTTTCGTTTTAGGAAGTCCTCGTGTTGCACCCCTTTTTCCGCCCGCTTTTTTTCCTTTTTTCCCGCTCTCCCCGTCGGCGGTCATAACTTTCTCGTCTCTTGTCCGATCCCTTATTATAATATGTTTTCGGAATGGGATTTCTACTTTTGCCCCGCTTTACCTGACGGGTGCGACCATACCAGCACTAATGCACCGGATCCCATCAGAACTCCGAAGTTAAGCATGCTTGGGCGAGAGCAGTACCAGGATGGGTGACCTCCTGGGAAGTCCTCGTGTTGCACCCCTTTTTCCGCCCGCTTTTCCTTTTAGGAAGTCCTCGTGTTGCACCCCTTTTTCCGCCCGCTTTTCCTTTTAGGAAGTCCTCGTGTTGCACCCCTTTTTCCGCCCGCTTTTCCTTTTTTCCCGCTCTCCCGTCCGGCGGCCATAACTTTCTCGTCTCTTGTCCGATCCCTTATTATAATATGTTTTCGGAATGGGATTTCTACTTTTGCCCCGCTTTATCTAACGGGTGCGACCATACCAGTACTAATGCACCGGATCCTATCAGAACTCCGAAGTTAAGCGAGCTTGGGCGAGAGCAGTACTAGGATAGGTGACCTCCTGGGAAGTCCTCGTGTTGCACCCCTTTTTCCGCCCGCTTTTCCTTTTAGGAAGTCCTCGTGTTGCACCCCTTTTTCCGCCCGCTTTTCCTTTTTTCCCGCTCTCCCCGTCGGCGGCCATAACTTTCTCGTCTCTTGTCCGATCCCTTATTATATATGTTTTCGGAATGGGATTTCTACATTTGCCCTGCTTTACCTGACGGGTGCGACCATACCAGCACTAATGCACCGGATCCCATCAGAATTCCGAAGTTAAGCGAGCTTGGGCGAGAGCAGTACTAGGATGGGTGACCTCCTGGGAAGTCCTCGTGTTGCACCCCTTTTTCCGCCCGCTTTTCCTTTTTTCCCGCTCTCCCGTCCGGCGGCCATCACTTTCTCGTCTCTTGTCCGATCCCTTATTATAATATGTTTTCGGAATGGGATTTCTACTTTTGCCCCGCTTTACCTGACGGGTGCGACCATACCGGCACTAATGCACCGGATCCCATCAGAACTCCGAAGTCAAGCGAGCTTGGGCGAGAGCAGTACTAGGATGGGTGACCTCCTGGGGAGTCCTCGTGTTGCACCCCTTTTTCCGCCCGCTTTTCCTTTTAGGAAGTCCTCGTGTTGCACCCCTTTTTCCGCCCGCTTTTCCTTTTTTCCCGCTCTCCCCGTCCGGCGGCCATAACTTTCTCGTCTCTTGTCCGATCCGTTATTATAATATGTTTTCGGAATGGGATTTCTACTTTTGCCCCGCTTTACCTGACGGGTGCGATCATACCAGCACTAATGCATCGGATCCCATCAGAACTCCGAAGTCAAGCGAGCTTGGGCGAGAGCAGTACTAGGATGGGTGACCTCTTGGGAAGTTCTCGTGTTGCACCCCTTTTTCCGCCCGCTTTTCCTTTTAGGAAGTCCTCGTGTTGCACCCCTTTTTCCGCCTGCTTTTCCTTTTAGGAAGTCCTCGTGTTGCACCCCTTTTTCCGCCCGCTTTTCCTTTTTTCCGCTCTCCCCGTCCGGCGGTCATAACTTTCTCGTCTCTTGTCCGATCCCTTATTATAATATGTTTTCGGAATGGGATTTCTACTTTTGCCCCGCTTTACCTGATGGTTGCGACCATACCAGCACTAATGCACCGGATCCCATCAAAACTCCGAAGTTAAGCGAGCTTGGGCGAGAGCAGTACTAGGATGGGTGACCTCCTGGGAAGTCCTCGTGTTGCACCCCTTTTTCCGCCCGCTTTTCCTTTTAGGAAGTCCTCGTGTTGCACCCCTTTTTCCGCCTGCTTTTCCTTTTAGGAAGTCCTCGTGTTGCACCCCTTTTTCCGCCCGCTTTTCCTTTTTTCCCGCTCTCCCCGTCCGGCAGTCATAACTTTCTCGTCTCTTGTCCGATCCCTTATTATAATATGTTTTCGGAATGGGATTTCTACTTTTGCCCCGCTTTACTTGACGGGTGCGACCATACCAGCACTAATGCACCGGATCCCATCAGAACTCCGAAGTTAAGCATGCTTGGGCGAGAGCAGTACTAGGATGGGTGACCTCCTGGGAAGTCCTCGTGTTGCACCCCTTTTTCCTCCCGCTTTTCCTTTTAGGAAGTCCTCGTGTTGCACCCCTTTTTCCGCCTGCTTTTCCTTTTAGGAAGTCCTCGTTTTGCACCCCTTTTTCCGCCCGCTTTTCCTTTTTTCCCGCTCTCCCCGTCCGGCGGCCATAACTTTCTCGTCTCTTGTCCGATCCCTTATTATAATATGTTTTCGGAATGGGATTTCTACTTTTGCCCTGCTTTACCTGACGGGTGCGACCATACCAGCACTAATGCACCGGATCCCATCAGAACTTCGAAGTTAAGCGAGCTTGGGCGAGAGCAGTACTAGGATGGGTGACCTCCTTGGAAGTCCTCGTGTTGCACCCCTTTTTCCGCCGCTTTTCCTTTTAGGAAGTCCTCGTGTTGCACCCCTTTTTCCGCCCGCTTTTCCTTTTTTCCCGCTCTCCCCGTCCGGCGGCCATAACTTTCTCGTCTCTTGTCCGATCCCTTATTATAATATGTTTTCGGAATGGGATTTCTACTTTTGCCCCGCTTTACCTGATGGGTGCGACCATACCGGCACTAATGCACCGGATCCCATCAGAACTTCGAAGTTAAGCGAGCTTGGGCGAGAGCAGTACAAGGATGGGTGACCTCCTGGGAAGTCCTCGTGTTGCACCCCTTTTTCCGCCCGCTTTTCCTTTTTTCCCGCTCTCCCCGTCCGGCGGCCATAACTTTCTCGTCTCTTGTCCGATCCCTTATTATAATATGTTTTCGGAATGGGATTTCTACTTTTGCCCCGCTTTATCTGACGGGTGCGACTATACCAGCACTTATGCACCGGATCCCATCAGAACTCCGAAGTTAAACGAGCTTGGGCGAGAGCAGTACTAGGATGGGTGACCTCCTGGGAAGTCCTCGTGTTGCACCCATTTTTCCGCGCGCTTTTCCTTTTTTCCCGCTCTCCCCGTCCGGCGGCCATAACTTTCTCGTCTCTTGTCCGATCCCTTATTATAATATGTTTTCGGAATGGGATTACTACTTTTGCCCCGCTTTACCTGACGGGTGCGACCATACCAGTTTACCTGACTTAGCACTAATCCGGTTAAGCAAGCTTGGGCGAGAGCAGTACTAGGATGGGTGACCTCCTGGGAAGTCCTCGTGTTGCACCCCTTTTTCCGCGCGCTTTTCCTTTTTTCCCGCTCTCCCCGTCCGGCGGCCATAACTTTCTCGTCTCTTGTCCGATCCCTTATTATAATATGTTTTCGGAATGGGATTTCTACTTTTGCCCCGCTTTACCTGACGGGTGCGACCATACCAGCACTAATGCACCGGATCCTATCAGAACTCCGAAGTTAAGCGAGCTTGGGCGAGAGCAGTACTAGGATGGGTGACCTCCTGGGAAGTCCTCGTGTTGCACCCCTTTTTCCGCCCGCTTTTCCTTTTAGGAAGTTCTCGTGTTGCACCCCTTTTTCCGCCCGCTTTTCCTTTTTTCCCGCTCTCCCCGTCCGGCGGCCATAACTTTCTCGTCTCTTGTCCGATCCCTTATTATAATATGTTTTCGGAATGGGATTTCTACTTTTGCCCCGCTTTACCTGACTGGTGCGACCATACCAGCACTAATGCACCGGATCCCATCAGAACTCCGAAGTTAAGCGAGCTTGGGCGAGAGCAGTACTAGGATGGGTGACCTCCTGGGAAGTTCTTGTGTTGCACCCCTTTTTCCTCCCGCTTTTCCTTTTAGGAAGTCCTCGTGTTGCACCTCTTTTTCGCCCGCTTTTCCTTTTTTCCCGCTCCCCGTCCGGCGGCCATAACTTTCTCGTCTCTTGTCCGATCCCTTATTATAATATGTTTTCGGAATGGGATTTCTACTTTTGCCCCGCTTTACCTGACGGGTGCGACCATACCAGCACTAATGCACCGGATCCCATCAAAACTCCGAAGTTAAGCGAGCTTGGGCGAGAGCAGTACTAGGATGGGTGACCTCCTGGGAAGTTCTCGTGTTGCACCCCTTTTTCCGCCCGCTTTTCCTTTTAGGAAGTCCTCGTGTTGCACCCCTTTTTCCGCCTGCTTTTCCTTTTAGGAAGTCCTCGTGTTGCACCCCTTTTTCCGCCCGCTTTTCCTTTTTTCCCGCTCTCCCCGTCCGGCGGCCATAACTTTCTCGTCTCTTGTCCGATCCCTTATTATAATATGTTTTCGGAATGGGATTTCTACTTTTGCCCCGCTTTACCTGACGGGTGCGACCATACCAGCACTAATGCACCGGATCCCATCAGAACTCCGAAGTTAAGCATGCTTGGGCGAGAGCAGTACTAGGATGGGTGACCTCCTGGGAAGTCCTCGTGTTGCACCCCTTTTTCCGCCCGCTTTTCCTTTTTTCCCGCTCTCCCGTCCGGCGGCCATAACTTTCTCGTCTCTTGTCCGATCCCTTATTATAATATGTTTTCGGAATGGGATTTCTACTTTTGCCCCGCTTTACCTAACGGGTGCGACCATACCAGCACTAATGCACCGGATCCCATCAGAACTCCGAAGTTAAGCGAGCTTGGGCGAGAGCAGTACTAGGATGGGTGACCTCCTGGGAAGTTCTCGTGTTGCACCCCTTTTTCCGCCCGCTTTTCCTTTTAGGAAGTCCTCGTGTTGCACCCCTTTTTCCGCCTGCTTTTCCTTTTAGGAAGTCCTCGTGTTGCACCCCTTTTTCCGCCCGCTTTTCCTTTTTTCCCGCTCTCCCCGTCCGGCGGCCATAACTTTCTCGTCTCTTGTCCGATCCCTTATTATAATATGTTTTCGGAATGGGATTTCTACTTTTGCCCCGCTTTACCTGACGGGTGCGACCATACCAGCACTAATGCACCGGATCCCATCAGAACTCCGAAGTTAAGCATGCTTGGGCGAGAGCAGTACTAGGATGGGTGACCTCCTGGGAAGTCCTCGTGTTGCACCCCTTTTTCCGCCCGCTTTTCCTTTTTTCCCGCTCTCCCCGTCCGGCGGCCATAACTTTCTCGTCTCTTGTCCGATCCCTTATTATAATATGTTTTCGGAATGGGATTTCTACTTTTGCCCCGCTTTATCTGACGGGTGCGACTATACCAGCACTTATGCACCGGATCCCATCAGAACTCCGAAGTTAAGCGAGCTTGGGCGAGAGCAGTACTAGGATGGGTGACCTCCTGGGAAGTCCTCGTGTTGCACCCATTTTTCCGCGCGCTTTTCCTTTTTTCCCGCTCTCCCGTCCGGCGGCCATAACTTTCTCGTCTCTTGTCCGATCCCTTATTATAATATGTTTTCGGAATGGGATTACTACTTTTGCCCCGCTTTACCTGACGGGTGCGACCATACCAGCACTAATGCACCGGATCCTATCAGAACTCCGAAGTTAAGCAAGCTTGGGCGAGAGCAGTACTAGGATGGGTGACCTCCTGGGAAGTCCTCGTGTTGCACCCCTTTTTCCGCGCGCTTTTCCTTTTTTCCCGCTCTCCCCGTCCGGCGGCCATAACTTTCTCGTCTCTTGTCCGATCCCTTATTATAATATGTTTTCGGAATGGGATTTCTACTTTTGCCCCGCTTTACCTGACGGGTGCGACCATACCAGCACTAATGCACCGGATCCTATCAGAACTCCGAAGTTAAGCGAGCTTGGGCGAGAGCAGTACTAGGATGGGTGACCTCCTGGGAAGTCCTCGTGTTGCACCCCTTTTTCCGCCCGCTTTTCCTTTTAGGAAGTTCTCGTGTTGCACCCCTTTTTCCGCCCGCTTTTCCTTTTTTCCCGCTCTCCCCGTCCGGCGGCCATAACTTTCTCGTCTCTTGTCCGATCCCTTATTATAATATGTTTTCGGAATGGGATTTCTACTTTTGCCCCGCTTTACCTGACTGGTGCGACCATACCAGCACTAATGCACCGGATCCCATCAGAACTCCGAAGTTAAGCGAGCTTGGGCGAGAGCAGTACTAGGATGGGTGACCTCCTGGGAAGTTCTTGTGTTGCACCCCTTTTTCCTCCCGCTTTTCCTTTTAGGAAGTCCTCGTGTTGCACCTCTTTTTCCGCCCGCTTTTCCTTTTTTCCCGCTCTCCCCGTCCGGCGGCCATAACTTTCTCGTCTCTTGTCCGATCCCTTATTATAATATGTTTTCGGAATGGGATTTCTACTTTTGCCCCGCTTTACCTGACGGGTGCGACCATACCAGCACTAATGCACCGGATCCCATCAAAACTCCGAAGTTAAGCGAGCTTGGGCGAGAGCAGTACTAGGATGGGTGACCTCCTGGGAAGTTCTCGTGTTGCACCCCTTTTTCCGCCCGCTTTTCCTTTTAGGAAGTCCTCGTGTTGCACCCCTTTTTCCGCCTGCTTTTCCTTTTAGGAAGTCCTCGTGTTGCACCCCTTTTTCCGCCCGCTTTTCCTTTTTTCCCGCTCTCCCCGTCCGGCGGCCATAACTTTCTCGTCTCTTGTCCGATCCCTTATTATAATATGTTTTCGGAATGGGATTTCTACTTTTGCCCCGCTTTACCTGACGGGTGCGACCATACCAGCACTAATGCACCGGATCCCATCAGAACTCCGAAGTTAAGCATGCTTGGGCGAGAGCAGTACTAGGATGGGTGACCTCCTGGGAAGTCCTCGTGTTGCACCCCTTTTTCCGCCCGCTTTTCCTTTTTTCCCGCTCTCCCCGTCCGGCGGCCATAACTTTCTCGTCTCTTGTCCGATCCCTTATTATAATATGTTTTCGGAATGGGATTTCTACTTTTGCCCCGCTTTACCTAACGGGTGCGACCATACCAGCACTAATGCACCGGATCCCATCAGAACTCCGAAGTTAAGCGAGCTTGGGCGAGAGCAGTACTAGGATGGGTGACCTCCTGGGAAGTTCTCGTGTTGCACCCCTTTTTCCGCCCGCTTTTCCTTTTAGGAAGTCCTCGTGTTGCACCCCTTTTTCCGCCTGCTTTTCCTTTTAGGAAGTCCTCGTGTTGCACCCCTTTTTCCGCCCGCTTTTCCTTTTTTCCCGCTCTCCCCGTCCGGCGGCCATAACTTTCTCGTCTCTTGTCCGATCCCTTATTATAATATGTTTTCGGAATGGGATTTCTACTTTTGCCCCGCTTTACCTGACGGGTGCGACCATACCAGCACTAATGCACCGGATCCCATCAGAACTCCGAAGTTAAGCATGCTTGGGCGAGAGCAGTACTAGGATGGGTGACCTCCTGGGAAGTCCTCGTGTTGCACCCCTTTTTCCGCCCGCTTTTCCTTTTTTCCAGCTCTCCCCGTCCGGCGGCCATAACTTTCTCGTCTCTTGTCCGATCCCTTATTATAATATGTTTTCGGAATGGGATTTCTACTTTTGCCCCGCTTTACCTAACGGGTGCGACCATACCAGCACTAATGCACCGGATCCCATCAGAACTCCGAAGTTAAGCGAGCTTGGGCGAGAGCAGTACTAGGATGGGTGACCTCCTGGGAAGTCCTCGTGTTGCACCCCTTTTTCCGCATGCTTTTCCTTTTAGGAAGTCCTCGTGTTGCACCCCTTTTTCCGCCCGCTTTTCCTTTTTTCCCGCTCTCCCCGTCCGGCGGCCATAACTTTCTCGTCTCTTGTCCGATCCCTTATTATAATATGTTTTCGGAATGGGATTTCTACTTTTGCTCCGCTTTACCTGACGGGTGCTATCATACCAGCACTAATGCACCGGATCCCATCAGAACTCCGAAGTTAAGCGAGCTTGGGCGAGAGCAGTACTAGGATGGGTGACCTCCTGGGAAGTTCTCGTGTTGCACCCCTTTTTCCGCCCGCTTTTCCTTTTAGGAAGTCCTCGTGTTGCACCCCTTTTTCCGCCCGCTTTTCCTTTTTTCCCGCTCTCCCCGTCCGGCGGCCATAACTTTCTCGTCTCTTGTCCGATCCCTTATTATAATATGTTTTCGGAATGGGATTTCTACTTTTGCCCCGCTTTACCTAACGGGTGCGACCATACCAGCACTAATGCATCGGATCCCATCAGAACTCCGAAGTTAAGCGAGCTTGGGCGAGAGCAGTACTAGGATGGGTGACCTCCTGGGAAGTGCTCGTGTTGCACACATTTTTCCGCCTGCTTTTCCTTTTAGGAAGTCCTCGTGTTGCACCCCTTTTTCCGCATGCTTTTCCTTTTAGGAAGTCCTCGTGTTGCACCCCTTTTTCCGCCCGCTTTTCCTTTTTTCCCGCTCTCCCCGTCCGGCCATAAGTATGAGTATATACTTATAACAGTGGATTATGTATCCAAGTGTACTTATAAATGACAATAAGGTGGTGGAGAGATTTCTACAAAAGAACATCTTCACACGCTTTGGCATCCCAAGGGTACTTATCAGTGATGGAGGGTCTCACTTCTGCAATAAGCTATTGGAAAAGATATTTAAAAAGTATAGAGTAATCCATAAAATCACTATAGCTTATCATCCTCAATCAAATGGACAAGTAGAAGTGCAAAAGACTGTCAATGAGTCTAGGAAAAATTTAAGTTTAAAGCTTAATGATGCTCTATGGGCTTTCCAAACTCATATTGGAATGTCACCATTTAGAATGGTATATGGCAATGGATGTCACCAGTTACAGCATAAGTCATACTGGTATGTAAGGCTTCTAAAGATGGATTATGACAAAGCAGGGAAGAAGAGACTTCTACAATTAGATGAAATAGATGAATGGCGTCTTGAGGTATATGAAAACCATGAGATGTAAGCAAAAAATGAAGTATTACCATGACAAAAGATTGTTAAGATGGAGTTTAAACCTGCACAATATGTGCTGCTATACAACACCAAACTTAGCTTATTTCTAGGAAAGTTAATGTCTAGATGGTCTGGACCATTTAGAGTGAAGAGTGTGTCCCCTTATGGAGCTGTTGAGTTGTTTGATAACAAGTCTACTGACTCTTTTGTTGTTAATGGTTAGAGACTCAAACACTATTTGGGGGCCGACATCCACAGGCCAAGGGAGATATCCTATATCTTTGATCTTGTAGAGATGATGGAAAAATTCTAAACCAAGCTTACCATGGTCGATTCTAACGACCCTAAATAAAGCAATCTCGTTACACAATCAAATTATAAAACTCAATTAATTCAATTGAGTTTAAATTGACAAATTGTGTAAATTTTCTGATAAAAATCAAGTTATTGTTTCGTTAGATTTTCAATTTCAAAAGGACTTGAAGTAGAGAATTTTAAGCCAATAAATCATCATGATTGCCAAAAGCCTCACCACAACTAAAGACCATTAGTGGCGATGCATAAAGACATTTCGCCTTAAAGAGTAAAAGTAACATGGCGATATTACATACTTCGATACAATTTATTGCCAACTTAAAGTAGCATGGTGATATTCTATATCTTTGTTGTCTCATTTTGTATAGTTTAGGCGATCAAGGTTATTGTTGCCTGACACTATAACTTTGAGGCAAAATCAAATTCTTTCGCTTGCTTTTATCATTTGTTCTTGCCAAAACTTAGGCAACATACTTATGTTTTCAACATTTCACCATCTAGTGTCGCCTTGTTTCATTTGACGTGACGACACTAGGAAGTGACACGTATGGCGATGTTTTAAAATCTCATCAGTTGTGTCGCCTGAAATTAATTTGATGTGGCGAAGCCTAAATCTTTATGCCTTCTCCTAGCTTGATCATCATTACATCTAGTTTACTATTATTTAAAAATAAACTCAAATCAGACTGTTTTAATCTACTGCATTTGATAATGCTAAATCTCTTTGAACTTGAAATTGCAATTGTTCGAAACTTTTCTGTCGATTACCTTCAGATATTCTTGTTACTTCGATTCAGCAACCAAGGTATGTTTTTTCTTCATGTTCATTTTACTTACCGTTGGTTATTATTTTTTTCTATGTGATTGGAATTTGAGATTTATATGACAACAGATTAGGGTTTCTATTCAGAAGGAATTATTACCAAACAGGAGAATTTTGGCAGATGTGGGATGCATAAATGTGAATGAAAGTCCAAGCCAGCTTGTGAAGTATCAAATTCCCAGGAAGGAGAAAGATCCTGGCAAGTTCACTATACCTCTAACAATTGGAGATAGGTTCAAGGGAAGGGCTCTGTGTGATTTAAGAGCCAACATAAGCCTGATGCCTTTGGCCATTTATGAAAGGTTAGGCGTAGGACATTTCAGACCCGTCAATGTCCTACTTCAACTTGCAGACAGATTTTTCACTCATGCCAAGGGAGTTGTGGAAGATGTTATAGTTACAGTGAAAAAAATTATGTTTACTGTGGACTTCGTGGTACTTGATAAGGAAGTAGATGAATATGTGCCATTGCTACTTGGAAGGCCATTTTTTAGAACTGGAAGAGCTTTAAATGGGTAGCTTTAAATTTGATACTTGTGAAGTATCAAATTCCCTCCATCAAACAAGTATGAATATATACTTGTAGTTGTAGATTATGTATCTAAATGAGTAGAAGTTGTTGCTTGTGTTTCTAATGATGGTAAAATGGTGGAGAAATTTCTGCAGAAGAATATCTTCACTCGTTTTGGCATACCTAGGGTCTTAATCAGTGATGGAGGGTCTCATTTCTATAACAAGCTATTGGAAAAAGCACTCAAAAAGTATGGGGTAGTCCATAAGGTTACCACAACTTATCATTCACAAGCAAATGGTCAAGCAGAAGTCTATAATAGAGAATTGAAAAGAATCCTGCAAAAGACTGTAAATGAGTCCAGAAAATATTGGAGTTTCAAGTTAGATGATGTTTTGTGGGCTTACAGTACAACTTTCAAAACTCCTATTGGAATGTCCCCATTTCGAATGGTTTATGTCAAAGGTTGCCATTTGCCAGTGGAGTTAGAGCACAAGTCATATTGGGCAGTAAAATTGTTGAATATGGACTCTGATAAGGCATGTAAACAAAGACTTCTTCAGTTTGATGAAATGGATGAATGACGATTGGAAACTTATGAGAATCATGAGATATACAAGCAGAGAATAAAAAATTATCATGACAAGAAAATTGTTAAGAGAGAGTTCAGGCCATGGCAGTATGTGTTTTAGTATAACACTAAACTCAGCCTATTTCCAGGAAAGCTAAAATCTAGATGGTCTGGACCATTTAAGGTGAAAAGTGTTTCCCCATATGGAGCCATAGAGTTTTTTGATAATAAGTCCACTGATTCTTTTATGGTTAATGGACAAAAGGCTCAAACATTATCTAGGAGGAGATATTTACAAGACTAGAGAAGTTTTATACATATTTGATCCTGGACATATGATGGAAAGATCATGAAACAAACTTACCATGATCGATGCTAACGACCCTAAACAAAGCATTCTCTTTACACAAATAAATTATAATTGATATCTTGCTTATATTGCTTAATTGTGTAAAAATTTTGACTAATCAAGTTCATGTTTTGTAAGGATTATATTTTCAGGAGAGCTTGAAAAGGAAGTTTGAATTAGGAGGCGTTAAATCATCAACATTGCCAAGTCATCTCACCAAAATGACTTTTATTATGGCGAGAACCATCAGAATTCGCTTTAAGTAATATGTGAGATTGGTGACATGTGGAAATTTTGCCAAGATGATATCGCCAAGAGACAGGTGAAGTTCATTTTTCATGCCTGAAAATTTTCCTGATAATTCCAAGAAGAAGGCGAGACATTTAAGACCACGCCTTACATTCTGCCTAACACAAAATAATCGGAAGTGACACATCTGATATCGCCCTTGTACCTCGCCACACAGGTATGTATTTTGGCGACATTCTTTTCATTTCGTCGAAACATTTCGTAGAATGATCATATTAATTTGGCAAATTTAAGATATGTCGTCTTATGTATCGCTTATGCTAAACACTTTTTGGCGAGTTGTTTGCTTTTCGGTTCTTCTTTTGCCCATCTCATCTATGTGGCGAAATGAATTTATTTCGATTGCTTATTTCGGTTAAAAGTTCAAATCATTAATGTGAGTTTGACTTCGTATCGCCTTAGTTGTCGCAGGGAAGGATGTTGTAATGGCAAAGAAAATCTTTGTCGCCAATAATTCGATGTCCATTCGCCAGATTTGAGGCGACATAAAACATGTCGCCTAATTCCACTGATGTGTCGAAATAGGATGGCGATACGTGGGTGCGTATTTAAATGACCGCCTCTGAGAAGGCGAGGTCGATTCTTTACGCCTTCCCCTACTCTTATCATCATTACATCTAGTTTGCATTCCTTTTAAAACCCAGAAACAAATTTGTTACCGTTATTCTCTCTACACATTCTATTTGTTTTGAAATTGGAAATAAACCCTAGTGTGCGATTTCATAGTTTTCCACAGCAATTGAATAAGGTATGTTCATCTAAATTCTGAATCACTCTTATTAATGTTCATACTCGCTACTTGTTTCTCTCTTGTTGTGTGAAATTTTGATTGCTACAAATTAGGGTTTAGTTCAGATGAGAATGAGTTTTGTTGGGTTTGTTTGATGGTTGCTCATATTGATTCCTTGTGTTAATGATGATGATATACTCTGATAAGCTGTTGATTAAGGGGAATTTCTTGACATTGTTTGATGTTAACAAACTAAGGATTATAAATTTGAGAATGCATTTGCTTATTAGAGTCGATTTATTGCTGATGTCGAAAATACATGATGGTTTATCATTCTGTTTAATTGAAAAATCTCCCGAGACCCCTTCTACATCAAATGTTGATAAAGGGATGAAATCAGTGGGAAAGTCTGTGTAGAAATCCCATTATTTTGTTATTGGAAAAGAAGTATAACTAAAATCTCCTATCGCTAGAAAAGAGAAGAAGGTGAAGGCTGTTTCATCTAAAGCTGTTAAGGAAAATGTGCAGATTAAAAGCCCAATACAAAAGGATAATTTGCAGTTCTGGCAGGAGAAGGGCATGATTATAGAAGAATTTGAGGATAAGTGGTTTGAAAAATATCTTTGGGCTTGGGGTATGAAGAGGTTAATTGCCAAACCAAAGACTGTGAATGCTACACTGGTGGAAGAATTCTATAATGAGGCTCCAGCAAATTTGGACAGCCCTTTTGTTTTTAGGGGAATGACAGTAGATTTTTCAGTGGATAGCATTTATGATTACTATGGCTTGATGACTTCAGATCTTCAGGGTGACAGAGTGATGAGATCTGCAGCTCTCACCGATGAGGAGTTAGAAGCTTTACGGAAGTTCCCTAATTCTACAAATGAAGGAACTGATGTATTGGCAAGTGAATTGGATATTCACTTAGTTATATGTTTGACTTGGTTGAGAGACAACATCATGCCAAGGTGTAAAGGAAGCAGGTTTACACGAGATGAAAAGAAGTTTCTCTATGATTTTTATCAAGCTTAGTTTATTCATCTGGGCCAATTGATTTCCTCTGAATTGAAGAAAAGAGTCTACAACATGAGGAAGGAGAAAAGTCATCAACACACTCTATACTTTCCTTCTTTGATTACTGGAATATTAGAGAGATATGGAGTGAAAACCAAAAAGAGAGATGTATGGTTGGTAGACTCTAAGCCACACACTGGGGAGCTTGAACTGAGGTTATGGAAAAGTAAAGGAGGCAAGGATAATCCTTATGATGAAGCCATAGAGAGAGTGATAGAATTAAAGGCACTCAGGGAGGCCAAGAAGGGTTCTGCGAAGAAGAGTAAGTTTTCTTCTCCTCCTCCACTACCACAATCAGTCTCGAAACCAGCTCAAGCCATAGCTCAAGCAGACCTCAAAGAAAGTGAACAACCTAGGGGACCTCTTACTTGAAATCATTTGGAAGAGTTAGTCAATACTTTAGTGGATAGAAGGGTTGAAGAACGGATCTCTGAGTTCTTCAATAAAATTATTGATCCAAATAAGTTTGTGAAGATGTGGGAGTTGTATAAGAAGAACCAGGATGCTCTAAGGGTTGGTTTTTCCAAGTTTGCTTGAGGAATGGCTATTGGAAAAGAAAGAGTGCAGAAAGTGAATCCTGATGAAATTCAGACCCTAGTATTTGATAAAAAGGAGCTAGTTGACAGTCAACTTGATACAACTAGTCAACTGGATGATTTAACTGCTATGGGTCATTTTATGGATAGAGACACAAGTAGAGATGAGAGTCAGCTAAGAACCTGGGAGATCAGTTTGACTTGGCTTTGGAAAGAGCTACTTGTCAGATTGTGGATGAGGATAAGAATTTGAATAGAAAAGGAAAAGAAGTAGCAGTGGAACCTGAAGCCATTGAAAATGATGATTCGGACTCTTCAGCTTTTGAAGAGATAGACACTGTTAAGATAGAGGAACAAAGTAGGTTGTTAGCCTTCTATGCTGAAGCAGCTGGCAAACCTATCTCCGTCCAGGAAAAAGGAGAAGGTTCAGGTTCTCAAGTAGAACAAGAGGTGCAAGTGGTCGAAGATGCACATTCACTGATAGTTTCTAAAGTTGCTGATCAGGAAACTTTGTTTTACACTTGCCAAGTTCCAGAATCTTTTGGACTTGTCAAGTGTTCAACTTTGCCTCCCTCTCTATATGTTGAGGATTATATTCCACGTCTATATATTCTACATTCTGAAGTTCAAGAGTTAGTAAACTTAGCTAGGATGGGTCAACTATAGTAGTAGATAGATACACCAGTACAACCTTCAGATCTTTTAGCTTTAGTGCCTATTCTCCTGCCTACTCTTCTTTCTCAGGTACCTTATGATGATGACAATGAGATATTTTATTCTCTTAGTTTGTGCATAAATGAGGATATAGAAGTAAAATGCGTTTTGGTTGAGGATGATGTTAGTGAAGAAGAATTCACTACACTAATACTAGACAAAGATACAGTTGATCTAAATCTTCACTCTTTCACAATGAATTTAGAAGCATTGAAGATTTGGGATAGAAACTGTAACGTTTCAGTTTGGGATACAGGCTCAGTTGTGATTTCTCCTAACCCTTTGCGTATAGAATTCTTCATGAATATGAGGGAGTTTGCTGAAAGATCTCAGGTTATAGTCATCCCTCCTTCAGTAGGCAGAAAAAGGAAGATTATAGCCCTTGAACCTGAGGAAGTCAGTGATGCTGAAGATATTGTACCATCTTTTATTGAGAAGCAATCTGCTCTAGTTCATTCCAGGAAAAGTGTGAGGGACCACAAGAAGAAGAAGGCACAAAAGGAGACACCATCCAAACGAGTCACAAGATCAACAGCTGTTCAAGCTTCTAAAGCTGTTTCTGACGTTGAGATCTGAACTCTTATTTTGGAAAAATTGAAACTTAGAAAGCCAGTTTCCAGCACTACTGCAACCATTCCTTCATCTCCAACGATTTCTCAGCCAAAGAAAAAGAAGTTGATATCAAAATCTCGAAAACAGGAATCAACTCAGAATGAAGAGAAAAATTTAGATGATTTTTAAATCATGATTAGATTGTAATTTTTATTTGTTTAGACTTTTAAACTTTGATTTTGTTTGTCTTTTTGTTTCAAGAGTAATGTGAATACTTTGAGCCATTTTGATTTCTTTGGTTTAAATCAATAGTAATGTGTATGATGTTTGTGGTATTTTAGTTTTTAGGCTGTTAAAGTGGTAATGTGATTGTTTTACTCAGAGAATTTTTCTGGAACAAAGTTGGGGGGGGGGGTTTTCTTTCCCCAAGTCCAAGCTATATCTTTTGCAAGGTCTGTCAATCTTGTTTAGTCATGAGTTGCATTATATTTCAAGACCAAATGCTGATTTGCAGGTTGATTGGAGCTTAAGGCTTTCAAATTTGGATTCAGACGTGATGACAATATATCATTCACCTCGCCTACCAGTTTTCTTTGATTCAGGCGAATTTCTTTTGTATCGTCTACAGGCAATCGTAATGTCTTTGGTAAAGGCGACATCTTATATTTTGCTTTAATGATTTGATTCTAACTCTAGCGATACTTCCTATGTCGTCTGATTCTATTGCCTGTAGGAAATTGTTTCAATATGACATATCGCCTGATATGTCACTCTGATATGGCGATAAACCTTATTTCGCCTCTTTATGTCGCTAGGGGATGACGATTTAACTATTTTCACTTGCTATTAATGGTTAATTTTGCTTATTTTTGTTCTACATTCTTTAATTATGGCGACATCATACATTGCTTTATGGCGACACTAAGGTACATTCTTCTTCTCTGAACTATGTAATTTCTCTTCTCCTTTCTCCCTCAATTTTCTATTATTCTCTTGTGCATTGAGGACACTGCTTTCTTTTAAGTTAGTGGTGGGATAGCAATCACATTGCTAGTTTTAGGTGAATTTTTTTAAGGATATTATAGGTCTGAGTGCATGATTGCGCTTATATTGTACATAATTTAGAGTGATTTAATTTTTATAAAAATGGTTTTTCAAACAGAAAAATAAGTGTTCAAAATGAGCAGTTTGATGGGCAATTTTGAAAAGTTTCTTTGAACACTAATAAGATTCTGGTCAAATTTGGATTGTGAACAAGTTGATGAGTTTTGATAAGGAAAGAGTGGAGAAAACCTTGGGTGGTATGTGAGGTTTGAGCTTCATACTATGCCTTTTTCTTTATGAGAGGGGTTAATTTTATTCTCTTTCTTATTAAACACATTTTCCGATAAGTTTCTTTTCAATTGAATTAGAACCTTCATAGGTTTGCTTTGAATTTCTCATACATTCCTGAAGTGTACAGGGCATTGGTCGGGTGAGGATCTGTCTAAATTCTACTAAGGATCATGATCTAATTTGAGAGAGTGAGTGAAACTACTAAAAAGCCTTTGCCTACTTGATATAACCAGACCTTGATATCTTGTGAGGTAAACTATTTTGTTTCCATCTTCATCAAAACCTTTTCTTGGGTCCCTAATCCAATCCGAACCATAAAGAAAGAGACATGATCTTAATCCTTCCCTTTGGACTTACCATTAAATTGGGGATGAAAAGATGGGAAGTGAGGATGTACTAAATGGAGTTTCTGAGAAAATTGAAGGATGAAAAGCTAAAAAAAGGGTTGTACAAAAGGGCTGTGAATAAGAATGAAAGAGCCTCTGATAATAAAGTGGACAATTATATATAAATAAAGGAGTGTTGTTCATGAAGTATCATTGAGTGGGGAAACACTAGAGAGTGAAAAATAGAGGGATTGAGAGGAATTTATTGGTATGTTCAAATTTTGAATCCTTTTTATTATTCCCTTTCTTTCATTAACTAACTTAGCCCCATTTTCCCTATATTTGCAAACCAGAGATTCTAAGGTAGAAAGACAGGCAGTTCCAAACTTAGGAACCTCTAAGTGTTGTACAATGTATGTGTGAAATTCAATAATCGTGAGGTTCTTAAATTTTCTTCATACGTGCTTGTGAAACACTAGAATCACATTTGCTTTAGTACCTAACTGTGATTCTTAAAAGTGAATAGTGTGTTATGTGAAAAAACCTTAGGATTCCGAGTGATCAAATACTTTATAAGAGACTACAGTGAGGAAGTAGTTTCAAAACTCTAACACTTGGATCTTCTCAGATACTTTGCAATATGAAGAAAATAACCAGGTTTGAATTAGTTGATTTGAAAATTTTAAGAAGAGTTGGTCACTGTTTGGAAAATTTTCAAATATGCTTGACGAGTCGCTTTGAATTATGTTTACAAGTTTGCACTGATTGTTGTCTCAGTTAGTATTTAGTCAGTTGCTTGGGGACAAGCAAAAGACTAAGTTGGGGCTAATTGATAAGTCTAGAATTTACCTATATTCTAATATATTTTATAAGTTTAAATACATAGGAATTGAGCTTAAAAGTTGAGATATTAAATGGATTTCTAGTAATTATAGACTATTTTATTGAGACAGGGACTTGGATGAAAAGATTTGGAAAAGAAGTTAAAATAAGCGAAAATTGGGACAAAAAAAGGGATTAAATGGATATTCATCCAAACTCAAGGTTTTGGCGAAATGTTGCAAGTATGTTGCTTTCAATCTCGCCGGACATCCATAGAAGAGGGTGACAAGAAGGGCGAGTTAAGTAAGCACCGCCTTCAAGTAAAGCTGTAGAGGCGACATGAAGGGTCTTGCCTACAAGATGTTGCCAACTCAGGCGAAATTATCAGGCAACTAAAGAGAATATCGCCTAAAGAGAAGAAGAGCTAGGCAAATTAAGTTAGCTGAATAATGGAATTCCCTTACAAGAGATTGCTAATTGAAAGCGACAAATGAGCTTCTCGCCTAAGGTGTAAAATTGAGCGATGCTAATCAGGCGAGAAGAAATCAATTCGCCTAGCTAATTGACGAGAAAAGAGGCGAGAATCAAGTCATTTCGCCTACATCAACTACCAAGAGGCGATTATATCTGACGAATATTGTGAAATGTCATTTTAAGTTCAAGCAGAGGAACATGTGACATAAAAGGAGAATTTAGTACTTCGCCAATTTGTGTTTCTTTAGTAGTTTTATTTCAAAATTGCCACTGAGAAAACTCTATAAATAGCAGTTTAGTTGAAGCAATTAGAACCTTTTGAAAATTTATCAATCAGAGCTAAAATTCTAGAATCTCCTGTTCATTCTTAAGAGTTTTATTTCGTTGAAGTTTCTGAAAGAAGCTTTGTACTCCGTTTTCTGTGATCATTGAGATTTAGCTTGAAGATAGCGAAGCGAAGACTGTGACATCATCCAACTTCTATCTTCTTTGGTAAGATTTAGATCTTATAACATATCGATGATGATTTTGAGAAAAATTGAATAAGCTGAAGTAGATATGTTAGTTAATAGCTTTGTGTGCTTGCTGTGATCTGTTGTTGATTGTGATTCTAATTGTGAAAATTTGGTTCAAATTATAGTCAGATTTGCTGAGTTTTCATGTGATTATTGAATTACAAGAATGAGAGTTAAGTGATTTTGTTATTCTGTTGCTCAATTTAGATCAGACATGACAATTGAGTTTCAGATCTAAGAATAGAGGATCATTGTACTAGAGATACACAATAGATCTGGTTTTCTATAGATTGTGCTTATTAGTTACATGAATTGTAGTATAGAGATATATGCAATTGTGTGACTCAATCTGATAGTTTGAATCGAGATATCTTCTAGCAGATAATTGATGATGATCTAGATTGTGAATTTGAAATCTAGAGTTGAATTAACAAATTAGAGGATGAATAACAACAGAAAGTAGTAAATCAATTTGAATTCATTTGAGATCATTGAATTACTGAGCATAAATCTTTGTTTTGGTTAAAAGATCTCAGAAGTGTCTTAAAACTTAGATCAAACCTATGAACTTTACAATTCCGCTGTTATTGAATTCTTTTGACAATTCGAATAAAATCTCGATCTCATTCTTTCTTTCCAACAAACAATCCTTATGGAGACAATATCTTTAAAATTACAATAGACGTTGATAGGAATACTATTTTCTTGTGTCATTTTATATGTCAGTAAATTCCTCATCATGTTTCTTTGTTAGTTTAATTTCAAAATTGCAACTGAGTGAACTCCATAAGTAGAAGCTCAGTTGATGCAATTAGAACATTTTGACAGTCTTAGATATTTTCAAGAACTTTTTATGCGTTCATATAGTTTTATTCAGTAAAGTTTCTTAGAGAAGTTTGTGCTTTGTTTTCATTGATTTTTGAGAATTGGCTTGAATTTTGAGAAGGTGAAGACTGTGACAGAATTTAATTTCCATCTTCCTTGGTAAGATTTCGATCTAATAGCATAACGATGATGAATCTGTGTTATATTGAAAATGCTGAAGTAGTTATGCTTAGCTAATAGCTCTGGTTGATTTGCTAAGATCTATTGTTATTTCTAGATTTGATTGCATAATTCTTGTTTAATCATAGTCGGATTCATTGAGTTTTCATGAGCTAATTGAATTATGAGAACGTGAGTTAAGTAATCTTGTTATGATGCTTATTCTAGTCCACAAATGGCATCTAAGTATCAGATCTAAGAACCTAGGATCATAGCTCTAGAGATAAACAACTAGATCCAATTTTCTACAGATTATGCTTGATCAGTTAACTGAATTGTAGTATAAAGATATATGCAATATGTTAACGAGGATTTGTTAAATCGAATCGAGACATGTTTAACAGATAATTGTTGATGATCTAGGTTGTGAATCTGAGATCTATAGTCGAATTATGCAATTTAAGATGATAATAGGCAATAGAGATTAGCAGATCAACTTGATCTTTGTTGAATCAGTCGAATATTGAGTACTTGTTTTCTCAGTCATTTTGTTCTAGTTGTCAAAATCGTCTAAAAATCTTACTGAAATTCTATGATCTTTACAATTTTGTTTTCCTGATTAATTCTTTTTACAATTCAATTTAGATCTTGATCGAATTCTTTCTTTCCAAAATAAACAATCCCTATGGAGACGATATCATTAAATCTACAATTAGACGTTGATAGAATTTTTATAATAGTGTAGCAAAAACCTTCATTAGAGGGTAAAACAGTCATTTTAAAGACATCCTAATTTTCATGTCAGCTCTAATGTTTTAAATATTTTCTATAGGGAGGGTATTTTCAGAACCAAAACGGGAATTTACATTGATTAAGTAATTAATTTTCAAATGGGGTGAATTTTACAATTAGCAGATTCTGGTGGGCTTTAGCTATAAAAATTCATTCTGATTAGGGGTTAAACTTCATTCTCTCATTCTAAATTCCCAAACCCATGAATTTGATATTTCTCTCAACTCACTAGAATCCTAGAAACCCTAATCAGAAAATTTCATCTCTCAAGTCTTCGTCCAAGCAATCTGGTGTTTATCGAGTGGTATCATAGGCGTCCTATTAGAGTTGTTTCTCACCTTTGATTCCTCTCGTTTTCAAGGTAGATTTTATAGATTGATTTTTGATCAATTAGAGTTTTTTTGAAGAGAAGATTTTTAAACATAATAGAGTCACTTCACGAGTCTTTAAACTGATTTCTTGATGTCTCTAGCTGACCATGATTTTGAAACCCTAACTTTCTTATTTTTTTATTTGTTCGAGTTTGGTTTTGATTTTTGTTCTTTCCGTTTGCTAGGTGACAGAGTTGGTAATCACTAGCCGGAGTAGTTTTGTGGTGGATTAGCAATTTTGAGATTAGTAGCCATGTTTAAGCCCTCACGTATATTTTTTTTTGTCTGATAATGATGCTGCATTAATCTGAAATGAAAGTTATACGAATTAAAATTAATTAGCTGTAATAGGCTGAAATAAGATTCTGATACATTCGGCTAGACTTCTATTTTATCTGTGTTCTATTCTAGTATCATTGTGCTGCTGAAAATTCTAGTTGTGTGTTGCTTTATATGTTTATTAAGTTTTTGATGTTGTTTGGATATTGAAATATAAACTGTGATAACCTGAAATGAAAGCCCTGTCTATAGTATAATAGTGATAAGATTGGCATACCGCATGGAGAGATGTATACATTACGTGATAACGTACAGGCCTTGAATTGCCTATTTTCTGTCCTATTTTCAGGCCTTAATACGTGACCCTATCAACTTTTCTAGGGTCTTTGTCCTATTTCTGGAGTTTTGTTCACTATATACTATTTGTTTCTAGTTTTGTAATTTTGTTATTAACCTAAGCATGGACATAATTGTCACATCCAAATTTTTGGGATAAACAATTCAATGTTTCCGAACCGATTTTGACATTCCATGTTATGAACACTTTTTTGTGATTCTTGAAACTTGTGAGAGTAATTGAAATGATATATTGCTTATGGAATTTTTATAAGATTGTTTATCAATGTTGTTTTGGTCTTACATCTAAACCAAAGCTTAAACGAAGTGGAATGAAGGAAGAAATCGAAGGTACGCAGCACAGGTACTGCTAGCGACATAGGCTCTATGTCGTCAGCATGTGAAATCTGCAATTTCAAAGGATTCGTCTTGGTTGCCTCTAGCGACATAGGCCTTATGTTGCCATCCTTATTGCTATAGACTGAATTGAGGTGTTTTTAACCTTAACCTATCAAATTCAACCCATTCTTTTCACTCTCCTCAAATCCTCTCATCGCACGATTGTTTTCTCTCTCGAATCCCTCTTTACCCTTGTATCGATGCAACTCTGGTAAGCAATCTCTCGACTCTATTACAACTCTCGATTGATCTAAGGATGATTGTTAGGATTACAGAGGCATGATAATGATGATTTAGGAATCCTTTTATTATTGAATTGGTTAGGGTTTTGTCGGGTAGAAACCTTAGATTGGTATAATGGTTTAAATTGTAAATTGAGATGGACTTTGAGTAGTTTTCGTTAGTGTCTTCGTCTATCATTTGTTACATCATCGATTCTTAGGAAGTAGACTAGGTTTTGCTATTCGTGCGTCGAGTTTTCAATTAATTGTCTAAGAGAGTTCTGGTCATTACATAGGCGAAGCAGACGGAGTCGAGGATCGTACTAATGATGCTTAACTTTTTGTTGACGAAAGAAAGGTTAGCAACCTTTTTTTATGCTCCATATATAATTGGTGTATGTTTTATTGGTTGTGCATTAAAAATGACTAATGAAAAGTCCACTTGAGTTGTTAAATGATACAAATAGATAATGGCAATATAATAGGATGGTAATTCTCTGATATACTGTTCTAGTGCTTGGTTTATTATTGGATATATATATATAAATGCTATATCACATGTTAGATTTAGGCTTTGGTTAGTTAGAGCTGGAGATAATTAGATAATGCATTAGTAAAGTACTTGACATTGATGATTGAAAGCCAATAAATGCTAAATTGTTTAAATTAATGTTAATTGTTTTGTGTGCATTGTATCACCTAAATTAAATAACTAATGATTGTCTAAGTCGTGGTTTAAATAGTGATGGATTGACATGTCATTAGGGGTACCCGAGAATTCTCAACGTATTGGAAACATAGGTCTTTTGGTTTAACAAACCACTATTGGAACTGAGTGACGACTCCTGTTGGGTGTGACGGCACCACAACCTGCAGACATATTGTATTGTGGTCTTTGGACCTATATTGATGGAATCCTAAGGTAGTTGTCCATCCTGAGGGGGAATAAATGGCGCTACGGATTTCGGTTTTCGGACCCTACTGTGTGGCTTTGGCCTATTGGTGGATTCGGCCTAATTGATCATATTTCATTATCAATACTAGATTAGGGGTATTCAAAATGAATTGGAACCCTAAATGTGATTGCAACGGTGTGATGATTGTATTGAGGACAGTTAAATGTTTTGGGGGTTTATATGGCTTTAAATAACCTACTTAAACACTAAGAAGTGTTCAATGAATTCGATAAGCATAATTGTAACCAGAATTAGTAAAATATTTTTATATACACGTTATAAATGTTACTATTGGGCGAGTTTGTCTTCTCACATGATTGGTTCATAGATTCTGTGCATTTATGTGCCACTTCATAATTGTATGATTAAATAGACACATTCGTATTTGATTGTTGGAGTCTGAGTCGGTAACCAGACATTGATAGTCTGAAGTTGCTTCTTTTCCCTTTTTCTTGTCTCTTCAATTGAAATGTGAAACAAGTGATCGAGCAGATTGAGAGTCCTAGCATAACATTTTAAAGCATGTCAAGTTTTCACTATTTGAACCATTTTCGCGAATTTTCTTTATTTGCTTTAATTAACTTTTGAAGGATATGTAATGTTTTTAAGTACTTTAAGTTCATTATATTTCGGACAACTTATTTGGGAGTTGTTGCATATTGGATGCGTAGAGTCAGAAGTCAATGCATTCTTTGGCAGCAATAATGGCTAGATTGGAGATTTTGATGAAGCAGTTGTAGTCGAGTTGGCTGTGAAGCCTACTCTGATTCCGTGTATTCTAGAAGCATAACAGAAAGATGATAGAGTTATTGATTGGTTCCGTAAGATTGATGAAGGTACAACCAGAGATTTTGTCAGGAAATCGGATAGTGGATTGTATTATTGGGATAGAATTTTTGTGCCAAATGTTGATGGTATTCAGGATGAGGTTCTAAAGAAAGCTCATACCCATGTGCTTGTTATGCATCCGGGTGCCACAAAAATGTTCCAAGAATGGAGATTGATGTATTTGTGGCTAGGGATGAAGAAAAGCATAGTCGAGTATGTTGGTAAGTGTTTGATATGTGAGTAGGTAAAGGCCGAACATCAAGTTTCATCAGGATTGCTTCAGACCATTGTGATTCCAAAGTGAAAATTGGACATGGTAACAATGGATTTTGTGGTTGGATTACCGTTGACGAAAGAGAAGTTTGATGTTATATGTGTGGTGGTTGATTGTTTGATGAAGTCTGCCCATTTCATACCGGGGTGTATTATTTGTTGGAACGATTAGCAGACTTGTACATCAAGGAGATTGTGAGACTGCATGGGTTTCCATTGTTAATCATTTTCGATCGGGATCCTAGATTCACGTCTCGATTTTGGAAGAAGTTTCAGGAAGCAATGGGGACAAAATTAAATTTCAGTACCACAAATGGATGGGAGTCTAAGAGGGTCATACAAGTTCTTGAAGACATGCTTCGCTGTTGTGTATTGGAATTTAAGAGATCTGGGTTGAAGTACTTGCCGCTGGTAGAGTTTGCCTACAATAATAGCTATCAGGTGAGTATTAAAATGGAATTGTACGAAGCACTGTATGGATAGATCGTACTCCTTTATGTTAGACGGAATTGAATGAAGCAAAGTTGATTAGTCTTGAGTTGATTCATGAAGCTGAAGCACAGGTACGGCTTATCCGGGAGAAAATCAAAAAGGCAATGAACCATCAAAAGTCTTATGCCAACTTGAAATGGAAAGAGATTGAATTCGTAGTAGGCGATAAGGTGTTTCTTAAATTCTCATGTGGAAGAAGGTTCTACATTTTGGGAAGAAGGGGAAATTGACGCCGCGTTTCATTGGTACTTACAAAGTTCTGGAACATATAGGGTCAATTACTTATCATTTAGCGTTACCGCCGGAAATTGAGAAGATCCATAATGTCTTTCATGTCTCTATCTTACGACGATATCAATCGGATCCTTCACATGTGTTTTCCCGTGAAGAGATTAAGATTCGACCAGATTTGTCGTACGAATTGGAACTTGTTCAAATTCGGGATAGGGAAGTGAAGGTATTGCGAGGGAAGTCTGTACCCCTAGTTAAAGTGTTGGGTAAAACTATGCAGTAAAAGAAGTGACATGGGAAACAGAGGAGGTGATGCGAAAGCAATACCTTCATTTTTCTATGTGTTAAATTTCAAGGACAAATTTTCCTTTAGTGGGGAAGAGCTATCACGTTATGATTTTGGGGCTAAATGATTCAATGTTTCTGAAATGATTTTGACTTTCGATGTTATGAACACTTTTTTTTATTCTTGAAACTTGTGAGAGTAATTAAAATGATATATTGCTTATGGAATTATTATAAGATTGTTTATAAATGTTGTTTTGGCCTTACGTTTGAACCGATGCTGAAACGAATACAAACGAAGGAAGAAATCGAAGGTACGTAGCACTGAGAGTGCTGGCGACATAGGCCCTATGTCACCAGCCATGTCGCCAGCATACAAAATCTGCAATTCCAAAGGATTCGTCTCGGTTGCCTCTAGCGACATAGTCCCTATGTTGCCAGTCTTGTCGCTAGAGACCGAATTGAGGCATTTTTAACCTAAACCCACAATATTCAACGCATTCTTTTCACTCTTTTCAAATCCTCTCATCGCATGCTTGTTTTCTCTCTCGAATCCCTCTTTACCCTTTCATCGACGCAACTCCGCTGAGCAATATCTTGACTCAATTGTGACTCTCTATTGATGTAAATATGATTGTTATGATTGTAGAGGCATGATATTGATGATTTGGGATTCCTTTTATTATTGAATTGGTTAGGGTTTTGTTGGGTAGAAACCCTAGATTGCTATAATGGTTTAAAGTGTGGATTGAGATGGGCTTTGAGTAGTTTTCGTTAGCGTCTTCGTCTATTGTTCGTTCGATCATCGATTCTTAGCGAGTAGACTAGGTTTTGCTTTTCGCACACTAAATGTTTGATCAATTATCTAAGAGAGTTATTGTCATTATTTAGGCGAAGCGGATGGTGCCGAGGATTATACCGGTGATGTTTAACTTGTTGTCGACGGAAGAAAGGTTAGCAACCTCATTTTATGCTCCATATGTGGTTGGTGTATCTTTTATTTACTGTGCATTAAAATGACTAATAACAAGTCCACTTGAGTTGTTAAATGATACAAATAGATATTAGCAGTGTAATAGGATGGTGATTTGCTGCTATAGTATTCTATTGCTTGGTTTATTACATTAAATATATAAATTTAATATCACATGTTAAACTTAAGCTTTGGTTAGTTAGAGTTAGAGATAATTGGATAAGGCACTAGTAAAGTACCTGACATTGATGATTGAAAGCCAATGAATGCTAAAATTATTTAAATGAATGTTAATTGTTTTGTGTGCATTGTATCACCTATATTAAATAACTAATGAATGCCCTAGTCATGGTTTAAATAGTGATGGAATGACATGTCATTAGGGGTACCCGAGAATTCTCAACCTATTGGAAACATAGGTCTTTTGGTTTAGCTAACCACTATTGGAACTAAGTGACGACTCCTATTGGTTGTGACGGCACCACTGCCTGTGGTCCTATTGTATTGTGTTCTTCAGACCTAATTGATGGAATCCTAAGGTAGTTATCTGTCCCGAGAGGGAATAAATAACACTACGGATTTTGGTCCTCGGACTCTATTGTGTGGCTTCGGCCTAATTGGTCTTGTTTCATTATCGATACTAGATTAGGGGTATTCATAATGAATTGGAACAGTGAAAATGATTTCAATGGTGTGATGATTGTATTGAGGATATTTAAATGTTTTGGGGGTTTATGTGGCTTTAAAGAACCTACTTCAATATTAAGGAATGTTCAATGAATTCTATAAGCATAATTGTAACTAAAATTAGTAGGATAACTTTATATTCACGCTTTAACTATTACCACTGGTTGGTTTTGTCTGCTTACATGATTGATTGATGGACTAGGTACATTTGTGTGCTACTTCATAATTGTATGGTCAAATAAACGCATTTGTACGTGATTGTTGGAGTGTGAGTTGCTAACCAGACATCGATAGTCTGATGTTGCTTCTTTTCCCCTTTTCTTTTCTCTTCTATTGAGATGTGCAACAGGTTATCGAGCAGATTGAGAGTCCCAGCATAACATTTAAAGCATGTCAAGTTTTCACTATTTCAAACCATTTTCGAGAATTGTTATTTATTTGCTTTGATTAACTTTTGAAGGATATGTGATGATGATTTCTTGTGACATAAATTTGCAATAAACAGAAATCCTATCAACGTCTAATGTAATATTTAAGATATCGTCTCCACAGGGATTGTTAGCTAAGAAGCATAATTGAGATTGAGATTCAAATTGAATTGCCAAAAAAATCTATTTACACATTGAATCATAGGAATCATAATATGAAAATGAGGTTATAGACACTAATGACATTCTCTCATTGAGAGCATGGATAAGTACTCTATTCTGCAATGATCTAAACAATGATTGTGGCTTCAACTTAAGATCACAGTTTTACCTTCTAGATCATCATCAGTGATCTATCAAAAGATCTCTCTATTGAATTTAACAGATCTCAGTTATAAAGTTGCATATATCTCTATACTACAACAAATATAGCTGTCATGTAACGTCCAGGGCTGGGGCCCAGCCCGTTACTGTGCACACCTGGTTAAACCCGAATCGTACACCAATAAATACCAATACAATCGTTACACAATAAGATATCGTGGATTCCACCCACTTTCTTTCGCCTCCACCAACACTCGAACTCACAACCTTAGGGATATATGGATTGTGAAAGCATGCTGATTACCAATGGAGCTAATATATGAATCTTCCTCAAGAAACTTCTCTGAAAATGTTGAATAAAGCATATAGAAGAATCTAGAATTTTTTCTCTAAAAATAACAGAATGTCAAAAGATTCAACGATGATCACAATGATCTCCTAGTTTTTCTAAAGATTGATCAAAGATATCTATCACTACATCTGAGCTACTATTTATAGAGTTTCGCTCAGTGGCAATTTTGAAATAAAAACATCAAAGAAACACAAATTGGCGAAGTAGCAGTTTTTCTCTTCTTACGTCACTTGTTCCTTCGCCTGAACTTAACGACTTTCATAATACTCGCTTGTCCTGATCGCTAAGCCATAATTCTTTAAAGGCGAAATGTTCTTCACGTAGCCATTTTATGTCACCTAAAGCTTAGTTGAGAACATCTTCTTTCGCCTTATCATTCTTCTATTTGAGAGAAATCTAGGCGATATATTCTTATGTTGCCACAAACATCGCCTCAATAAGGCAAGATTCTACCTTCAGCGCCTGATAAAAATTTCCAAGAATGGCGACATACGAAAGTGAATGGCCTCAGTTCTGATATTCAGGGCGACATTATCCAGACTTCGCCTCTCACGTCGCATTCTCTTTTCAGCTAATGGCGACGTATACAGGCGATGTTTATTTTCCAACAACAATTATTTCGCCTCAACTGTTGACTTTGGATGAAATTTCAGACGCTCCTTCTTTCTTCCGAATTTTGCAACTTTAAGCTTCTTTTCCACTTCTTTTCATCCAAGTCCCTGTCTTAGGTTAATAGTCTAGAATTACTAGAAATATACTCAACTTCTCATCTTTCGAACTCATTTTCTTTGCATTTAAGCTCATAAAACATGCTAAAATGTAGGTAAATTCTAGACTTATCAATATGTAATGTTTTTAAGTACTTTAAGTTCATAATATTTCAGACAGCTTATTTGGGAGTTGTAAACTATTGAATGGATATTTAATATAAATTGCGAACATGTTTTTATTTTCAAAGTGAACTTTTGGGATATTATTATTATTATTTTCAAGACAGGTTATTTATCTCATTTTATAATTGACCATTTCAATTTATGTTATTATTTTTTGCATATAATGTTAGTGAATGAATGAATGTAATGTGGCGTTCCGGTCTCATATTGCGGTTCCGCTGTGGTCGGGGATTGGGCGTTACAATAATAATCTATTTATACTCTAAAATCCGATACAATATGAATTGATGTTATTCTTTACCTATTTGTTAAACTGTTGTTTTGTTCTGTTCTATTCAGCTGCTCTATTTCTTTTACTTGCACCTAATTTGCATTGCTGGTTAGCTTAATTATTGTTGTAGGTTAGTTACTTATTGTTTTGGACAAGTTTTAGGCGACTTATAATATTGGGTTAATTTGGGTTTTACATGGGGTTGTATATTTGCTGTTCGGTTGAGGCTCTGTTTGGTGATTTTAGTTGCTAGCATGATGTTTGGGCATAGAAAAAAACTTGTAAGAACCTAGTATATGGTCAAGTAAGGTCTAATAAGATGTTTAGAAGTTAAAATGGCTGAAATAAATTGGACTAGACTAGTTAAAAAAAATAATTGGCTAATTTGACCCCTAAATAAAGGAATTTTACTTATTTCGTCAGCTACTTAGGCCTATGGCCCTAGTCGCACTTTTTAAAGTTATTCATCTTGTTATTCCATTTTCGAAATTGTATAATAGATCTACATCAGACTTAAATTGAGTGAGTAAGAGTCATTTTAAGTTTGAGAGCCTTTTAGGGTTCTGGTCCCCTGTAGATGACATAAATATTGTTAAATAATGAATCTTTATAGTTTGAGCTTTTTTGAACTTTACGTTTTTATGCTACCCTTATTTTCTTCCATTTCGACTGAACTTGTATGTTCAGGTAAGCTACATTTGTTGTTTTAATGATTAATTGTTAATTTAAGATGCATTCTATATGCGGTTGTTGGGCATTGACTTACTAACCAGACATTGATAGTCTGACCTTGTTGTTTTTACATTTTTGTTTTGTATGTTTAATTTTCCTGATCGGGATAAAAAATGTTGCGTTCAGATAGTCAGGTGGTGTAGCAAGGACACACGTCATTCACATTGCCTCAAATCTGGTATCTTAGTTTTCCATTTTAGCATCTATTTTCAAAATTATTATATTCATATTGTGTAATGAAATTTTCTTTTATTTCAGTTGTAAATCAAAGTTTATTTTCATATTTTTTTGATTCTTTGTTGAGTTTTTTTTAGAATAGTTTCATATGATGTAACACTGCATATTTGGTTTATAATATTCAGATTTTACATTTTAGAATTTGCTTGTTATTCAATTATGATTTTCAGATATTGTTCAGCTCAGATTTGATATATATATATATATATATATATATATATATTCTGTTTATCTATCTATCGTAGTGTCCGCGCTCTGCACTTTGCTGTAGGGTGAGGGTTCAAGCATCTATATATATATAAAGCGGAACTCTTAGTGGGTCCCACGAAATTGACGTGGCAACGCTAAGAGTTCACTATTGGGTTGAAAAATAGTAAAAACAAGGGTTTTTGAATTTAGATGATATTTTGCTAATTATATGATGACATGTGTATTGACATTCTCAACATTATAAATATACAAGCTGTGGCGCGTGTTGTTAGTATCTTAGAATATGTTAAAGAGGGCGCATGTTGTTAGCATTTTAGAATATGTTAAAGATGCTCTCACTAATAAATGAAAATTGGATGTAGTATGTAACATTCTATCAACACATTAAATATATATCTTTTCATATATCGAGACAATTAAAATACATAAATATAATGAGATGATAATGTATTTTCATAGACGGTTTACCTTTTCATTTTCTCTTTTTATGCTATTAAAAGTACTTTCACACCATTGATCCGTTCAATTTTATTTTTTGAATTTTGAAATCTCTCTCAAATTAGTTAATTTGTTCTAGCTTTCTGTTTCTTTGTTTTACTAATAATTTGTTTTTGTTTATGATTTACTTTTTATTCTGTAATATAATTGTGTTTATCTGCAATTTTATTTTTTAATTTGCAGATATGATATTAATATATGAATTTTCGAATCTCTTTTAAGTTCAAAGGTATGTCACATCCTTTATCCTTCCTCTTTACTCATATTTTTATTTGTTTATGATTTTGTTGGTTATATATTAGAAATCCTTTTATTTTAATATTTTTTTATTCGGTGAAGTTTACTATATATATATTTTAATTGATATTCATTTAAATATTATATTTTTCTCTCTTATATTTTATTATCTCCTCATGTGTTAGGGTTGAATATATATATATATATATATATATATATATATAAAATTAATGGTAAGTTTCATTTCTCATTAAATAAATATTTTTTCTTTCTCTAATTTATTGTATTATCTTTCTTTGTAATTTAATTCTATTTAATTAATTTTTTTATTCATTATTATGAATCCATCAAAATTTAATTTAAAAAATAATTTTATGAATAACTTATTTTAAATTATAATTAAAAATGTTCTAATATTTTGTTTAACATTTTTAATGAATTTAATATAGTTATTTTTTTTAAAAAAAATATATGACAACACTATTTGATAAATATTTAATAGTACAAAATATTAGTTATGGTTGTTTATAATTATTATATTTCTCCAATCAAATATAATTGGTTTTAAATCAATTAATGAAAATATTTATTTAGATAGCAATTTATAAATTATTAATATTACATTGTATTTTATTATTATTATATTTATTATGATGATATATTTTTATGTTCGAATGTAACATGGGAAAGGATTATGGTAGCATTTTATTTTCTAAAATTAATTCATTTGCTATCATTACTATTTAGTTATTATAATTCAACCATTCCCAATTCTCATGTATTGGATTAATCAATTACAACAATTTGATTCCTCATTTTTGTATTATTTATTTATTAATGTTCATTATATAATTCTTATACATAAACAAATAAAACGACTGTTAGTATTTAATTTGGGAAGTTTGAGTGATAAATAAATCTTTCATCAATTATTTATTATTATTATTATTATATTATAATAGATATTTTATTTAATTAATACGGAAAATTATGTATGATTATTATGCTTTTCTACGTAATTTTTTTTGTTTTCTAAATATTATTTCATTATTCAACGACTAATGGTGCAAAAATTGATTTTTTTATTAGTTAATTCATATAATAAATTAAATATAATTAGACAATTGATTTAATTTTTATAAATAAAATTTAAAAAATAAAGTTATATATGGTTTTGGTAATTCTAAAAACTAATAACTTAAACTAAATGTGGTTAATATTGTATTTAGTGTTTATAATTTTTAATCACCTTATTTATTTATATATAAAAAATGTATTTAATAATTTATGTTATTAAATTAAATTTCATGAATATGAAAGTCCACTCCATTTATTCTCTCCATTCAACTTTATCAGTCCTATTTTTATTTTTAGATATGCAATAATATATGTCATTAATTATTTTTCATTAAAATTTTACATTATTGTTCCTTACTCTCTAATGGATACTTTGACACTCTGAGGCCTGCGGCCGCAACATGAAGGGCAATGGTTTCCAAACTCCTTGCATGTTTTCGGCCGAAAATCTATTATTTTATAAATTCGGTCGAAGTTGGCCCTCTTTAAAAGTTGGGCCCATAAAGCCTCATATGTTTCTATGATTTCGGTCGCAATTCTATTCTTCTGTATTTTCGGCCGAAGTTGGCCCTCTTGTGAGGTTGGGCCCGTGAAGCCTCGTATGTTTGACCGAAATTTATCCTCCAAATAAAGGGGAGACAAGCCCACAAGATCTGAGTCATTTCGGCCGAAATTGACAAGGTGGAAGAATTTTTGAATTTAGCAAAGGAGACACTACTAGAGAAATTCGGCCGAAAAGATAGGCTTGAAGATTTGCGGCCGAATTAAAAGAATTCTTCTAGAAGGCTGAGCTGGAGCAGTTATTTGATATCCACAAATCTCGGTGTTCCAGCTGGAAAAGTCTGTTAGGATTTCCAGTAGCGTATAGGAATCCTATATAAGCAAGGAAAACATCCAAAGAAGAGGATCACAAAATTTCCGGAGACGACAATTAGAGATCATAGCCCCAACCTTGAGGGGTTCGAAGTCCCAGAGGAATTCGGCTCCATCAGTTTGGCGCCCACCGTGGGGGCTCTTCTCCGTCTCCAAATCAACGAACAACTACCAAACAGAGCAGATCTACGACGCCGGGAAAACAACCAAAAGATGTCGACGACCACTCAAGGAGCCGCAGATCTGTCGACACCAAACGATCAATCACAACAAACGGACTCGCTTTCACAACTCATGGCTCGGCTGGCCGCGTTGGAGGAAGAAAATAGGAATCTCAAGGTGGTCGTCGAAGGGATGCGACCACCGCAAAAGGAGACTGCGCACAGACAAGAAGAGTCCAGCAAGAAAGACTGGAGAAGACTACCCAATGACAACCTGAATGCGAGTCATGACTTGCTAGCGAATACGGGGCCAATCTTGGGACAGAATGAAGGTGTAGCGTCGCTTATACGGCGACTAGACGTTTCGGCTTTCGACGACGATGACGATGTAGAAGAAATCTTGGCTGATACACCGCCAAACACGATCAGGAGGTTGCTTGAGCCACAAACCGAAGAGGCTGCGGCGGAAACAGTCAACACACAATCGCAGCACGCAATTCCTAGATTGCGGGTTAGTTACCCAAGAAATACGACAGCACCCGCTGCCAACCCTTCGCCGCCGCGAACGGAAGGATATCGGCCCCAAACTAATGACCTCCCCCAAGAAGTGACCAAACGGTTGCAGGAGATGGAAAAGATGATACGGTTTCTACCAGGTGTACCACCCCTACTGCGCAAATCCGCTAAAGACTCCTTCACAGAGACACCGTTTGCTGACTAAATCGCCTTGGTGGACTTACCTAACAAGTTCACAGCCCCGAGATTCAAGATGAACGACAACATAACTGACCCAGAAGATTCATATCGCTCACTACCGGCAAGCGATGCTAACAACTTCGCTTCCCAGGGACATTCGAGAAGCCGGGTTCTGCAAACTATTTGGAAACTCCCTCTCCGGCCCAACATTAAAGTGGTATGTGAATCTACCAATCGGCACAATCTCGTCATTCTCACAATTGACAGACTCGTTCATAGAAAACTTCACCTGCAGCCGCAAACCAAAAAAACAATCTGATGACCTCTACGCCATTCGGCAGAAGAACGGTGAGTCCCTCAGAGCTTACATCGCCAGATTCAATAAAGAAAAGATAACGATTCCAAATTGCCATCAAGATACGGCAATATGCACATTCGCCAAAGGGCTGCTACAGGGGTCAGATCTCTACGCAGATTTGATCAAGTACAAGCCAAGAACCATGGAGGAAACGCTTTCTCGGGCCTTTGCACAAGCAAGATGGGAAGAGGACGATAGATGGGTCCCTCGTGAACCCGTCATCAGCCGACAGTCGGTGTACAACCCAAAACCAGACCACAGAAATAGAGAACGCAACCGGCAACGCTATGCACCATACGAATGCTCTCCACTACCAAGGCATGACGCTAATCAGACCAACGCGGTAAGGGCCAAGATGTGACCTCAACCCCCAAGACATATCTAACCATCTCCACAGAACAACTCATGCAAGAACTTGGAAAACTCGGCCGCATCGTTCGATGGCCGAGGAAGTTGCGGTCAGACCCTAAGAAAAGAGATGCGACAAAACAATGCGCCTTCCACGATGACTTTGGCCACAACACAGCCGATTGCGTAGAGCTCAAATACGAAGTAGACCGTTTACTGCAACAAGGTCACCTCAGGCGATTCCTAGTGCAAACCAACACACCAATCAACAACCAGCCACCACCTGAACAACAAGAGCCCCAGATGGTGCGCACCGTCAATGTGATCATGGGCGGATCACTTGAGTGGTACTACGTACTCAGCTGCCAAAAGAAGCATGCGACGTGTACACAACGTCAGCGGCAGGGCTGAAAAGGCATACTCAGTTGAAGACGAGCTGGAAGTGACTTTCAACTTTAAGGAAAGTATCGATATACTCAACCCATACCACGATGCCCTGATTATCTCTCTAGGAATAGCTAATTGCCTTATTAAAAGGATATTAGTAGACAACGGCTCCTCGGTCAACATCATCTACATGGATACGCTGAAAGAAATGCAAGTAGAGGAGTCCAAGATAGCCAGACAAGCAATGGTCCTAGTTGGCTTCAGCGGAGAGGCGAAACACACAATTGGCGAAATAGAACTCCTAGTTTGGGCCGAAGGCGTCAATAAGTACACCTGCTTATGTGTGTTGGAACGCCCTTCCAGTTTCAACGCCATCTTAGGCCGCACATGGCTGCACGATATGAAAGTTGTCCCCTCTACATACCACCAGTTGATCAAATTCCCAATAAAGTTTGGAATCAAGCAGATAAAAGGCGACCAGGCCGCCTCTAGGGCATGCTACGCAAACGGGTTAAAACCCTACCCTGCATCAGCATAGCAATTACAGAACGCTCCACAAACAGAAGAAGTAGAGCGCGCGTTGGATGAGGTCCCAATCCATCCCTCCGACAGTAACAAGAAAGTACTCATTGGCTCCAGACTCGACGCGCCAACCAGAGAAAAACTCATTCGCTTCCTGTCAACTAAATGCCACTGCTTTGCTTGGAGCCATGAAGATATGACGGGCATCGACCCCAACATCATAACTCACCAGTTGAATGTGGACCCAAAGTTTAAGCCCGTCAAACAAAAGAGGCGAAAGTTTGCACCCGACAGCAACAAAGTCATAAATGAAGAAGTCGAAAAACTCTTGAGCATCGGGTCGGTGAGAGAGGTACAATACCCAGACTGGGTAGCCAACGTGGTTGTCGTGCGCAAAAAAAAATGGCAAATGGAGGGTTTGCATAGACTTCACCGACCTGAACAAAGCCTGTCCCAAAGACTCATTCCCCCTGCCGCACATTGACACCATAGTAGACGCTACTGCCGGCCACGAGCTATTGAGCTTCATGGATGCCTTCAGCGGGTATAACCAAATCCTGTTGCACCCCGTGAACGCCGAAAAGTTAGCCTTCATAACAAAGAGGGGCACCTACTGCTACAAAGTGATGCCCTTTGGCCTAAAAAATGCAGGCGCCACGTACCAGAGGCTCGTCAACCGCATGTTCGCTAACCTCATCGGGAAGACCATGGAAGTATACATCGACGACATGTTGGTTAAATCACTAAAAGCTGAGCAACACCTCGACCACCTAGAGTAGGCATTCCAAGTATTGGAGCGCTACAACATGAAGCTAAACCCATCTAAATTCTCATTCGGTGTCGCATCAGGAAAGTTCCTAGGCTATCTAGTCACCAAAAGAGGCATAGAGGTGGACCCAGATCAGGTACGGGCAATAGAAAACATCGGACAACCCAAAGTAAAAAGAGACATCCAGAAGCTAACAGGTCGCCTGGCAGCACTGAACAGGTTTATACCCGCCTCGTCCGAGAAATGCCGTCCTTTTTTTCGCCTCCTGAAGAAAGGAGTCGCATTTGAATGGGACCAAACGTGCCAGGAAGCGTTAAAGGCCATCAAGGAGCAACTGTGAACCAACCCGGTCCTATCCAAAGCACTCGATGGAGAAGAACTATTGTTGTACCTGTCCGTATTAGAGACAGCTGTAAGCGCAGTCTTGGCCCGTGTTGAGTGAACAAAGCACACACCAGTGTACTACATAAGCAAGGGATTGCTCCCCGCCGAAGAAAGGTACATGCCAATGGAGAAATTGGTCCCGGCTCTCATAACCACGGCCAGAAAACTCAGGCCATACTTCCAATCACATCCTATCGTAGTTATAACAGAACACCCTATAAGGGCGGTCCTTCACAGACCAGAACTATCGGGAAGAATGGTAAAGTGGGCCGTTGAACTAAGCGAACACGACATTAAGTTCCATCACAGGTCGACCGTCAAAGCCCAGGCATTAGCAGATTTCCTAGCTAACTTCACATCTGCAGCGGCCGAAAAGCATACAAACGAAATTCACAACATAGCGGGAGATCAGCTGCGACCCTGGAAACTGTTCGTAGATGGCGCCACCAGCCAAAGGGGCAGCGGACTGGGGATGGTCCTCATAACGCCTGAAGGCGATGTATTGGAAATGGCAATCAAGTGCGAATGGCGTACAACCAACAACGAAGCCGAATATGAGGCATTAATACTGGGGCTACAATCGGCCGTAGAAATAGGCACAAAAAATGTAGACGTGTTCAGCGATAGCCAACTCATTGCAAATCAAGTAAACGGCCACTATCAAGCTAAAGACACCAATATGATCTCCTACCTGAAAATTGTAGACCAACTACGGGGTGGGCTGGAACGAATCACCATCCACCAGGTACCACGAGATCGCAATATCAGGGCAGATTTACAAGCCAATCTCGGCGCCACGACAGAAGGGAGCTGAGCCCGCAATGTGCCAATCACCATACTCCGCCAATCCGTATTACACGAGGAAACTACACCCGAAACATTCTCCATCGAAGAAAGCGGCTGGAGGACGCCAATCAAGCGCTACATGCAAGACTACGAACTGCCTGCCGACAAACAAATGGCCCGCAAGATCAAGGCAAAGGCTGCCCGCTATACACTGATTAGCCTGCCTGGTGATCCAGATCGCATCCTCCACAGGAGATCCCTGGACGGGCCATTGCTCAGGTGCGTAAGCGGGCCTGAAATCTCCTACCTCCTCAGTGAATTGCACCATGGCAGCGCCGGAGGACACTGCGGCCCCAGATCCTTGGCGCTAGCTGCCGGCCGAGCAGGTTACTATTGGCCGACAATGAGGGCTGATGCTCGCAACTTTGTCCTTAAGTGCCCAGAGTGTCAAAAACACGCGAGCATAACCCATTTGCCCGCAGAAGAACTACACCCCTTTTTCCCTTCTTGGCCCTTCGCTCGATGGCGGATGGATATAGTCGGCAAGCTACCGCGAATGGCAATGAATACGTAGTTATCGCTACGGACTACTTCACCAAGTGGGCAGAAGAAGCCCCACTAGCAAACATACGCAACCGCGAAATGATGGCTTTTGTTTGGCAGCAAATCATTTGGAGATTCGGCGTCCCAAAGGAGATAGTAGTAGACAATGGGACGCAGTTTAGTTCCAGGAACTTCAAAACATTTTGCAGCAATTGGAACATCAAACTGCATTACTCTACACCCCGATACCCTCAGTCCAACGGGCAGACAGAGTCGACCAATAAAATGATCATAGGAATGATAAAAAAGAAGGTAGGCAGGGTAAAGGGGACATGGGACGATAAAATTCACGAGGTGTTTTGGGCCTATCGCTGTACACCTAAACGAGCAATAGGTGACACGCCCTTCGCGCTGGTCTACAGCACAGATGCAGTGCTACCAAGCGAGACCCGTATTACTACAATCAGATCGATGATCGGCCAAAAGTGGAACGATGAGCTACTGTCGTTGAATAGGGACACTATTGACGAAAGGCGAGAATCGACTTTAATCCGTATCGAATCATACCAGCAAGCTTTATCACGGTTATACGCCAAAAAGACCCGCATACGCAGGTTCAAGCCCGGTGATAAGGTGCTTAGAAAAGTCTTTCAGAACACGAAGATGCCAGGGGACGGAAAACTTGCACCAAACTGGGAAGGGCCCTACACTATTGTAAAGGCATTTGGCCAGGGTCATACCTCATCGCAGATAGCACAGGAAAGAAATTGGGCAACCCATGGAACGCGGCACACTTAAAACTGTTCTATCAATAAGGTACCACACTGACTTAGTACTTCCTTTTTAGTTTCCACCTCAGTAACATCGCTCTCGTGTAAGCATCAGACACTTCTGTCTAATGAAACACTACTTTTCCGAAATCCCCAGGTCACGCAGCGAGTTCGTCAACAGCCTATTCAGGCAATGGACATAGCAGGCACCGACCTTCATTTCCGGTACGTTTTCACGGCCAATTTTAATGTCCATCGACCCAATTCCAAGTTTTCACTTGATAAACATAGTCGTCTTTTTCAGAATGGCTGCGACTCGAATAAGCTTGATAATGCTCAAATATGGCGGCCGCGAACTCTTGAGACGCACAGTAGTCATGCATTGTAAAGCAACGCTTTTAACAACTTCGATGTTGTCGTTTAAATGTTGTATTGAACAAACGTCTGAAATAAAAATACATAAGTTTGATGGCATGGTTTGCTGATGCTTGTAAATCATGGATTGAAATTTAGTTTGAACGTTCACATAATAATGCATAAAAACTAAAATAACAGTCAAACATAAAAAAAAGTACAAACGGCCAGAAACGTAAACTAATCGGCCAAATACAGTTTCAAAAGATAATAAAATCGGCCGTCCAAACCCAACAAGCAAGTTACTAAATGTCTTCATCGTTTCCTCCGCCTTCCTGATTTGACGTCCCTTCCATATCGTCCCCCACTTCCTCATCTTCATTTCCCTCTTCTTCGGTCTCCTCATCACAGGCAATAAAGGCCTCCCAAGCTTTATACGCTGCTTGAAGATCCCATTCAGAGCCCCATGCTGTTCAAATTCCTTGAACAAATCATGTTTGGTCTTCAAATGGGCGGCCGTCTTAATAACTTTGACATCCTCTTCAAGCATGTGCACGCGGTCCTCCAGTCCAGTCTTCTCAGCTAGGAGATCGTTGTACTTAATGTTGAGGTCCGAGATTGTGGAGTTCTGGGTATCCACCTTTTCGATCGCAGCTTCTAGGCGGTCCAGGCTCTCTTCCAATTTTGACTGCGTAGTTGCGAGCTCGCCTTTGACTATCTCATATTGATTCCACACCCAGCGCAGCCTGTGGCCGGTTTCATAGGCAACAAAGGCCACCTGCAAGAAGCAAATTATGAAAAGACAGGAGAAAGAGAAAGGGGAAGCGATGGGTAATTCAAACTCAAAGTACCTGCTGTGCCCGAGAGGCCGCAAATTCAACAAGCCTGTCGTCATTCCAGTTGGAGATAGCTTGACGATCCGCATTCAGGTTGCTCCCCATTAGCAACTCAAGACCGGACACGGGATTATCGATCAAGGAAATGGATTCCATAGTTCGGCTCAGATCATCAACCGGAGGTCTCTTCGGCCGCTTTGGAGTATTCACTATTGCTGTGTTCTCGGGGAGTTCAGGCTCTCCCGTCCCTTTCGGCCGAACTCTTCTTCTTAGACTTGTTTTTTCTTCCTTTGTTCTGTTTGTCCCTCATCGTTTCTTCCAAGTCTATGAACGAAATATCCTTCGCTCTCCTCCTTGCGGCCTCCATTGATTTGCCTACAACCACACGCTCCAAAGGCGTAACGGGGTCAAGAAACTGGTGTCTAAACAATTATTCGGTTGAAACTCTTATAAGTGCCCAACCGAATACGGATTTAGGCAGAGGATAGGATCTACCTTCAATCCAAGATTTTACGCTCGACCAGAGAAAGGAAGGGTATAGCTTGGTAGGATCGGAGAGTTTCTTCCACAGGCGTTCTTTTTCGTCGGTCGCAAGTAATCGTGCTGTTTTTTGTCGTACGCGGTCGAAATCTCTCTTCTTACTTAGCTTGCTTGGATTTGCCAAAAAGAATATACAAGTTAGTTTCATGGTTTAACGACAATGTAGTTATATAAAAAAATACCTATAAGTCGCCATTGCGGGACTAGAGGAGTGCTGCCGGCCACAATATTTCCTCTTGCAAGGAAATAAGATTATTTCCAGACTTTATCATCTCTGGTAGGCAAATTTAGTATAGGAGCATTCGGTTTCGACCGCACGGGTATACTATATCGACCTCTATCACGGTCATGCTCGCGGAGGAAGTAACTTTGTAGAAAGTCATCAATAGAGAGTGGTTGTAACCCCTAAGCTAAACCCAAAACATCCAAAGCCAGTAGTATTTTCCATCCGCCGAGACATAACTAGCTTGGGGCAATTTCATAGTGATCCAATACTGTTTTGGCCAACCCCTTAATTGGAAAGCGGACCCCATTCGCCAATAGGTCCAGGTAGAAGAAATGCCACCCAGGTACCAGCCAACCAGGGTGTTCATGGTCGGCCGGCAAAGCTAACTCAACATCGTCGGCGATGTCGTATTTGATTCTCATCAATCTCAGGGAAGCTTCGGTTAGATTTGTCCGATTGTGGTCACAAGGGTCATGCAGGGCCTGATGCATCGGTTGACATTACGAAGATGTGGCTGTGGATTTTCTAAGTCAATCAATGGGATGCCTTGTCCCTACGGCCGGGAAACAATCCTTATTTCTGCCATTCCAAAAGGTAGACGGTGGTGAGGTTCCGAGCTCGCTAATGTAACTCCCATTTCTTCGGCCGAATGTCTGCTTTGTGAGGAACTCGAACTAGATGAAGTAGAAGTTGTTCTAACACTACGGCCGCTAGGGCTCCATTGACTATCTAAAGGTTGAGTGGGTAGGCCTAAAACGGCTTCGTTCGATCGCAATATTCTATTCCTTGATTGGCTACTATTTGAGTTTTCCATATGGCTCCTGAACCCAAAAAAACATTGTTAGTAAAGTTAATAGAGGTGTGCAATAGTGTGATTGATGTACTTCTTTTTGATCGATCTAATGTGCGATCGAACATTGTTGCGACCGCTAATTTTAAGGGTATAAGAGAACCTATTCTAAATGGTCAGCAAACTAGTAAGTTCGGCCGAAGTTATATGAAATTCGGCCGTATATGGTTTATGGTTTAATGGTATGAGAAGTCAAGATTATGAGGCCCAGGGAGTTGCGGCCGAAAAGCTTTATTTAACTCGGTAGTCATAATAACATACAGGACAAACACAAAAACATGTAACTTCTTAAAATATAATGAATCAAAGAAAGGACGGAAGAAGTTTTTCACTCACTTGGTTTCTTGAAGGTGAAGAACGGCGAGGGAAGAGGTTTCAACACACGCCGGAATATGGCTTAAATGGGTCTGAAAATAGATGGGAAAGAATCAGCAACTGACGGTGGTTTGAAATCCGGTGTTAGAAATAGTAACTCACCTGCTCTTCAACGTTGGTGATGCCTGGAATAGATTTCTGGTAGAGAGAGAAGTTGAAGAGTTAGATGCTTTGTTTGAGAATGGGTTTTGAAAAACCAAAAGGTCTCCTTAAAGAAGATGACACATTTTCCCAAAAGATAACCATGGTTAGGTTAGGTTAAACGTGATGTCATCTAAATTTTCCCTCCAAAAGAAACCCTGAATAATGATAATGTGTTCGGTCGATTGATCTTGTGGCCGAAATTCTCAATAACTCCTAATTTTATTAAGTCTCAATAAATCCAGGAGTGGGGGGAGTTACTGATGGATACTTTGACACCTTGAGGCCTGCGGCCGCAACATGAAGGGCAATGGTTTCCAAATTCCCTACATGTTTTCGGCCGAAAATCTATTATCTTATAAATTCGGCCGAAGTTGGCCCTCTTTAAAAGTTGGGCCCATAAAGCCTCATATGTTTCTATGATTTCGGTCGCAATTCTATTCTTCTGTATTTTCGGCCGAAGTTGGCCCTCTTGTAAGGTTGGGCCCGTGAAGCCTCGTATGTTTTGACCGAAATTATCCTCCGAATAAAGGGGAGACAAGCCCACAAGATCTGAGACATTTCGGCCGAAATTGACAAGGTGGAAGAATTTTTGAATTCAGCAAAGGAGACACTACTAGAGAAATTCGGCCGAAAAGATAGGCTTGAAGATTTGCGGCCGAATTAAAAGAATTCTTCTAGAAGGCTGAGCTGGAGCAGTTATTTGATATCCGCGAATCTAGGTGTTCCAGCTGGAAAAGTCTGTTAGGATTTCGAGGAGCGTATAGGAATCCTATATAAGTAAGGAAAACATCCAAAGAAGAGGATCACGAAATTTCCGGAGACGACAGTTAGAGATCATAGCCCCAACCTTGAGGGGTTCAAAGTCCCAGAGAAATTCGGCTCCATCACTCTCTATTTATTTATCATCCACAAATGTTATAGTACTCAATTGAAAATAAATAAATAAATAAATAAGAATTATGTATTATAAAAGTATAACAATCTATATTTTAAAATTTTAAAAAAGTAAATAATTTAACAAAATACACACATATATATATATATATAAGAAAACAATAGAAAAAAGAAGAATTAAAAATAATATGAGAATAATAAAATAATAATGTATTAACAATAATAAATTTTAATAAAACAAATAATCATCGTTATTAATAATATAATAGGATATTTTGTTTTTAATCAATATATCATTGAGTTTTCTAATAAAATTTAAATAAAAAAATTTATGTTATAAAATTTAAATAAAAATCTTCAAAATTTAATATATTAATAAATATAATTAAAAATATTATAATATTAATAAATTTAATATTTATAAAAATATATACTACCGCACAAAGGATTAACTCAATAGTTATAAGTATAATGAATTATGAGTTAAACAATGAAGATAAGTATAGTTCTATTTAGTGTATTTAATGCTTTGAATATAGAGGATAAAATTTTCTGAAGTGATACGGTGGAAGTGTAATAAATGATTATAATCGAACATGACAGCTAGCGAGCTTGGATAATCATTATTTCAACAAGACACGTGATTATACCCTATTCAGCCATATGTCTTAAGTAGTTTTCATAAACCATCACTATTTAAGAGTAAAGAAATTATGGATTTTGTGGTTGGAGATGTACCTGGAGAATAAGCTTCTCTATTTGTTATGAGGCCTAATAAAGGTGAATTTTAAATGGCAAGCACACAGGTGTATAAGGTGTGTAAATTCTTGCTTGAGCAAGGCAGTTCGACATTAGTTCTCCTTAGTGAAATGTGACAAAATTTGACCGTTGATGCAATTATCTTTGTGATATAAATAGAGCTGATAAAAGCATGGTGAGTATCAAAGTAATCAATTCTTTTTTTTCAACTCCAGTGTTGGATACTAAATTTAATCCTCTAACCATAGTTAGTGAGATCCAAACTCATTTTTCCATGAAACTATTCTATAACAATGCTTGAAAATTGGATGAAAAGATCAGGAAAAGAAACTGAAAAAAGTAAAAATCAGAACAAAGGAGGGCTAAATAGAATTTCATCCAAAGTCTAAGAGCATGGCAAAACTTTACAAGAGAAGTTTATGTCGCCTACGAATATCGCTTGCACATTTGATGAAGGTGGGGACAGGAAAAAGCAAAGCAGATGAAAGTCGCCTAGAGTTAAATGTATAGAAGGCAACATAGGTACTCCTCGCCTATAACGAGTCGTCATTACTGGCAAAACCTTCAGGCAACAAAAGCATATATCGCCTGAGGAAAAGTAAAAGTAGGCGACAAACTGAGGCTAAATGATGAATATTGCCTAAAATAAACATATAGAAGGAGATGATAAATGGCTTATCTCGCCTAAAGTTTGAAAAGGGGCGATATCGAGAGAAGGAAACGAAACAACATCGCCTAGTGTTTAACGTTCAATGGAGTCGAATATCGATATATTTCGCCTGCAAGCCTTTTTAATTGGCGATCAAGTTAGGCAATAATTTGAATTGTTGCTTGAAGTTTTAATGAAACAACAGGTGACATAAATGGGATCTTTGATATTTTGCCAATTTGTGTTTCTTTAATAGCAGCTCAATTGAAGCAATTAGGTCCTTTTGACATTTTATTAATCAGAGCTAAAATTCTAGAATCTCATGTTCATTCTTAAGAGTTTTATTTCGTTGAAGTTTCTGGAAGAAGCTTTGTACTCCGTTTTCTGTGATCATTGAGATTTAGCTTGAAGATAGTGAAGCAAAGACTGTGACAGCGTCCAACTTCTATCTTCTTTGGTAAGATTTAGATATTATAGCATATCGATGATGATTTTGTGTTGAATTGAATATGCTGAAGTAGATATGTTAGCTAATAGCTCTATGTGTTTGCTGTGATATGTTATTGATTGTGATTCTAATTGTAAAATTCTGGTTCAAATTATAGTTAGATTCGCTGAGTTTTCATGTGATTATTGAATTACAAGAATGAGAGTTAAGTAATCTTGTTATTCTGTTGCTCAATTTAGATCAGAGATGGCAATTGAGTTTCAAATCTAAGAATAGAGGATCATTGTACTAGAGATAGACAATAGATCTGATTTTCTACAGATTGTGCTTATTAGTTACATGAATTGTAGTATAGAGATATATGCAATTGTGTGACTCAGATCTGTTAGATTGAATCGCATTGATGATGATCTAGATTGTGAAACTGAAATCTAGAGTTGAATTAACAAATTAGAGGATGAATAACAACAGAAAGTAGCAAATCAATTTGATTTCATTTGAGATCATTGAATTACTGAACATAAATCTTTTCTTGATTGATAGATGTCAGAAGTGTCTAAAAATTAAAATCAGATTCTATGAACTTTACAATTTTGTTTGCTAATGAATTCTTTTGACAATTCGAACTAAATCTTGATCTCATTCTTTCTTTCTAACAAACAATCCTGCTGAGACGATATCTTTAAAATTACAAGAGACGTTGATAGGAATACTGTTTTCTTGTGTTATTTTATATGTTAGTAAATTCCTCATCAATACAACTCAAAAATCGATTAGAATTAAAGTAATAAGTTTTAAGGATGAATTGGTATAAAATAACAGATTTTTGCCTTGTTTGTTTTACTGGCGTCTTAGTCTAGCTGACTAAGTTATGGGACAAGACGCTAGTTATTCTCAGTACAATTTCAGGCATTTTGATTAGTGTTTTGGTGAGACTGACCAAAGCAGACACCAAGACACCGGTTGCTTTCAATACGTTTCTAGACGTGTTGGTTAATGGCTTAACCACTTGGCTAAGACACAAGTTAAAGTGCTAGAAACTCTCAATATTACTTCAGGCACCCTAGTCAGCATCTTGGTCAAGTTGACCAAGAGATGGGGCAAGATGCCATTAGGCCTTGATACTGATTTTGACATCATAGTCTTGTCTCTTGCAGTCTTATCAAGGTTACCAGAATGTGGGGCAAGATGTCAAGAGGCCTCGATACCAATTTTGGTATTATGGTTGTATCTCTAGTGACCTTGTTAATGATACCAATACGCGGACCAAGGCACTGAGTACCTATATGAGCTTTTAAATCTCGTTGTATAATTCTAAATTGTTTGTTAATAATTATATTGTAAGTGGTCTCGATCATTTTTACCTCGTGATAAGTGGTGGATAATGAGCACTAGTTTGAATGAATCCTTACATGGAGCAATCCTCCCCACTTGTAGGTTGTCATCACTTGTGCATATGCATTTCTTATACATCGTATTTCTAATTCCGAATTTTTTGCTCAAGAAAGATAAAATATTAATTTTGCATAAAAATAGCGTTTTAACTCAAAAAATCTCTTTTTTTTTCGAAATTAAAAATAAGTTTGACTCTAACTTCCAATTAGTTTTAATAGTCACTAATTCCATAGGCGCAAGAACTAATTCATTCTTAAAATAGAATTATAAGAGTTGGAAAAAAATTAAATAGAAAAAAATGACTCGTTTTTTGAACGTTACAAATACAAGGTTGACTAATTCCGTAGGCGCAAGAACTAATTATCATTCATCAAATTTATTCCTTCATGACAATTAACAAAAGTTAAGGACACTTTTTCAATTGTCTTACTTTTATCGAAATAATTTTACATATAGGACCATCAACATATTGCAATTTCAAAAGTAACCCACTTAACAGTAGAAATAATTAAAAAAATATTTCATAAAAAAAAATTGCAAGAATATATTTCAAACTCGTAAAACTATAAAATTAATAATATATAATATTATAATTAATTTAGTTAAAAAACTTACCTTGTGAATTTTAACATCGGACCCATATATATAATTTTATTATAGAAAATTTACTATTCAAATAATTTATTATGTCATACTATTTGTCCCATAAAATGAATCAGAAAATATGCACTTTTTTTTTCACTTTTTAAACTAATGAAAAATAATAGGGAAACTTTTAGACATAACAAGATGAAAGTTGGAGTTACGTTTTTTTAGCCCACTAAAGTTTGACTTACAAATATAAACTTATAAAAGTTTATTTTAACTCTAGGAGCCTTTTGAATATTTATACCTTTTTGGACAAAATTCTTTATGGTAAACTTTTTTAAAGACACCCCTTAACTTATTAAAAATAGAATTTTACCATGCTCTGACATCAAATTTTCGGGGCTCAGGGTTTAAACAGAAACCGAGTTAAATCATGCATATGCCATTAACTTTTGAAAATTTTTAAGCTTTATACTTAAGACTTTATAATCTGCATAAGCTAATGCAGTTATCCAATGGTTATTATCTCTCTGAAAGAGTTCATAACTATCATGACAAATTATCATCTTTATTTTAAGAATTTTGACATAATTGTGATTTGAAGACCAACTTTTCATGCCTTTAATCAATATTAAATCCTTTATTGTTTGCAAAGGTTTTCAATATTTCTTTAAATTGTTTGAAAAGCTCGATTTTAAGTTGTGACTCATTAATCATTCTTCGACATAACTCATGATGAAGTTTTCTTCTACATTTGATAGATTTTCAACATTTTCTTCCAAACATTCTTTTTCTAACTCAATAACATCTTGAAAATATTTTAAATGAAGCGTAAAATCATCGTAGTCTTCCATTGGAATTCTGCAAAGTTTACAACAAAAAGAGTCGTAGAAACTCATGATGTATAAATGTGTCTGGACATATGATGTTAAGTTATTAATTTTTTTGAAATTATTTAGAGATCAAGCTCCTGAATTGAAGAAGGGTATAAATATTCCTTCTTTTCAGAAGATGATGTCTCTGAAGGTTCTTCTTTAAGAGTGTTTCTTGGAAAACATTTTTCTTGCTGAACTAGATCTTTAGCAGGTTTATTTTTTTAATATAAATCAAGACTTTGACGTGCTCTTCTTTGAGGGGTTTCTTTTAAAAGAACTTTTGGAAATATACTGTCAAAATAGATTCTTTTTGAATTAGCAAACATTATTGAATGTTGGCTATTAGTTAATGCATAACTAAAGGCGTATGTGAAGTTGAAAGGAAATTGTCCTTCCTTTATCATATTTAATTTGTAAAACTTATGAACAAAATTTATAGAAGTGTTAAGATTTTTTGACTGAAGAGGAATAGCATTACCAAGATGAACTTGAAATTTTAGCTGTTGGGCAGCTAAATTTCCTATTACAATTCCAAGTATCGAATCATTCAGATCTTGGATTCTTTCATCTTTAACAACAATAGATATTGAAGAATCAATACCTTTGGCAAAAGTGGACTTAATGATTATCTTAATGACTCCTAAATGGATCCTATCTATCTGAAGTTATTCATGATATTTAAGTTTTTCAAGAATTTTTTCAATCTTTATGAGGTTAAATTATTCTATTTTACTTTGACCTTTAACGTCTTTAATGCCAATTGGTTGTTTGCATACTAATACTCCAGATCTAATTATGTTAGGTATACTCATTGAATTCATTATTTTTAAAGGACTAATCTTCAAGGGTTTTCTCTTAAGGCCTTCTTTTCTGGAAAGAGTTATTTCAGTGTTGCCAAGTTTCTCAAATTCTCTATCTTTTAATTCTTTTATTCTTATAAGTGTGGAATCTTCATGTAATTCTAGAGACTCAATTAGATCCATGTTATAATCTTAAAATAAACAGTCTCTTCTGAGAAGAAAACTTATGATACCTTGAACAAAAGTGATCCTGCATAAGCTTCCTTGCCTCTGCTGCTGGTATTTGGCTTCTTCATGGCCACTACCTTAACGCCTATCTAAAGAGCTTTGACAAAAGTGCTACTTATGCGAATCAACTTATGTATTCCAGAAATCAGAAGAGTTTCTTTACATAGAAGAGAAGTTTTTTATTTATGATACTGAAGCTTCAACTAGTGTTGGTTGTTTTTTTTAGATACATAACTCAGGTCCTTGTATAGGCCCGAGGAAGGGTGAGTGGACAAACCCCAATCTACCATATTGAAGTAAGTGCATATGTCACATGGCTCAATTATTACAAGACCCAATTATTCACTCATATGACTCAAAACAGACTTCTTTCACATTTGTTTGCTAGTTATCAATAAAGACCTCGTTGTCCTTTTCTGAGTCAGACGATTCTTCTTTATCTTTTAAAACAGATTCCACCTTATCATCTTTGGTGCTTTCTGCCAACATAAATATAAATATATATATATATATTGAATTTACATAGGCTTCAAATTCATCTACTGTTTCAAACTGACCCATTTCACATGTGTGTACCTGGAAGGTGCGCATGGTGAAACATAATCTGAGTCTTATTTCTTCTGGTAGGGCCATAATCCTACCTATAAAGTTTTGTAACTTGACATCAAAGTCGAGGACTTGATCCAACTCCACTTCTGAAATTACTCTTTTATTTAATGACCAGAGCAAACATTCTGGCGACTTATAAGCAACTCTCATCAAGGACTGGTCATTGAAGGAAGAGGTATTCTTCTAGAGTGTTGCCAAGGATATAACAATATTCTCGGTGCAAAGAATATTTTCGATTTTCATATCTTCATCAATTGGTGGGAAACCATACTCATCAATCATCATTTTTACTGTTGATAAAGATGGGAAAATGATTTCACCATCTTCTCCGAAGAGTGGTAAAGATGATATGAAACGAAGGACTTGTCTTTGGCTCCTTATTATCTTTTTAAATTTTGCCACTTCCATCTTGAAATGGTGTGGGAACTTTTCCAAACACTTAAGAGTCCCTGTAATATGGATTTGATGAAGCAAACTATATTTCCAGAGTTTGTAGACTGTTAAAGGATTTGCATCATCTATAGCCACAATTTTAGAATACTCACTTCCTATACAATTGACTGGGTAAAATGATCTTTCCATCATGTTATCCAAGGACCACGTTTTTATAAACGTGACCCCCTTCTCAAATTTTGCTTTACTTAGCTTAATTGTTCCTGAATTAGGCTGCTCGTGGGAACTGAACCAATGAGGTATATTGTCGAACCAACCTCTCCCTAGATGACTTATCATTGTTATTGAATTCTTCCAAAGCATCCTTCATTAGTTCAATCGTTGGATACTTTCTATGGATTACTCTAGTTTGTTTATTGATGAATAATGAAGCTTTATGTCATGAATCATAAATTCTTTTGCCGGAACCGGTGACGAAGACATAATAATCTTTTTTGGGAAGTTTGGACTTATTAATTAATTTGTTTACTTTCTCCAAGTCTTAAATAACTTTGGCTCTGTCTGAGGAGACTGCCAAGATTGATTCTTTTTTTTCTCAAAAAATAGTTTTTCTTGAGTTGAAGATGATGACACCGTTACTGATGATGTCATTATTGTTGATGATGATTCTTTAAGTGTTGTTTTTGGTTTTGACTTAATTGTTGACTTTAATGGGTCAACCACGCTGGCATTTCCGCATTCTGATGGACTGTGACAATGCTGACTTATAAGCTAAAGAGCGCTTCTCAAGCCCTTGACTTTCTGTTCTTGAGCCGAGTAACGCTGCTGAATTTCTTTCAACTAAGCATAGAGCTGCTCATACTCATCTTCTTCATTCTTGAGTTGAAGCATTAAGAATTCCATTGCTGTTTCCATTCACGAGTGAGCGTATCAGCAATGACGTTATTTGAGCCTTTAATTTTCTCAAACTTTATTGGATATTTGGCAAGAGTTTCCTGCTAGCGGGCGAGATGTCCTTGACTTAATTCTGTCTTTAAATTAAGGGTTACAAAACCTATAAGATAAGAATTATCAATTTAAAGAGTAAATTCTTTTGATAAAAGGTCAATTTGCCATTTCCGAATAGTTTTTATTGTTGCAAGAAGTTCATGTTCATGAGTTGAATAATTTCTTTCTGTTAGACTCAAAGTTCCATTTATATATCTACAGAGTAATTCTATGTATTTTTCTCTTTTTGAAGAACTTAAATTATGACTTATATGACTCTGAGAGCCATTCCGAGTAATAAGGTTTACCTTACTATCCTTGATAATATTCTAACTAGTAAGGACTTTTACCTTTAGGAATCCTCCCACGTGTCACTGCTGGCATGAGTTTCAACAATCAAGTAGTCTTTATCATTCGGTTGATATAATCTAGGAAGATTTTTACATCTATCCTTGATTAGCTGAACCGTTTTAGAGTCCTGGTCATTCCATGACCACTCAACATTAGTAAAATATTTAGGGGAAAGTTTTGAGGTTATTTGGAAATGCTTTTCAAAAAACCTTGTGATAATCATACAAAGAAAATGTTGTAAATGCTTTCTGTCACTAAGTTTGTTTGGGAAAACATCAAGCTTTTCAAAGACATTGTGTTGTAACTTTATTAAACCATCCGTTGTTAATGATAAACCGAGATAATCAATGTATTGTTTACCTATAACAACTATCTTTTTTGAAAGAATTAAACTTTTTTTACATTGTTCCAAAATGATCAATAGCTTATGAAAATGATCTTCATAATTATCTATTGTACATACTAAAATATCATCAATGTAAGTTAGAGAGAGTTCTTCTAGCCCTTCGAAATTTTTATCCATAAATCTTTGATATATCAATGGAGCCTGTTTTAAACCAAATGGTAAAATATTCCATTGATATAAATTTTGAGGAGGATATGTAAAGCAATTAATGGCTTGGTTTCATCGTAAAGATGTAACTGCCAATAACCTGACTTTGCGTCTAAAGAAGAAAACCATTTAGAACCACGAATTCGGTTTAAAATTGAATATTTTTGAAGGAGATTATAGACATCTCCTACAGTAGCTAAATACATAGCTTTGTAGTTGATAACCATACGTCCTTTACCACATTTTATTTCATTAGTATTATTGATATAAAATGCTGGAGCAAAATACAGGGAAGTACTTTCAGAAATGATTCCTTTCTTAAGTAAATCCTTACAATCTTTTTTAAATTCTTCAATATCATCCTTTGAATAAGGAATTTTATTGGGAACTTTTACTTCTGCATTTTAATTCTTCAATTCTATATGAACTGTCATACAGTTTGTGTTCTTTAAATCCAAAGGATTTTTACAATAGAAATAGTCTAAAACTTCAGCAATCTTCTATTAGAGACTAGTTTTAGATTTGGCAATGGCTTCAATACCATGTAATATGATGTTAAAACTACAAATAATCTTTTTCAAATTTTCTATATAGCGCTGAATTAGTATCTAGGCCTCTTGAGCCCTTTGTCATAAATGTGGCGAGCTAAAGTTATGACATCTTAGACTTATCTTGTCTAAATTTTGCACAATGGGTGCATGACATTTTAAGAAATCATTGCCAATTATGAACTCCATACATGTTCTTTAATGGTAAACAATGCTGAACCAAAACATGTTATATTAAATTTTGACTAAAACATTCTTTACAAGTAACACTATCTTTTCAGTAGTGTTATTTGCAATTTTGACTTTAATTGGATTAGGAAGTCTAATCCAGTTAAGTTGCACTATTTGATTAGCAAAACTTGTTGTGGCACCAGAATCTACATAAGCAAAGATTCTGGGGTTATTTTTGTTATTCAAAATCTAAGTTTGTTGATTCGCTTTCTCCATCAGTCTAATATTCACAATAATTGTCAATTTCATATTTCGATTCATCATCCGATGACTCATTTTCTGAAAATGAGGAAAAATTTTCTTCAATTGGTTCCAAATTTAAAAAGTAAGCAAACTTAAGAAGTTTCTCTTCAATTGTAAATGACGGCTGTTTTTCTCAAGGCATTCATTAGCATAATGACCTAACTTTTTACAGAGAAAACACTTACATTTTAACTTAGGTTTACCCTAAGGGAATAATTTATTTCTACAATTAGGTTTTGAGAATTTATGTTTTTTCCTGAAGAAGTTTATATTTTCCAACCTTTTTTGGAAGGCTTATAATAAAACTTACCAAATTTTCTTTTAGGAAACCTTCTTTTTTTTAAAGAAAATTTTTTTCAACCATAGTTTTGTGGAACATATTTCTTTTCGCCACAATAAAGAGGACTATATGACTTAGCTTGCTTGATAGCATATGTTTCTTGACATTTTTCAGCAATCACTTGCTCAGTGATGTGAATAGTTGCACCAAGTGAGCGCTGATGAAATGTTCCATCAGAACTTGTTTCGAACTAAATTTATTTAAGTTAGGTTTAATTGGAAAATATGAAATTTTGTGTAAAACTAGTGATTTTTAATTTAAAATATGTTTTTTTGGGTGATTTTAGAATAATAAAAGTTTTCCTAAACAAACCCCTATCCATTAGCCCATTAGCCAATATGTATATAAGTGTTATTTTCCTAACCTAATGAGAATTTTCATCTCTTCTATTTCACATTCAAAAACCCTAAATTCCTTTTCTCTCAAAATGTAGCGTCCGTCAATTGGGCCTAAATTTTGGACCAATTTGAAATATTTGAATGTTTGATTTTTGATACTCTCCTCATCAGAATAAATCAAAATACTATAAAGGACAATGATGAGATTAGAAAAATTGTTTTGAAATGAAAAAGAGTAGGATAAAAAAAATCTTATTTAATTTGAAATTAAATATTTAAAAAGCACTTTGAAATTGAAAATGGGCTTTTAGGATAAAACTTGATTTCGTTGGAAAAATAGAGTCAAAAATATTTTTAGACTCGGAAAAATATGGATTTGGAGTCAGAACGTCAAAATCTGGCAAAATGACCACTTTGTCCCTCTTAACGGAAAAATTCAGATTTTTAAAATCGATGGTTGTTTTTGACTTAATATATAAGAATAAATTTTAAGAGAAGCACGGAAGTGTCGAAATTGAGTTTAGGTGGAAGACGGACTCGGAATTGGATTGGGCCTAAACTTGGCCCAATCGAAAAACCAAAGCCCACATGTGTGTTGGTATAAAAACACCCACACCACCACTTATTCTCATTTTTCTTCTCCTCCTCTTTCTTCCTCTCTTCTCCCCCAAAACATACCCTAGCTTTCTTCTCCTTCATTAACCATATCAACCACCATCATCAACCATGATAATTGTTTCATCAATCTTCAAGAAGAGTGTTAATCACCTTAAGGGTGTTGTAAAAGCTTCAAAACCACAATGGTAAATTTCTTCTATCTCTACACTTTTGGGGTTTCAATAATAGTGTTTGATCTTGATTCTAAAATGGTTTTGAAATGTTTTTGAGTTGATTTCCAATGTTAATCAAGTGTTCTAGCTTCCAATAGAGCGTAGATATAAATGCCCTAATTTCTAATATTGTTGATTATGACTTTACTTGATGGAAATGGTTTTGTATAGAAATAAATTGATGAGTTAATGATACTAGGTTGTTAATAATGATTTTGGATTAATTCCAACCCATTTTGAGAAATTTAATCTCATCTAGTATGTTAAAGCCCTTAATAGAATTGTTTTGTGATGATTGAATTATGTTGGAATCTTGTATTGATGATTGGTGATGATATAATTGATTGTAGTATGTTAAGTGCGTCTTGGTTTTGGCTAATCACAAGTGAGAACCCACAAGGGGCGGGCTTTCTAGCTTGTGGATCGATGGATGCGAGTTTTGTATTTTCGTTTTTTGCCCTATACGCTTGTTTGTTATTGGTTGATGCATTGAATATAAGTCTACTTTAATTAGTCCATAAATTGGTTAAATAAGATAACAACATAAAAACCGATGTGATGAGCATAATTGTCATGCTAGGACGCTAGAATATATGTGTGATGCATGTAGAATCATGCTAGGTGCTGCCCTTGGGAATTGAATGATTGGATGGATTAAATTCATCTTGTATGTGAATGTGATGAGAATAGGATAGAGACTTAAATTATCTCTTGCATCCTTGCTTGATTGTTATTGGTGATTGATGATGGTATTTGATGAAAAATTAATACTTGAAATGCATGATTTTCAATTTGGAAATAATAGGACTCATTGTCTTATAATGGCCTAAGAAGAATTAAAGGCTAACTTGATTATATTACCCTTGAAGGGTCTTGAAATGGCTTAAAAAATTATTGAAATAGTATAATTGATGCACTACCCTTGGTTGGGTCTTGATTGAATGAAATTGATAATGGAAAATGATCAATGATAATGATACTTGGTAATCATATAAATGCCTAATAAACTTGTTATATATAGTAGAATGAAAGGCATGCCTAAGGATAGAAGTACTTCGACCCAAGAAGATATCATGGTTTAGTACGCGCGGATAGTCTACTTACGGGGTGACGACTCTATCTTATTTATGGATTTATTCCGTCTAGGGATGATAATCCACCTATGGCTTCGACGCATCCTTGAGGTGCTAGGACCGTCTTGAAACTTCGGTTCACTTACGGGCTTGCCCGTCTTGGGACTTCGGTCCATTTGATCCCGTTTTCGAAAGCTATGTATGTTATGGGCATTCTTGTAAAAGCTGATGAACTTGATTGATGACTTGTATGATTTGGCTAAAAATAAATAAATGGTAAATGATAATTTAAACATAATAAAGAATTTGAAAATGATCTTGTTATTGAACTTGAAATGTTATTGATGATTTGATCTTAATGATGTATTGACATTGTCTTGATAATGTACTTGAAAATGTTCTTAAACTTGAACTTGATGAGGAAATTGGAATTGATATGAATATGCTAAGGAAACAAGATGATTAATTATCTTACTTGAATAAGTATGTCTAAGTGTTTAACCCTTACATGTATCCTATCACCCTTGCTTATTTCAAATTTGAATTTAAGTAACCAACAGGAATAAATTGGTTTAACTTGTAATAACATTGAATGATTATGATCTTGGCTAAGTAAGAGTCTATGTATGTCTTGTACACTATTTTGATGTATTTTTGGATATTTTCCGGATTGGCCAAACCCTTAGTCCAATACTCTCTTTCAAATGTTGTGTGTTTTGTGGTAGTTTTGGTCAATGTAAATTGGCCTTGTACCAACTTGGATGCATAAGGGACATTTAATAATCACATTGGCTAATATGGTTAAAATTATGGTATAGAAAATCATATAAAGTATTGGGTACTTGTCATTAACTTGGTTGGTAAGTTTTAATTTAGCTTGAACTAGTAAAATCAATTAGAACTTGAAACTTGATTTGTTTACTTGTTGCTGCTGCACTAAGTTGCCAGATAGGCTAATTTTTCAATTTCGTGAGCCCAAACGGTTGGGTCGATTGATAATTGGATTGTCCCTGCGTGTCTCTAGATGATCATAAATTATATGTTTATAATTTGATAGCATTCCGATGTGATTCGGATAGGTTTCGGTACTTGCCAAGTAATCCAAAGGATCAGCTCTAATTGTACACTAATTTCTAAAGAATTTGGGTCTTTCGCGAACTTGTAGGGTCGCGACAAGTTTTCGCGAACTTGTAAGGTTACGACAGGTTTTCGCGAACTCACAAGGTCTCGATAGGTTTCGCGAACTTATAAGGTCGCGACAGGTTTCGCAACCTTATAAGGCCGTGACAGGTTTCGTGAACTTGCAAGGCCGCGACAAGTTCCGCGAACTTGCAAGGTCGCGAAATATGTTGATTGTGCTTGTTTTGCTAATTCATTTCTGAATAACTTTGTTTGGGTCCGATATCATTTGTTCGGGTTTTTAGCATATTGTTTTAAATCCCTCACCCACGATACCCAATCTAAGGGTTATATCTATCATACTTTAAATTGAACCGACTTATAGGAATTGTCATGGGTCGTTGCTTGAGGAACAAGTAACATCTCTTCTTACATCCTTCTATAAAAGAAAAATGTACTAAGATATAAAATGAATTCATATCACTTTTTTGTACATGTATATATGTACGTAATTGAGAAGTAGGTCATGTTTGTTTGGTTGCCATGACCTTAGCAGACTTAGAGAGTTCGATGGTTCCTTAGGCTTGTTAAATTGTGCTCAATACATTGCAAGGATTTCAACTTTCAAAAAACACCCACTTCTTGAAAACTAAGTTTTATAACTTAAGAACCCTTTGAATTATCTTAAAAATCTTATGAAACAACATTATAGGTGTTGTTTCCACTCGTTTTGATAATCTACTCTTTGATAAATGGGTTTTGATAAATCAAACACTTTTGATAGTGAAGGGTTGAGTATTGTTTTGACAAATATGCTTTTGAAATGTATTTGATCTCGCTAGAGTTTTGCAACTTTAGAAACCTTGAAATGTTGCATGTTGATTCATTGCCTCTTGTTCGAGAAATGCCTTGTGTCTTGGCCAAAGTAACGAAAGTGTTATATTGGTTAAGGTCTTCTTCAGTTGGGTTGTTTGGACTAAGCGGGGTTTTACACTTGATTGTCTTAGATGACTAGATTGACTTGAATGTCTTGAGTGACTCGATCAGCTTGAATGTGTTGATTAACTTGATCGACTTGAATGCCGTGATTAACCTGTTTGTCTTAATTGATTACCGCTCATTTAATCATTTTGATTGGTTTAATGTCTCGATTGAATACCATGATGGGTTGCATATTGATGGATGAAATTCAATCATTAATAAGCATGATAAATGTAATTAACCTTGATGATCAGTAAATAATGAAATAAGTATGATTATGTGACATAATATTTTTTTATTATTACACTAGCATGGATGACTTCTAGGAATTTCTTGTGCTTGACTATGTGCTAAGGTGAGCTTAGAAATGCTCACAATATAAATGCATTGTGTGTGAAAGCATTGCATATTGACAAGAAGGTAAAAGCATTTGTATGTGTATGTTTGGGACATGGGATGCGAACCAGGCGTGTACCTGACCCTTCTTTTTTTTTCTTTTTTTCCAAAAATTTTGCTTACAGGTTTGATCGAGCATGGCATATGGTTTGTAAGGCTCTCACGGTAAAGTTTGCTAATTATGTGTTTATAATTACATGTATTAAAAGGTTGATTGCATTTTGTAAAAATAAATTCATGTGTATTCAAAATTATGTTTGTAAGGGACTTCTTTAATTCTGTAAGGGGTTCTTGAACATTGTTTAAATGATTTTTGTTTTAAAATAGTATTTGAGAAAACGATGTGTTTAAAAGTCTTCCACTAAAGTATTTCATATTTATTGGCTTTCAAAAATATAATTGTTTTGTAAATTGTTAATATCTAATGTTTGATTGATTTCAAAAAAATGTATTAGTTTTGTAGTTTGTTAATGTGGCAGTCTGGACTCCTACTATGGTCTCGACCGGGGTGGGGGTTTGACGCTACACAAAAAACTTGACTTTTGGTTTGTGTTGTCCACTCTCAAATTGTCGTAACTTTTTCCGTAGACGTTTGATTGACGTGAATTCAGTGGCTAAAGAATCCTCTTTTACCCCTCTACAAACTCTTATAGCTCTTAAGGGGCTGGTATCTAATCACAACTTTTGTAGACTTTTACAGACTTTTATAGACTTTGAAAAGTGAATGATTTTTGAAGACTTTTATAAACTTTCATAGACTTTATAAATCCAGCAATGACTTTCATAGACTTCTAAAATATACTTTTCATTATGTTTGTAGACTTTGATGAATTTTTATAAATGACTTTTGTAGACTTTCAATAACTTTTACAGACTTTCAATGACTTTCATAGACTTTCATATATCAATTGGTTAATTTTGATGGAACTCTCAAATACCTTTTAAGAATAGATGAAAGTTCATTGATATTAAAAGTAAAAAGTCATTTGGCTAAAAAAATATTTTTATTTTTTTACGTGTTAAGAGCAAGAAGTATTTTCTTTCAACAATAATCTTACTAAAGATTCCATTACTATCACGTCATCCACGATTGGTGGCGTCAACCCAAAATTCTAATAAGTCATTATTTTATTGTAATATCCATATTTTATTATTTTTTTCCTCCCCTTTTCTTTTCTTTTACTTTTTCTTTCTCTTTCGATGGTTGTGTATATATTTTTCACTCTATAAATTTATCAAGAAATTATTATTATTATTATTATTATGTTTACACTTTCTCACCCAATCTTTAATTATTGGTTTAATGTAATTGATATATTGAGACAATCTATTTTTTTTCAATATAAATATTTGATAGAAATAAAATAATTGTTTCAATAAAACAAAAAATATAATACTTGATAAAAGTATATAAAAAATACATATAAATGATTTTAAAATATTTCACAATTATAATTAAAGTAAAAAATAAATAAAAAAGAATAACTAACGGGGTTGAATTTGAGTTTTTACTTATTAATATTTTAAAGTATTCAAAAGTCATTTAAAGTTTGTGAGGAAAGGACGAGACAATTTTTTAACTTTAAATTTTCTTAATGGTTAAAAAAGTCTACAAAAGTCTATAAAAGTCATGATTAAATACCCCATGACTTTCGAAGACATTTAAAAAGTCTATAAAAGTCATGATTAGATACCCTATGACTTTTATAGAGTATTCAAAAGTCATGATTAGATACCTGTAGATTTTTAATGACATTTTAAGTCTATGAAAGTCATCAAAATTTATGATTAGATACACCCATGTAAATCTCAAACCTTGCCGAAATCTGCCCAGATTGTCAAAAATAACCCTTGTCCATTAAGAAGTATGTCAGTTCTGGAATCGAACTTCAAATGGCCATAGCTTTCTCTTCTGAACTCAAAATGACCTGATTTAAACTACAATTTTGAAGAAGACATTGTCCTCAGATTCTTGCATCTCCGTGGTCGAATGTAATTAAAACCGAAACGTGAGTTTGTAGGATTGCTCCAGCAACGAACCATATTCATCCAATCATATCTCCTCCATCTCATCTCTGAAAGATGTCAATTTAGTTGAATTTTCTTTGTTGTCCGGCCCTCTACAAATATCGTGAAGACTCCATCCACTAATTCCTACGAGCTCATAGTCGAAAACAGTAAATTCTAAGACTAGACAAAATGTTTTTATTATGTGTTATTTGTCTTAGGTTGTTATAGTCAATTCTATTATGTTATTTGAACATAATATATTGTATTAGGATAGTGTATAGGTCCCAATAGTAGTATAAGGTCATATTCAAATCCTCTTAAGCAAGTGCAAGCTTGTGATCTACGATTAAAGGTTCGTATTCCGTTTTTCGCCCTATAGAATCTATGTTATTCTTTGCATGATTATAGGAGCATGTATAGGATTGTATGAGACATGTAAAGACTTACATATTTGCACCATAGGAAATAAATTTGATTATGACATCGATAGATGTAAAAGTATAGGAATGAAATAAATTGACTGACCGAGAGATGGATAATTGTAGACTAAGATATTATGTAGCTTGATTGTGCCTCACGCCTCTTAATGGATCAATAAATGGAATATGATTATTTGGACTATGGAATTTTTGTTTGTTGTGAATGTTTGTGACAATAGAAGAATTAATGGTCGCCGTATGTTTGCAATTCCTTAAACTCTATACATTGTGTTGAATCTTTATTGTTTGTGTCTTTAAATGGACTAAATATATAACCATAATAACTGAATTGGTATTGAATTTTGATGTACATGTGCTTGGATTAAATGCCTAGTTGAATGTGTAAATGGGTTTTTGTGTAATATATATTAAACTTAATGTTCTTACTCTTGAAAATTGAATGGTAGTCTATGTATTGATTTGCATGGAATTTATCGAACTATTAAGTTAAAAATGGATTCGTGATATATGTGTTGTTGTTTTTAATGACTTAAAATATTGTTAGTTGCTTATGTCTAAGCATAATTAAATTCATATATCTAATATATATCCATGTATTGAATCGATTAATGGGATTAAAAATACAGAGACATGCATATTAGTGTTAAAATGAGTTATTGACAACTTTAATTGAATAATTAAATGTGTTCACCTCTGTGAGGTTATTAAAATGGTAAGTGATTGAAATTGAATTATTTGTGTGTGCATTATAACCTAAATTAATTAACTAATGATTGCCCTAGTCGTGGTTGAAATAGTGATGGAATGACATGTCATTAGGGGTACCCGAGAATTCTCAACCTATTGGAAACATAGATATTTTGTTTTAGCTAACAACTACTGGAACTGAGTGACGAATTCTATTGGGTGTGACGACACCACCGCTTGCGGTCCTATCATATTATGCTCTTTGGACCTAATTGATGGAATCTTAAGGTAGTTGTCTGTCTCGAGGGGGAATAAACGACACTACAGATTTCGGTCTTCGGACCCTATTGTGTGGCTTCGGCCTAATTGATACTGTTTCATTATCAATACTAGATTAGGGGCAGTTAACTTAATAAATTGGTAAATTGTTGTGCTTTGGGTGATTGGTTATTATCTTATATAAACTTGTTTAGCTAATTATAATGTTAGTTACCGAATTGTAAATTTGATTGGTCACGGATTGAATAAATGCATAACAGACTATTAAATTAGTCAACTTGTAAATTGGTTTATGTTATGCTCTTGAATAATGATTGTTGATTTATGTGAACTTGTTAGTCGTATAGGTGGTTCGACTACCCAATAGTGAAATTGGTTGATGATAATTTATTCTTATGAACTTGTTGGCCTTATCAAATGTAATTGTGTGCTTCAAATCAGGATTGAATGTTAATAAAGACTTGTTTGAATGCCTCTTGAATGGAATTGAAATGTAATAAATGATAGCTCTATTAATCGAAGAAAAACATAACTAGAACGTTTAAAATAATTAATGATTAAATAAATCTTGGTGATTTATACTTGTGTATGTTTTATGTATTATGCTTGATGTATGGATGTTTGACTTTGAGATGATTGTTATTGTCTTACAAAGTATTATAACATCATATTGCTTGATGTTGGATCCATGATTGATAGGATATGTGTGTTTATGCCTTGAATGAAAATGATTGCATTTAGAGATATCCACTATAGAATTACATTATGTGATCGCATCGCACTGTAGAAGTTATATGTTAGGGAAGAGCATATGTGTGTGATTGTTTTGGGACATGGGTATGAACCAGACGTAAGTCTGACCTTTCTTTATTTTCTTTTTTCCTTTCCCTATATGTGTGAATGCACATGTAGATTGATAGGTAAGATGTAGCAGAGCACGAAGGTCTTATCATAGTGTAGACACATCTTCATGATCATGATATCTTTAATTTTTAACTTTGTTTATATTGAATTTTGAAATCATGTAACCTTTTTATATTGATATGTAATTGTTTATTGATGGGTCTTCAATTGAATTTATATTTTCATAGTACTATTAATTTACAAAATGTTATTTATTCTTCCGCATACATAGTCGCATAGTGTTTGAATTATATATTGGAAATTTATTTCATCAATGAACTATTGAAGTGCCTTTGATAGATTGGTTTTATTTATTTTAACCGATTTTGTATTGGATCGTATTGAATGCATATTGTTAATGTAGCGCTCCGACCAATGTTCTGCGGTTCTGTCGTGGGCGGGGGTTGGGCGTTACAGCTTTTCTCTAGCTCTTATGTTATATGGTTATGGGAGTTTCATCATGTAAGCAATTACATAATGTTGACTCTCAGTTGTCAAGTTATAATAATATCTTTTAAGCTCACATGTATATGATTTAAGTTTATAAATGTCACAAATTAACATGTTATTCAGATGATATTCAGCCTCTTTATGCTACTTATCAACTGTAGTACCATGCATTATCGAGTGATCTTCACCGAAGAACTCAAGACTTATCATGTTTAAAAGCATTGCTGCTTATGTTGATGTGTTGCCAACTTGATTAAGTTTATCAATCAAAATATTGTTTTTATCCTATAAAGGAAATTTTGGACAGTACCAGTTGTTTGGAAAGCTATCCAATTAAATATGCTATCAGCTCTGAAGGTTCTTACCTTAACATTAAGATCAGCTTCTAATATCATTCTGATAGCCCAAGTTCGAAAACTTCTTTTTCATCAGACTCACAATCAAGATCTAAAAGTGTTGAATCTTTTTGTGTCTTTTACTTTTATATGCTTCAAGAATTTTTTGCCAAACATCATCTTGACGTATATAACCTTTTCTAAATGCTTCATTTTCCAATTCTTGTTCTCTCTGTTGTTAGTCATGCCGATGGTCAGATTCGTAATTTGGAATTTATTTTGCCAAACTCATTCTTGGCGTCCCAGGGGCCAACATGAGTTCTGCAACTTATTTCTTCATCCGTTACGTTTGCTGGATTAGCAATATCACTACCCAATTCAGGCATATAGATGAACTAGTAAAATTACTCACGCTTTGCGCGAGGTATTTATATTAAATATGATTATTTTAATTTAACAAATTTTATTAATATTGTTAATATTATTAAGTATTAATTTAGTTAAAAATATAGAAATGCATTTATTTAAAAAATCAAATAAAAGATAACATCTTGGTTAAATTATTTCAAATTTTTTTTAAAAAAAAATTTAAAAATCTTTAAAATATTTTATGATTGGTTGATTTGTTTTTTCTATTTATCATTTTATTTTTCTTTAAAAAATCAAATATTATTTATTAATTATTTTCCTTTTTTGCAAATTTTATTTATTCAATACTATTAATCACTAAAAAAATCAATTTTAATTTATTTCCTTTGACATTTAATATCTCATTAGCATACTATTCATCTTTTATTTTAGCTTATAAAATTTAATTTAATAATGTCACTTAAAATAATTTGCGTATATATATATATATATATAAACATTAAATATAATTTAATGTGTTTGATTTTAGTTATGATTTTTCGAAATTGATAATGTCAATTTTTTTGGCCTATTTTTCAAAATACGAACAACTACTTAATAATTTTTAAAAAAAAAAATTGATGTAAAAATATTTTAAATTGTAAGTTTGAAATATTTAATAACTTTATACTTAATTTTGATTGTCCACGATAAAAATAAAATAGAATAATTTAATTTTCAAATATAAAATATAGGAAAGTCAAGAGATACAACTTTTATATATATATATATATATATATATATATATATATATATATATATATATAATTAAATCATCACAATTTGTTTTAGCATTGTTTATATTGTTTATTGACTATAATTACGAGCATCTGCATTTTCATCATCATTGAATAAATTTAATCAATAAATATTCGTGGTACCAATTAAATAATTATAAACTCAACTTTTATCCTATTTATAATATAACTAGTGAATATACTCACGCATTGTGCGAGGAATGTTATGTTCATCATATTTATAAATTAAATTAAATTATTATATTTAAATTATTAAAAAATAATAATAATTTTCTAATTTGATGGAGTAATATGTAATATTCAAATAAAAACAAATGAAAAAGTTCATTAGTCCATTCGATTAATTTCACTCTTCACACATTATTTATTATAATTTCATAGCGAATTATTATTCATTCAATTAGTAGGAAGTTTTATTTTACAAAAAAGTTGAAAATAATAAATTAATTATATATGTTAACAAAATTTAAATAATTATACTTAAAATAATTATCATCAAAATCGAACAAATAAATATATTATATATATATTTTTTTATAAAAGAAACCGACATTTTATAATAAATAGCCGATTAATATATATATATATATTATATTTAACATGATAATATTAGAAAATATTTTATTTTTATTGATTTACATGGTTTTGGTGCCAAATAAACCACAACCGTATATAGGGTTAAGATTTCTTGAGGAAATAGCTTAGAAGCTTACAATGATAATTGAACAGAATTTAGTTCTGATGGATAAAAATTAGATCCTTTTACCATCATCTTAGACCTTTATTTATAAAGGGTCTGGATGATTTGTTTCTACAAATCGAATTTGGTCTCCTTCTCTTTTTCGGATTTGGTCTCCTTATCATAATCGGATTAGGTTTCCTTGTCATAATCGGATTAGGTTTACTTGGTTTTTCCTATTTCTAAAGGGATGAGCTTGAACTGGACTAGTTGGGCTTGGACCACCCTTTACCATCTCGCTTCGGCCGAATTTGGCCTGCCGTACTTGAGTTTGATTTGACCGAATTAGGCTTGTTAGGCTTGGACTCTCTTTGGTCGAAAGAGGCCTTCTAGGTCCCTTTTGCCCTTTCGGCCATAAGTCCTTTCGGTCGAAGAAGCCTACTGATGCTTTGGACTTTACCCTTGATGCTTTGAGGTTATTTTCCCACCACAATTTTTAATTTTAATTTTTTATTTTTGGCTTTACAACTTATATATCTTCCTAATTTTCTCTAAACTTTAATTGAATATTATTCATCCATCAATTAATTTTTTTTAATATATATATATAGAAAAATAAATCAATAATTTATTTCTAAAAAAATAATAGCAAATAAACATATAATGAACTCTCTTATAAATGTATTTGGAATCATATTGTAACAAAAAAAAAAAACACGAAAAAAACATGAGTAGAATACTTATTCTCACAAATTTCTAGATTTTTTTTTAATAATGTTTTTATCCAAAACTCTTATAGATTAGTTTTTATAAATTAATTAAGTTTTTTTTCTAAATAAAACTAATTATTATAGAAGTTAAATCAAATAACCATAAAACCTTAAATAAAATTTAATGATAATAATATAATAAATTAAACAACCCAATTTTTCTTCTAAATAGAAATCAACAGAGAAATAATTATACATGGGGAAAATTAAAAGACACCATAATTTAATAAAAAATTACAATCTATAATTAGCTTATTTTTAAAATTATTCTAATTTTAATTTGATGGACATCAACAAATAAATTTAAAAATAATTAATAAATATAATTAATTTACAATGACATAAGATAAACTAATAACATTTTTTTTAATATTTTAAAGATACTATTCATCCTTTTTATTTTTACAAGCATATCATATCCACACAATCAAAATCTCGAGATACTCAAAATAAAATATTTGTTTTTGTTGTAATTGATCTTTATAAAATTGAAAATGGATGTCTGATTGAAAATGGATGTCTGTCATGTAAAAGTACATGAAAAGTACAATTGTACAAATAAATAAATTTTCAAATATAATAAAAGATAATATAACAAAATATAAGAAGAAAAATCAAATATTTATTTATATATAAAGATAATTTCACCATTTCAGAAATTTAAAAATAAAAGTATAATAAGAAATAAATATATCATCAAATATAAATACAAATGGTGAGAAAATCATAAACAAAATGAAGACAAACATTAAGAAATAAATATATTACCTTCTGAGTAGACTAACACTTTGAAGGAAAAAAAAATGAAAAGTAAAACTTGAACAATATGATGAGCCAAGAATGATTTTTATAGAGAATTGAGGAGTAACCTATCACATGAAAAGAAAATGAGGAGATGAAATCAATGAAAAGGCAACAATTAAGAGAGATTAATGGAAAAAAATAAAAATAATTAATAAAAAGAATATTTTTAGAATACTTCATATAAATTTTTAGTATTGTAAGAAAATTAAATGATCGTCATAAATGAAAAAATAAAATATTTTTAAAAAATGTTTAATATAGAAATACAAATGAATTTAAAAAAAATATGTTTGTGGTTGTTTTGTGTACCGACGTGAAAATGAATGCTAAAAGATCGATTTGATATTACTAAGGGTGAGATGAATACTAAAAGACCGATTTGATATTACTAAGGGCGAGATAATTAATGGCACTTGAAGGGTTAAATAATTAATTGCCCAACAAAAATAAAATGGATGAGGTGGAATGACATGTACCATTTTTATTGGCCAAATATGAATGAAAACCAAAAGTAGCTATTTTGGGTGATTTTCTACCTAATATTGAACTCTCAAGCATGTCACGTGAACTTGGTGGGCCCGCTTGAGAGTTCCGCTTTATATATATAAATAGATTATAAAGTAATGGATGTATTAGAAAATAGTATTTTAGAAAAAATGAATAGAATATCAAAACTATAATAATCCTAGATAATTTACCATATCAATTAAATAAAAGAAAATACCAAAATCTATTATAATATTTTTTGTGATAATGATAAATATCTACCTATTATTTAAAACTTCATCACATAAATTTCAATATATTTTTAAATTAAGTGATGAAAGACCATTTTATTTTAATTGAATTGAATAATATATAATAAAATGATGACTAATATTCTCTCTCTATATATATAAAGTGTAAATTACAATTGAAAGAATGAAAATAAATGGAGAGTCAATAAAAATTAATGCTAGGATTAATAGTCATAAAAAAAATATTGTTTGCCAACTAAATGTTTAATAATTTTTTGAAAATTTGAAAGATTTAATTAATATATTTATTGATTAATCTAAAATGTAAGAAATATAGTATAATATGTAAGAAATATAATATGGAATTAGAAATAAATTTAGCTCTTTTTATTTATTTTTTAAGTTGATCAACTAACCTAACTTATTGACTTTAGTAAAGTTACTCTATAATAATAATTATGAACATAAGAATATTTAACCTATATTTTTTTTAAATGTATAATTTTATTGCTAAATACTCTTATTAGTAATCCTATCCGATTTGAAAAATATGATAATTAATATATATATATTTATAATTATAATAACAATTATAATGTAATTTAAATTTTAAAATTGAAAAAAGTCGATTTTATTTTATTAATGATGGATTGATAGATGAATATTTTTTGCATAATAATAATCCTAGTTATGGGAAAAAAATTGATGATAATAATATAATAAAAAAAAAATTATAATTAGAGGTATTATTTATGTTAGGATGTTTATAATACTTATTAAAATATTACTAACCCAAAAAAAAAAATCAAATTAAAATTTAAAATAATTGTGGAGTGGAATAATTTTAGAATTTATAATCTTATTGTTCATATAGTCATTTTTAATCTTGATTTTGATTGATTCACCAATAAAATAAAAATAAGTTTCTTAGAAAATAAAAAATGGCAAATTAAATATAATAACTAATGAATAAATAAAATATACATGTGCTTCCATTATATATTCTCACCGACAAAATCTGTATAATTTTTATGAAAATTAATAATCAATAGAAAAGTATTCAATAAAAAAAAGTAAAATATTTCATTTTTGTAAGAGGTGAATCATACCATTTTGAAAGGAGAGGGCTCAAAAGATTAATTTTTTCAACTGTACTATATATATATGTTTAATAGAAGGAATGTAACAATATATTGGACAGAAAAATAAAATATTTATTTGGGAGTTAGTGAAACAATAATTTTGAGAGTAAAAAAGAGAGATATATGGAATTTTACTATTTCAGAAGAAACAAATATTTAATAATAATTATGAAAATAAAAATATATAAAAGATAAACAAATAAAAAGAAAAATATAAACTATAAAGGAGGATAGAGAGAGATCACCTCTTGATCCTCTTGATTTGACAGAGATTTGGAATTTTAAAAAATCATGAAAATATCAAATTTGAGAACATAAAATAAGGAAAAAATAATGCAAAATATATTTTTAAAAAAATTATAGTGAAAAAGAAAAACCTATTCACTCCTACGATGTCAAAAGAAAAAAATATTAATATCAAATTGCATATAAATCTTTAAAAAAATTAAAATCATATATATATATATATATATATATATAAATAATGTAAAAAGAAAACAATTATCACGAATAATGAAATTAGAACTTACCACAATCATCAATATCTTTGTTGATGGAGGAAATACCTCATCATCCACACTTGAAAATACCCTTAAACTAAAACAATAAAATTAGATTGATTACAAAATTTACATATTTGAATGTAATTGATTGTTACTTTCGTTTTGAAGAAGAGACAAATTAAAAATACAGATGTTTGGATGAAAAAATAGAAACATAAGGAAATAAAATATGAGAAATTGGATATATGAAGAATGATGGAGATTACCTTTATCCAGAAGAAAAATGAAACTCAACCAAGAAGTCATAGATAAGAAATGGTTTTTATAATTAAAGTAATGAAACGTTCTCAAAACTATTGAAACGAAAAGACAAATATTTTAAATACAATTTTAAAAGAATCTTTATAGCATATTCTTAATGGTTTAATAACACCTATTTAATATATTGTATAAAGTTAATAAAATATGAAAAGATGTGATAATATATAAAAAAAAAAAAACAAATAATAGAATTAACAAAAATTTAATGGCTTTGACATATTTTTGAAACATCACATATTCTTTTCAAATTTCAAAAAATAAGAAATATAATTGAAAAGGTTATACCACACGTAATCACTTCATTTACAAAATGTGTTCAAATATCAAAATATTCCATTTTGATGTTTTTCTACCCAAATGTGAACTCTCTGGGCTGCCATATCATTTTCGTGGGGCCTGCTGAGCGTCTGCTTTATATAAATAGATAGATTTTATAAAATAAGGATAAATTTAATAATCGATGGTCAGGAGAGATGAATTGATAGATGATAGATATAAATAGATAGATTTTATAAAATAAGGATAAATTTAATAATCGATGGCGAGGAGAGATGAATGGATAGATGATAGAGTAGAAGAAGAGACATGTGGGTGAATTCAGTGAGTGACACATAAAGGAGAAGGGTCATAAGTGATTAATAATAACGAAGATAAGAAGAAAGGGTTTGAAGCAATGAATGATAATAAGAGAAGACAATTCATTTATTAAAAGTAAACGAAGAGATAGAATTGTGATTAATGGGAGGGGAAAGGATGAAAAAGTGATTAATGGGAGGAGAGAGACAGAAATCAATAGGTGAATTTTCTTATCCAAACATGGCAACCAAATGTGACATGACACATTATAATTGGACAAATAGGTGTCATGTATCTGCCACATGTCGAATTCTAAAGGTAAGTAAACTATGCCATTCTTCTTTTTATATATATATATATATATATGTATAGATTCTTCATTTTTAACTTCTCTAATAGCATGGTTAATTTCCTTGCTAATAAGAGGTTGGTCGGTTATGGATAATTGAGCCAACGACTCAATCATGTTACGAAGATTAAATATCTCTTGTTCAATATGTTGAGAAAACACGGCTAGTTTTAATACCACTTGTTGAACAAATCAGTGATCCAATGCAGCGGAGACGAGTATTGGTAACCACAAAGTAAAACAACATACACAAGGTAAGAAATAGAGATAGAAAATAAGAAACAAGGTTTTTACGTGGAAACCCAAAACGGGAAAAAACCACGGCCGTCAGGACGACGAGAGACTAATTCACTATGTAACAATAAAGCAACAGTTACAACCAAAATATCACTCTCTCACTCCCCAACCCAATTACATTGGTCACAGTCTCACATACAAGCTCTCCTCATGTGGCTCTCACAAGATAACAAGCTCGATCCCAAAACTCAAGATCTCCATGGTCTCCATGGTTCCCAGACCCCATGGGGAACTTCCCAAACCTAACCAACTAGATCTACATTGTTCTCTCAGGATATCTATTAATAGATACAAGCACCATATTTATAGCATTAGGTTACTTAGTCACAAACTAATCCTAAACCATTAAGAAAACCTTTTCCTATTTAGAATTCTCCAGTATCTCTTTCTAATTAGAATCCTTTTTAGGAAATACCATTCCTAATCAAATATGGTACTTCCAAAACAGTCTTCGAGTCTTTTCCAAATTACAAACCAATTATGGATACCGGAATATACCCGAATTTTCGTCAAAATCCTAACAAGCCACCTATTGACAAAAATTCCCTTTGTCCCTTTCCGACGACCACAACTCAAACCAAACTCATCATACCCCACCATGAAGGTATACCCACTCAGATACAATCCATCCTAAGACAAACCACTTAGGAACCATTTACCCAAGATTTTCTTTTCTCGGCACATGTCGAAAACACTTGCTGAATAAACCATGGTGCAGCTTCCTTCATCAGCTTTCAGGAAACTCCTCAGCCATCGACATACTTTCCACCACACCCACATCCATGCTGACCAGATGCCCGTGCAATTGTGGACACACTAGAATTATTCCATCTTTTATCATAACAACCTTGGTGGTTTAAAACATGTCATAAGGACACATATCCAAGCGTACATTCGGAGCCTTTGCCGAACCGCTCCTTACCGTCTTTCCTTATTCGAGTTCACCAGCCAATTGATCAAAATTACCGGTCCATAAAGATCCAAAAACACCACTAGTCAAACCCTCAATATTGTTTTGACTATTTAACCAGACTTGAATCTCTGACCACATCTTTTGTTCTTTACTTGCGTTAACAGAGAAGCACAAAAGTCTCAAAGCTACCTTACCACCACAATCACATATGCTGTCATTCGAGAACTACCGCCGAAGCGTTTTCATCTCTACGATTATCGCAAACTACATCTTGACAACACTTGCATATTTATTTTTTTCAGCTTTAACTTTTTTATTTTTCTCACGCAACCAGCTCAAAACTCGATCAGAGAAACCAAATCAAAATTTTCAGAACTTTTAGAGACTTCGGGAGATTTATCCATCCTTCAAAACCTTTCGCTTTCATCTTACCTTAACCCATGTTTACTTTGACCAAACCAAAACTCACAGATCACACCAATGCTAGCTCACAAACCAATGGTGTCTGATACCAGTTGTTGGGAAAACACGGCTAGCTTTGATACCACTTGTTGAACAAATCAGTGATCCAATGCAGCGGAGACGAGTATAAGTAACCACAAAGTAAAACAACATACACAAGACAAGAAATAGAGATAGAAAATAAGACACAAGGTTTTTACGTGGAAACCCAAAACGGGAAAAACCACGGCCGTCAGGACGACGAGAGACTATTTCACTATGTAACAATAAAGCAACAGTTACAACCAAAATATCACTCTCTCACTCCCCAACCCAATTACATTGGTCACAGTCTCACATACAAGCTCTCCTCATGTGGCTCTCACAAGATAACAAGCTCGATCCCAAAACTCAAGATCTCCATGGTCTCCATGGTTCCCAGACCCCCATGGGGAACTTCCCAAACCTAACCAACTAGATCTACATTGTTCTCTCAGGATATCTATTAATAGATACAAGCACCATATTTATAGCATTAGGTTACTTAGTCACAAACTAATCCTAAACCATTAAGAAAACCTTTTCCTATTTAGAATTCTCCAGTATCTCTTTCTAATTAGAATCCTTTTTAGGAAATACCATTCCTAATCAAATATGGTACTTCCAAAACAGTCTTCGAGTCTTTTCCAAATTACAAACCAATTATGGATACCGGAATATACCCGAATTTTCGTCAAAATCCTAACAAGCCACCTATTGACAAAAATTCCCTTTGTCTCTTTCCGATGACCACAACTCAAACCAAACTCATCATACCCCACCATGAAGGTATACCCACTCAGATACAATCCATCCTAAGACAAACCACTTAGGAACCATTTACCCAAGATTTTCTTTTCTCGGCACATGTCGAAAACACTTGCTGAATAAACCATGGTGCAGCTTCCTTCATCAGCTTTCAGGAAACTCCTCAGCCATCGACATACTTTCCACCACACCCACATCCATGCTGACCAGATGCCCGTACAATTGTGGACACACTAGAATTATTCCATCTTTTATCATAACAACCTTGGTGGTTTAAAACATGTCATAAGGACACATATCCAAGCGTACATTCGGAGCCTTTGCCGAACCGCTCCTTACCGTCTTTCCTTATTCGAGTTCACCAGCCAATTGATCAAATTACCGGTCCATAAAGATCCAAAAACACCACTAGTCAAACCCTCAATATTGTTTTGACTATTTAACCAGACTTGAATCTCTGACCACATCTTTTGTTCTTTACTTGCGTTAACAGAGAAGCACAAAAGTCTCAAAGCTACCTTACCACCACAATCACATATGCTGTCATTCGAGAACTACCGCCGAAGCGTTTTCATCTCTACGATTATCGCAAACTACATCTTGACAACACTTGCATATTTATTTTTTTCAGCTTTAACTTTTTTATTTTTCTCACGCAACCAGCTCAAAACTCGATCAGAGAAACCAAATCAAAATTTTCAGAACTTTTAGAGACTTCGGGAGATTTATCCATCCTTCAAAACCTTTCGCTTTCATCTTACCTTAACCCATGTTTACTTTGACCAAACCAAAACTCACAGATCACACCAATGCTAGCTCACAAACCAATGGTGTCTGATACCAGTTGTTGGGAAAACACGGCTAGCTTTGATACCACTTGTTGAACAAATCAGTGATCCAATGCAGCGGAGACGAGTATAAGTAACCACAAAGTAAAACAACATACACAAGACAAGAAATAGAGATAGAAAATAAGACATAAGGTTTTTACGTGGAAACCCAAAACGGGAAAAACCACGGCCGTCAGGACGACGAGAGACTATTTCACTATGTAACAATAAAGCAACAGTTACAACCAAAATATCACTCTCTCACTCCCCAACCCAATTACATTGGTCACAGTCTCACATACAAGCTCTCCTCATGTGGCTCTCACAAGATAACAAGCTCGATCCCAAAACTCAAGATCTCCATGGTCTCCATGGTTCCCAGACCCCCATGGGGAACTTCCCAAACCTAACCAACTAGATCTACATTGTTCTCTCAGGATATCTATTAATAGATACAAGCACCATATTTATAGCATTAGGTTACTTAGTCACAAACTAATCCTAAACCATTAAGAAAACCTTTTCCTATTTAGAATTCTCCAGTATCTCTTTCTAATTAGAATCCTTTTTAGGAAATACCATTCCTAATCAAATATGGTACTTCCAAAACAGTCTTCGAGTCTTTCCAAATTACAAACCAATTATGGATACCGGAATATACCCGAATTTTCGTCAAAATCCTAACAAGCCACCTATTGACAAAAATTCCCTTTGTCTCTTTCCGACGACCACAACTCAAACCAAACTCATCATACCCACCATGAAGGTATACCCACTCAGATACAATCCATCCTAAGACAAACCACTTAGGAACCATTTACCCAAGATTTTCTTTTCTCGGCACATGTCGAAAACACTTGCTGAATAAACCATGGTGCAGCTTCCTTCATCAGCTTTCAGGAAACTCCTCAGCCATCGACATACTTTCCACCACACCCACATCCATGCTGACCAGATGCCCGTACAATTGTGGACACACTAGAATTATTCCATCTTTTATCATAACAACCTTGGTGGTTTAAAACATGTCATAAGGACACTATCCAAGCGTACATTCGGAGCCTTTGCCGAACCGCTCCTTACCGTCTTTCCTTATTCGAGTTCACCAGCCAATTGATCAAAATTACCGGTCCATAAAGATCCAAAAACACCACTAGTCAAACCCTCAATATTGTTTTGACTATTTAACCAGACTTGAATCTCTGACCACATCTTTTGTTCTTTACTTGCGTTAACAGAGAAGCACAAAAGTCTCAAAGCTACCTTACCACCACAATCACATATGCTGTCATTCGAGAACTACCGCCGAAGCGTTTTCATCTCTACGATTATCGCAAACTACATCTTGACAACACTTGCATATTTATTTTTTTCAGCTTTAACTTTTTTATTTTTCTCACGCAACCAGCTCAAAACTCGATCAGAGAAACCAAATCAAAATTTTCAGAACTTTTAGAGACTTCGGGAGATTTATCCATCCTTCAAAACCTTTCGCTTTCATCTTACCTTAACCCATGTTTACTTTGACCAAACCAAAACTCACAGATCACACCAATGCTAGCTCACAAACCAATGGTGTCTGATACCAGTTGTTGGGAAAACACGGCTAGCTTTGATACCACTTGTTGAACAAATCAGTGATCCAATGCAGCGGAGACGAGTATAAGTAACCACAAAGTAAAACAACATACACAAGACAAGAAATAGAGATAGAAAATAAGACATAAGGTTTTTACGTGGAAACCCAAAACGGGAAAAACCACGGCCGTCAGGACGACGAGAGACTATTTCACTATGTAACAATAAAGCAACAGTTACAACCAAAATATCACTCTCTCACTCCCCAACCCAATTACATTGGTCACAGTCTCACATACAAGCTCTCCTCATGTGGCTCTCACAAGATAACAAGCTCGATCCCAAAACTCAAGATCTCCATGGTCTCCATGGTTCCCAGACCCCCATGGGGAACTTCCCAAACCTAACCAACTAGATCTACATTGTTCTCTCAGGATATCTATTAATAGATACAAGCACCATATTTATAGCATTAGGTTACTTAGTCACAAACTAATCCTAAACCATTAAGAAAACCTTTTCCTATTTAGAATTCTCCAGTATCTCTTTCTAATTAGAATCCTTTTTAGGAAATACCATTCCTAATCAAATATGGTACTTCCAAAACAGTCTTCGAGTCTTTTCCAAATTACAAACCAATTATGGATACCGGAATATACCCGAATTTTCGTCAAAATCCTAACAAGCCACCTATTGACAAAAATTCCCTTTGTCCCTTTCCGACGACCACAACTCAAACCAAACTCATCATACCCCACCATGAAGGTATACCCACTCAGATACAATCCATCCTAAGACAAACCACTTAGGAACCATTTACCCAAGATTTTCTTTTCTCGGCACATGTCGAAAACACTTGCTGAATAAACCATGGTGCAGCTTCCTTCATCAGCTTTCAGGAAACTCCTCAGCCATCGACATACTTTCCACCACACCCACATCCATGCTGACCAGATGCCCGTGCAATTGTGGACACACTAGAATTATTCCATCTTTTATCATAACAACCTTGGTGGTTTAAAACATGTCATAAGGACACATATCCAAGCGTACATTCGGAGCCTTTGCCGAACCGCTCCTTACCGTCTTTCCTTATTCGAGTTCACCAGCCAATTGATCAAAATTACCGGTCCATAAAGATCCAAAAACACCACTAGTCAAACCCTCAATATTGTTTTGACTATTTAACCAGACTTGAATCTCTGACCACATCTTTTGTTCTTTACTTGCGTTAACAGAGAAGCACAAAAGTCTCAAAGCTACCTTACCACCACAATCACATATGCTGTCATTCGAGAACTACCGCCGAAGCGTTTTCATCTCTACGATTATCGCAAACTACATCAACACTTGCATATTTATTTTTTTCAGCTTTAACTTTTTTATTTTTCTCACGCAACTCGATCAGAGAAACCAAATCAAAATTTTCAGAACTTTTAGAGACTTCGGGAGATTTATCCATCCTTCAAAACCTTTCGCTTTCATCTTACCTTAACCCATGTTTACTTTGACCAAACCAAAACTCACAGATCACACCAATGCTAGCTCACAAACCAATGGTGTCTGATACCAGTTGTTGGGAAAACACGGCTAGCTTTGATACCACTTGTTGAACAAATCAGTGATCCAATGCAGCGGAGACGAGTATAAGTAACCACAAAGTAAAACAACATACACAAGACAAGAAATAGAGATAGAAAATAAGACACAAGGTTTTTAACCCAAAACGGGAAAAACCACGGCCGTCAGGACGACGAGAGACTATTTCACTATGTAACAATAAAGCAACAGTTACAACCAAATATCATCTCTCTCACTCCCCAACCCAATTACATTGGTCACAGTCTCACATACAAGCTCTCCTCATGTGGCTCTCACAAGATAACAAGCTCGATCCCAAAACTCAAGATCTCCATGGTCTCCATGGTTCCCAGACCCCCATGGGGAACTTCCCAAACCTAACCAACTAGATCTACATTGTTCTCTCAGGATATCTATTAATAGATACAAGCACCATATTTATAGCATTAGGTTACTTAGTCACAAACTAATCCTAAACCATTAAGAAAACCTTTTCCTATTTAGAATTCTCCAGTATCTCTTTCTAATTAGAATCCTTTTTAGGAAATACCATTCCTAATCAAATATGGTACTTCCAAAACAGTCTTCGAGTCTTTTCCAAATTACAAACCAATTATGGATACCGGAATATACCCGAATTTTCGTCAAAATCCTAACAAGCCACCTATTGACAAAAATTCCCTTTGTCCCTTTCCGACGACCACAACTCAAACCAAACTCATCATACCCCACCATGAAGGTATACCCACTCAGATACAATCCATCCTAAGACAAACCACTTAGGAACCATTTACCCAAGATTTTCTTTTCTCGGCACATGTCGAAAACACTTGCTGAATAAACCATGGTGCAGCTTCCTTCATCAGCTTTCAGGAAACTCCTCAGCCATCGACATACTTTCCACCACACCCACATCCATGCTGACCAGATGCCCGTGCAATTGTGGACACACTAGAATTATTCCATCTTTTATCATAACAACCTTGGTGGTTTAAAACATGTCATAAGGACACATATCCAAGCGTACATTCGGAGCCTTTGCCGAACCGCTCCTTACCGTCTTTCCTTATTCGAGTTCACCAGCCAATTGATCAAAATTACCGGTCCATAAAGATCCAAAAACACCACTAGTCAAACCCTCAATATTGTTTTGACTATTTAACCAGACTTGAATCTCTGACCACATCTTTTGTTCTTTACTTGCGTTAACAGAGAAGCACAAAAGTCTCAAAGCTACCTTACCACCACAATCACATATGCTGTCATTCGAGAACTACCGCCGAAGCGTTTTCATCTCTACGATTATCGCAAACTACATCTTGACAACACTTGCATATTTATTTTTTTCAGCTTTAACTTTTTTATTTTTCTCACGCAACCAGCTCAAAACTCGATCAGAGAACCAAATCAAAATTTTCAGAACTTTTAGAGACTTCGGGAGATTTATCCATCCTTCAAAACCTTTCGCTTTCATCTTACCTTAACCCATGTTTACTTTGACCAAACCAAAACTCACAGATCACACCAATGCTAGCTCACAAACCAATGGTGTCTGATACCAGTTGTTGGGAAAACACGGCTAGCTTTGATACCACTTGTTGAACAAATCAGTGATCCAATGCAGCGGAGACGAGTATTAGTAACCACAAAGTAAAACAACATACACAAGACAAGAAATAGAGATAGAAAATAAGACACAAGGTTTTTACGTGGAAACCCAAAACGGGAAAAAACTACGGCCGTCAGGACGACGAGAGACTATTTCACTATGTAACAATAAAGCAATAGTTACAACCAAAATATCACTCTCTCACTCCCCAACCCAATTACATTGGTCACAGTCTCACATACAAGCTCTCCTCATATGACTCTCACAGGATAACAAGACTCGATTCCATAACTCAAGATCTCCATGGACTTCATGGTTCCCTGACCCCTATGGAGCACCTCCCAAACCTAACCAACTAGATCTACATTCTTCTCTCAGGATATCTAATAATAGATACAAGCATCATATTTATAGCATTAGGTTACTTAGTCATAAAGTAATCTTAAACCATTAAGAAAACCTTTTCCTATTTAGAATTCTCCAGGATCTCTTTCTTAATTAGAATTCTCTTTAGAAAATACCATTACTAATCAAATATGATACTTCCAAAACAGTCTTCGAGTCTTTTCCAAATTACAAACCAATTATGGATAACGAAATATACCCGAATTTTTGTCAAAATCCTAACACAATATTCATTTCTCTTTAGGAAGTCTATATTGAAATGAAAGACCTATTTCTATGGGTCTTGACTCAAGTTCTAACTTTTTATTAAAAAGACTTTGAAGATACTCAAGAGAAATGATAGTAGATGACAATTGTTTTTGTAACGTCCTGGGCCGGGGCCCAGCCGTTACTGTGCACACCCGGTTTAACCCGAATCGTACACCAATCAATACCGATACAATCGTTACACAATCGTATATCGTGGATCCCACCCACTTTCTTTCGCCTCCACCAGCACTCGAACTCACAACCTCAGGGATATATGGATTGTGAAAGCATGCTGATTACCAATCGAGACAAAGGTAACGCCCAACCCCCGGCCACGGCGGAGCCGCGAGCGGAAGCCGGAGCACCACATTAACCCAATACAATCATTACAATCCAATAAAAAATGTTCACAACAGATAGAACCAATAATTCAAAGAACTTCATTGTTTGTAAAATTCGATAAAATTCATTGTTCAATAATAAGGAATAGTTTTAATAACATCATAACACATAAACCAAATCCAGCTAAAGAAATGTAAAGTAAATGTTTTACATTAAAATTTCCAAAATAGTTCGGTAGAAATAAAAAGGGAATAGATGTGAAAAAATGAAGTGCTAGGATGTCCAATGCAGGTGCAGTCGACCCGTACTAGCTCGATCAACCTGTTAGTTTTCAAATAGAAGAGACTTATCAGATGTTAAGGAAGTCATCCCAAATGTGATAATTGAGTTGCAGAATCACATGCTCACAGCTGTCCCTTCTCGCTCTGATGTCAAAGAGTCGGTTTTTGATATGTCAGCAGATAGCGCCCCGGGTCCGGATGGTTATACTGGAAAGTTCTTCAAAGACTTTTGGAATACCATGGGTGATGATCTCTATGCGGCCATCCGGCACTTCTTTATCTCAGGTGAGCTCCCCATGTACTTCAACTCGAACTTTATGGTTCTCATTCCGAAGGTGGAGCAGGCCAATAGAGTGGATTAGTTCAGACCGATCATGTTGAGTAACTTCATATTTAAAGTGGTGACGAAGATTATGGCTACTAGACAGGGTAGCATCGCAAGTCAGGTTCTAGCTCCCAATCAGTTCGGCTTTGTCCCGGGTCGCAACATCCATCATTGTATTGCTTTGGCTTCCGAAGCGATCAATAGCATGAATCGGAAAGGGGCAGAGGGTCAAATGGCTCTGAAGGTTGATATCAAGAAAGCATTTGACACAGTGGAGTGGTCTTTTCTTCTAGAGGTTCTCTGTTGATTTGGGTTCTGCGAGAAGTTTTTGTCTTGGGTGAAGCATCTGCTCTCGTCCTCCCGTATCTCCATTCTTTTTTAGGGAATCCCCCATGGATTCTTTGCCTATTCGAAGGGGGTCAGACAAGGTGATCCGCTCTCGCCTTTACTCTTTTGTTTTGCGGAGGAATATCTTAGTAGAGGATTGTTGCGGATGGTTGATAAAGGTAAGCTGCGTCCTTCCAACAAAAGGAAACATTACTTCCTTCCTACCTTCTATATGCGGATGATGTGATGATTTTCTGCAAAGCCACTCAGGCGAATGCCAAAATCATTGTCACTTTCTTGGACCGCTATGGAGATATGTCGGGTCAAAGAGTGAATTACGCTAAATCTCATGTTTTCTTTGGCAGCGGAGTTCAGCACAGATCAATGGCTTATGTAAAGTATGTCTTAAAAATGTCAGTTGGCAGCCTTCCTTGCATCTATTTGGGAGTCCCCATCTTCCGGGAGTCCCCAAACGGACGCACCTGCAGCAGCTTTATGACAAGGTTCTGGCCAAATTCAATACTTGGACGAAGACCTTATCCCAAGCAGGTAGAGTGATGCTGGTGAAATCTGTTATATCTGGCTTGCTTAATCACTCTTTTGCAGTTTACCGATGGCCTGCTCTAATGCTAAAATCGCTGGACAAATGCATTAAAAACTTTATCTGGACTGGAGTTACCACGGAAAGAATATTACTGATTGTTGCGTGGAAAAAGGTCTGCACTATCAATAAGGAGGGGGGTCTGGGTGTTCGGACGCTCAAAGCCACAAACAAAGCCATGTTGTCCAAACTCGTTTAGACTATCCTGGAAGGTAACACTCCTATTCTCTCCCCTCTTAGAGCTAAGCTGGTGAATAAAGATGGCTCTGCTAAAACTGTTTATTATAAATCCATTATCTGGTCCTCGATCAGAGATGTTTTTACTGGGCTGCTGGCCGAAACTATATGGCTTGTGGGTGAACATAGTGTGGTTAAGTTTTGGTCTATGAACTGGTTGGGATATATTATTAGAGACAGGGTTGAGCATGCAAGAATTGAAGATCAAAATGCCTTGGTCTCGGATTTCTATTTGAATGGTAGTTGGTGTCTTCCGGATTGGTTGGAAGTGGATTTTGCAGATATTTGTGAAGACATCAAGAAAGTCAGAATCATTCGTGGGGGAAAGACAGACTTATTTGGAAGAACAGAAAGTTGGGTAAAGTAACTTGTAGAGCTACCTACGATGGATTTTCCCATCATCTTCCTAAAGTAGACAGGGGTAAGAAAATTCGGGCTCCTTACATTTCGCCTAGGGAGTCTATGGTGGTTTGGAAGCTTCTTCATGGAGCCCTCCCTACCCAAAACAATCTTCGGAGGAAAGGGGTCACGATTGTCTCAACCTGCCCATTTTGTCTAAAGCACTCGGAATCTACGGATCATATTATGTTAGGTTGTGGCTTTAGCAGGAAGATTTAGGACTACTTTTTAGACAAGCAGGGCTTTCATTTAAATCTAAATGTAAGCATAGTGAGCTTGATTGGCTCTATCATGCACTGGGTGTGCAGTCCTGGGATGAAAGCTATTTTAAAGACCCTCATGAGCTCTATTTGTGCGGAAATTTGGATAGCTCGCAACAGGAAATACTTCAACAACAAAGCAATGCCTAACCACTCCGTCATCTCCAGAATTTGGTCGACTGTCCACAACCTCAAAACCTTTAAATTCGGCATCATGTACAATTCCCTACCAGACTTTAAAACCTTCTCCCTTTTCAAACTCAGCGGCTACTTTCAGTGTCCAAAGGTGGTTAAGGAAGTGTGGTGGAATGACCCTTCGTCGGGATGGACCAAGGTCAACATAGACGGTAGTGCGGGAGATGGAGACGGAAGACTGGTGGCTGGAGGAGTCTTCCGTAACTCACGTGGTTTTTTTAAGTTTGCTTTTGCAGGTACAAGTGGATTCGAAGACGTGTACGAAGCAGAAATTCTAGCATTTATCCTGGCCATCGAATATGCGGTTGAGAAGGACTGGACCCGCCTCTGGGTGGAATCCGACTCAACTCTGGTGGTTTATCTGGTCAAGACTCGCTCAGACTATGTCCCTTGTAATCTCTTGGCTAGATGGCTCAATTGTCTTCATCACATAAAGCATCTGGACTTCGTCATCTCGCACATCTATAGAGAAGGCAACCAAGCAGCAGACAGACTCACCAAGCATCGCATGGATAGCATCAAGACTTGGACTACCTGCCCAGATTTCCTTTAGCCTTTCATCTGCAGGGACCTCCAAGGTAGACCATTTTTCAGGTTCTCATGATTCAAGACTCGTTCGGGATGGACAGTCTCAACGCTCACAGATGGAAAGAGACAGCCAAAGGACCTGGCGCTTCCTGCAGGGGTTCGCCGCCAGCACCCGCTGCCAGCCAACAAAAGGAAGATGACGGCCAAAGAAAGCGGCGCTTCCTGCAGATGTCCGCCGCCAGCACCCGCTACCAGCCAACAGAAGAAAGATGACGGCCAACAGAAGCGGCTTCCTGCAGGGGTTCGCCGTCAACACCCGCTGCCAGCCAACAGAAGACAGGTGACGACCAACAAAAGCGGCGCTCCTTGCAGGGGTTCGTCGTCAGCACCCGCTGCCAACCAATAGAAGAAAGGTGACGGCCAATAGAAGCGGCGCTTCTTGCAGCCATCCGCCGCCACCGTCCGCTGCCAGCGGGCAAAACCAGTCTGCCGGCGTTCGACACTGACGTTTTCAAGAGTCTACTTCTTCATGAATCAGTTTCGTTTCTTCATTTTATGCCTCATTATGGGCCTTTTACTATTTTCGGCCATCTGCTTAGGCCTCTACTCCTTTTTAGGCCCCTTGTCTAGGCCTCTTTTCATCAGGCCACCTGTTTAGGCCTTGCTTTTATGTCTTTTGGGTATTGTTTGATAGACTCTTTGTTTTTCTTTTTCTTTCAATAAAGTTCGGCTCAGTTCTAGGGGGTGCCTACCTAGTAGGGATTCCTGATGGACTCTGCCTATTTCATTCAAAAAAAATATATAATAGACAAAAAGAAAAATAGGAAAGCATCAGGCTATCGATGCCTGGTTAACAATTCCATACTCAAACAACCACAAGCATATGCGTCTTATTTAGCATACAATCATGAATTTTGCACACAAATGCACTTTAACCAATACAATCATTAAGTTCATTCAATATCATGCACTTACATCAATACATCAATCAATTAATGCCATTTAATACATCACACATAATATGTTCATTTATTACATCACACATTTATTTCATCATGCATTTAATGTTCATTTAATATATTACACATTTAATGTAAAATAATCATTTAATTTTTAGTGAGAATAGGACATGGTCCGTGTGGTTTCACACGGTTAGACCGTGTATGGCTCTGTGGAAAATCGTGTCCGTGTGGGTGATTTTACACGGTCCGTGTGATTTAACACGGGCAGACCGTGTAACATGCTGGTGGAGTTGGTTTTCGGTAAGGACAAACACGGACCGTGTGGCGTAACACAGCAAGCCCGTGTAAGCCGCTGTCAATTTATCTCCAAAATGGTTTCTCGAACACGATCCGTGTACAAGCACACGGCCCGACTGTGTTCGAAGCTGTTTCATGAAGACTAATTAATTATTTCACTTGGTTTTTCCCACCCATCCATTTATGACTAGAGTCTTTATGTTTCCTAGTCTATAACATTTTTCCCATGTCATTAATACACCAAACAAACATACTTCACAACAATTAATGCCAATAAATGCTAAATTTAAATAAACCAACATTGAATAAGCAAACAAAAATATGGTGTTCAAACTTCATTATACCAAATCACATTTGTCATTAAGTAATATTTCACAATATAGCAATATATTTATCAATAATCAATATTCCAAAATATATCAATATATCAGTTATAGATTTTGAATGCCCCTAATCTAGACGTTATATCGAAACGGGAACAATAAGGCCGAAGCCTGACAATAGGTCCGAAGACCGAAATCCGTAGTGTCGTTTAATCCCCCTCGGGACGGTCATCTACCTATGGATTCCAATAATAGATCCGAAGATCAACAATAACAATAGCTCACAGGCTGTAGTGCCGTCACACCCAATAGAAGTCGTCACTCCGGTTTCCAATAGTGGCTAGTTAAACCACAATTTACCTACATTTCAATAGGTTGAGATCTCTAATTTTTCCCTAATGGCATGCCACTCCATCTCTATACCAATCTATGACCAAGGGCAATCAATTAAGTAATTAATCACAATTTCAATTATCCTTATTATTTATCAATTTAATAACCTATGATAGGTATTAAAAACCATACTAACAAATCATGTGAACATATAATTATATTAAATAATAATAACCACACTACCATGTTGTGGTTCCAATCCTCACCATTAAATCCTTTCATGTAATAAATATTAATGAACATATTAAATACTGTAATAAATACATATGGATAAATACATGTGAATAAATACATGTTATTAAATACACATGGTATCTAGAAAACATAACCTAGGCATTTATTCCAATTTATCATTACATTTCATGTCATCATTTCCAACCATACACAAACTCATGCACACATTTATAAGCATTAAAATCAAGCACATAATTATCTAGGCATTTATTCAATATATTCAATATTAACTATTAAATATTCAAAATATTCAATATTAAATTCCAATACCAATTCCATCCATATGGTTATATATAGTTAACCGGTTCAATGCACAAACAATTAAACACACACCAAACAATATTTAGAGCTTAAAACGGAATTGCTAACCTGTCCTCCATCGATTAGCTAAACGGCGTCGATTTGATTACCACCGTCACCCAAGTCTCCTAAACAACACAATTCATACAAGCATTTTATCAAACACTTGGTCTACACCCAGAACCAAACAATACAAACCCAATTTCTATCCCTTAACTAACCCGTCAATCGGACCTATAGGGTCATTATCAATATTTATTTATTCTATCAATCTAGAAACATCCCTTCCAATATAATTAAATCAAGTTCAATTTCTAGGGTTTACTACATATTAAATTGAAAGAAACATCAATGTACAAATCAAGTTTCAAGAACAAATTAAATAGACATAAATCATGGTATTATTAGCAAATCGATTTACAAAACGTGAAATTAAAACTTAGGGTTTAAGGAAGACTTACAATATTTGTAAGAAGAAACTTGAGAGAACTTCAAAATACGTGTTTTTGAGGTTTTTGAGAGAAACAAAACAAATGAGAGGTTTCAATTGACTAGGGTTTTTCAAATGGGCCTATTTTACAAACATGGGCTATGGGCCTTTCTATAAAACAATTATAAAACACTTTTAAAATCAATTTAACAGTTTCTAAAATCTTTTCCGTTCATGTAAAACTTGATTTTCATTTTAAATTTCTAAATTCTTAAAATGATTTTAAAGATGATCAATTTGATATATTTGACTCTATACCTCCGATTGACGTTCAAAATTACCATTTTACCCTTTGACTCGTATTTTGACCGAAAAGTCAAAATTCACCGGAAAACACAAAAATTTCTAGGCCCTAAATACGGACGTTACAGCTTTTCTAGTTCAGGAGATGTTAATTTTGAATTAATCTCGTTAATTAGAAAGGTAATAGTGTCAATGACAGCTATAATTTTAATCTGATTATTAATTATAGTATGCTGATTAATTAAAATATTTTTTTTTATGAAAGATGTTATATCTTCTCTATCAAAATGATTTCTGAAGATTCTGGTTAATTCAACAAGATCTTGTTTAATTTCTTGAGTAATAGATGCACGTTCGGATTCTTTTGACATATTTTAAAATATATGTGGAGGAAGTCCAAATTTTAAAAGTTTAGAGTCAATTATTTATGCAAATAGTTATGAAGAATATTTTGGATATATTGACTCATTTCATCAAAACAAACTTTTGTAATATATAAAAACTTAAAACACCTTGTGAAGGCCATACACGTGGTTCATAGGATAAGAAATAGGATATGATAACTATTGATGTGTTCATCAAGCATTTGGCTGCTATTTAGAATAGGATAAAATAATACTGAAGATAATTTTATACGATACATATAAGATAACTTTATCATTGATAAATGTTCCAATAACTTTATCACGTACTTTTCGCATTAGATGTTCATCATATTATTACTAAATTATTCTTCGATAAAATAAATAAAAATAAAAATAAAAATTTACATAAAATTCTGGGATAATCTCAAAAAAATCCGGGAGGGTTTTAGAAATTTTTTTCAAAAATTGAAATAACCAAATTACCCTTTCAAAAAATTTAATATTATTTTAAATTTATATTTTTAATGTATTTTTTAATTGTATTTTTAGTTATTCTTTTAAAATTAAAAATTAAAATTACCAAATTACCCTTAAAAATGTGTAGAAAAAATTCAAAATAGTAAAAAATAGTAAACTATACGTTGATTGACAGCAAAGTGGCAAATTGAAAAAAAAAATTACGGAGGTTTTTTGAGAAATTTTTAAAACCTTACTAGGTTTTTTTAGATTATTCCTAATACTTATTTTTCTTAAAAAAATATTTAATATATTTTGATTACATTTTATTTATTTATTTTTAATCCGTAAATAATTGTTTTATTACTTGTGAAGTTTTTGAATATTTTAGTATTTCACACGATTATTGTATTAATTATCAAGTTTTAACAAATATAAATTTTTTATACGACAAGCCAAGTACAATTTATAACTTAATTCATATAAAGAATTTTTATCCTAATTATTTTCCGATAATAAAAATTATAGAGACTTAAAACATACGCGAGAAAAGAAACGTGCATGTTTCAAAAATAAAAATAAAAATTGGTTCTTATCATTTTCCTAAAATAAATAAGGTCGTAGATAACGTGCAATTTATTTATAATTTTGATGAAGCTGGAAAAAAAAAAATTAAATAAACTGGGAAGCAGGAGGGGAAAGATCAAAGCAGAAGAAAAGAAAAGACGGTGGTGGTGGTGGAGAAGAGACGGAGAGAGTACTGAAAATGCATTGACAATAAGAGAAAGGAGTCCATCTTTGCCAATCAAACCCAATGGAGTCAAGCATTTTGGAATCGATCGGGACGGAGATGATCGGCGTGATGAGTCCAGTCTCAATTTGCATGTTCCTCGTTGTCCTCCTAGTCTACACCCTCTCCTCCTCCGACGACTCATCCCCTGCCGTCGCCATCCGCACCGCCGCCAATCTCGTCTACCAAGAGACCTCCACTGACTCTCCTGCTCAGAAGCTCGAAGGCGCCCTTCTCAACGCTCTCGTTTTCGTCATCTTCATCGCCGTCGTCACTTTTCTCCTCGTCCTCCTCTACTACTACAATTTCACTAATTTCTTGAAGAACTACATGCGCTTCTCCACCTTCTTCGTCCTCGGTACTTCTTTCTTCCTACTTACTTACTTTCAATTCTGCTGTGCTCACGTGTAATTGATAGTGTTTTATGCTAGGTATGATGGGTGGTTCGATCTTTTTGTCGATAATACAGCATTTTTCAATACCAGTTGATGCAATTACGTGTTTTCTGTTGCTTTTCAATTTCACTGTTGTTGGAGTCATGTCTGTCTTTTCTGAGGGAATTCCGATTGTGTTGAGGCAAGGGTATATGGTGTGTTTGGGAATTGCTGTTGCAACTTGGTTTACAAAGTTGCCTGAGTGGACTACATGGGTTTTGTTGGTGGCATTGGCTTTGTATGATTTGGTTGCCGTGTTGGCTCCCGGTGGGCCGCTTAAGTTGTTGGTAGAATTAGCCTCAACTCGGAATGAAGAGCTTCCTGCTTTGGTGTATGAGGCCCGTCCAACTGTTTCGGAAAATGAGAGGAATCGGAGGTCTGGTTTGAGACTTTTGGTGGGTGGAGTTTCGGATAATAGATCAGTGGAGCTGCAGGTGTTGCCTAGGGGAAGGGGAGATGATACTGAAAATCATGATGGTAATGAGGATGCCACCGATTGTGTTGGGAATGAGGAACAGGAAAGGGATGGTGAGATTGAGAGGTTGCCATTGGTGGCCTATCTTAGGGAAAGAGTTCGGTCTAGTGATGATTCATCATCTGAGTATTCAGCAATAATTGATAATAGGGAGAATGAGATCATTGTGGAGGAGGAGGAGATGTCTCCACTTGTAGATACGATGGAATTGGGGAATGAAAGAGAGCAGGGAAGCGGGGAACGTCTACTTGAGAATGAGGTAATTGTGGACAAAGGTATTAAACTAGGACTTGGAGATTTTGTTTTCTATAGTGTTCTTGTGGGTAGAGCAGCCATGTATGATTTAATGACAGTATATGCGTGTTACCTTGCAATTATATCTGGACTTGGCTGCACTCTTATTTTGTTAGCAGTTTGTGGCCGAGCTCTGCCTGCCCTCCCTATATCTATCACTCTTGGGGTCCTATTTTACTTCTTAACTCGATTGTTGATGGAGCCATTTGTTGTAGGTACATCCACAAACTTCTTAATGTTTTGAAAATTTTCCAGGTAGAATACACTGCTAAGGAAATACTGATGATTTTTAGTCATTGGAATTGTAAACATATTTGAAATGAATTCCTCGTGTAACTTTCTAGTGATTTGAGCTTGGAGTCCTGCAGACAATATGACAATTTTGTAAATGCAATTGATTAGCCTACTTCGGTTCTTCTATAAATTTTACATCAATTTTTGTCTTATAAACTGTGTTCTCTTGTTACCTCTAATTTTGACTAGTTACAATACGATATACAGCAGAAATTGCTAGGCATTGTGAAATTCTTAGAATTACTGCTGCAGGTGCAGTACATGTAATACAATGGTTCTAAGAATCTAGTCCTAGGAATATGTATATATATATATGAAGAAATCAAATGATATATCTATATAGATGGTCGCATGCAGTGTAAAATTTCACAAGTTTATTCTGCAGATGTGTGAGATTGATCTATGATGAGATCAATTTTTCTTCTAAGAAATGTTGGGGGGAAGAATTAGGTGCAATTTTCTTTGTAATGAATTTTTTTTTCCCCTTTCTTTTGTCAAATTGTATTCTAGTTTGTAAACCTATGGAGATGTAATGCAACTACCAGTGTTGGTTAGGCAGGTTATTAAATAATTTAATGTCTAGCAGTTGATGAGCATTGAAAGGAGACCCTTGGTTAACCAGGTAGGCTTCCTGATTCCCAACCTGCTGGTGGTGAAACTTTAATGTTACTACTAGGTGGGTGCTTGTGCCATTACCTAGTTTTGCCTGGAGTTAGACATAAGCCTGTACTGTTGTCTGCTTAAAGTTTACATTAATGGAGACAGTAAAAACACAGCTAAGGATGTTAGAAGCTTACTTTATTGTCCATTATGTATGATACTTGATGAAATGATTGAGCCCACATTGACCATGAAGAAGCTTGTCTATTATAATGTGCAACTTTGAATGCCATGGTTGAGTTTCCTACTCTTATTGGTATTGAGTAAATGATCTACAGAACAGTCTTGTCGTGCCCTTTGTACCATTGATTACTGGTCATTGCTTTGTGATTTCATATTGTTCTTCAGCTGTTAGATCCTGATCTTATTAAATAAGGAGAATTTTGATTTAGCAACCATGGAGAGATTTTTAATCTTGTTGAAACTTCAATTTATCAATGGGATAGAACAATACTTTTTATACATTGCCTGTTCATTGTCATTCTGCTGTATCTGCACTGCATCATCAGTTAGGTTGTTTTTTCTTTTTATTAGTTATGTTAGATAGGCTAGTATTTCTTGTTCATAAAACATAAATAAATAAAATGAAGGAAGATTGTATGTTTATATAAATTAAAATAACATGATTTTTGCTTTATTAAATATTGGTGAAGAATCCAGTTACATGAAAATCACACTTGAAATGCTGAAACACTCGAAACAAAACAAATAAATTAAAGACTGATCATGGAAAACAAGTTGTTTCCGAAATGAAAGGCTGTATCAGTTAGTGGTAGAAGCTGAAGCCAAGAAGGTGCTGAGATTCATAGGAGTCATGTACTGGGTAGATCCACCCATGATCTGTTGAACAATTATTCTGTTTGCCTTTTCAGATGGATGGAATGGATCCCAGAATGCATAATGGTCGCGGTCAGGGCACAGATTTGACAGAACTGTGCATAGACCGATACCATTGTTTGGTCCCTGTCCACAACATGCTACCTTAGATGTGGTAAATCCTGCATAGAACACACAACAGTCGCATTACAGTCTTTTATAATCTTAAACCATAGATAGGTTACCAAACAAGCGGCTTCACATACCATAGGCTTGAGGGTCACTGATGAAATCAGTGTGCATTTGCTGAGTGTTGGCTGCAATGAAGATATTTTTACCAATCTCTCTGTTGAGTTCTTGAACCATTTGAACCAGCTGGGGGTTGTATAATGCTGCAGCTCTTTGCAATTCTTCTGAGCATCCACCATTAGTACCACGCATAGCCAATTCTGCTGGGACACAACCCAACGGTCCGGTTCCTGTCACAAGAACCTGTCGCGCTCCCAAGTCATATAGCCTCTGCAGTCATATAACAGGTTTTAGAATGAAGTTTTGAAGTAACTGATAAAAGAGTCATAGTCAGATAATGATAGGAGTTACCCTCAACAGTTTTTTGTACTCGGAAATGAGGTAGTGAACGTAGTCAGGTAATGCGAACTGGCGAGATCTTGCAGAGAAAGGCACCAAGTAGTAGTTATTGACAAAGTCATTACCCCCTACTGTGATGAGAACAAGTGCATTGTTTACAAGCCGACGAGCTTGGTCTTCTCCGATAAGGGCACTTACCCTCTGTTGATATTGCTCAAAGTACTCTAGTTGTCTGAACATTCTAATTATGTTTATCTGCAACAAAAACATACATTGAGTCAGTGGTTTTACTTTTACCATAATGAAAATATCTGGATAGGAGATGACTTACAAACTGGATTCCTGTGTCATTGAGAATTCCAATTCCAGCTGAAGCAAAGTTTGCTCCAATAAGAAGCTTCTGTCCAGTTAGCTCAGGGCTCAGGTATGGCAATGGAGCCTCAGGTTGACCAATTTGCTGACCTGTAATGTAAATGTTGAAAACATGTGAGTCAAGACAATGTCTGAAATGGACTTTAACCATAATAACAAGTAAGAACTTACTGATAATATCAGGGATATTAAGACCATTAGAAAAACGACCAGTGGGGCGACGAGTAGGGTAATCAACACCATAAGGAGGAGCATCAGCACGAGCAGTGGTAGCAAGGTAATTGTTATTGCCACTGTCCACTAATGAATCACCAAACACAAAGAAAGCTTGGCCTTCTCTGCCTTCTGAGACTGGTGCAATGGTCAGTATTGCTAATGCAACACTGATAAACACCATCAAAGAATTGAAATGTGTAGCTAGAGCAGCCATTGACATAACAGTTGAAAATCTTTACTTGAAAACTAATTGTAGTTGTTACTTTGTGTTTTGACTAAAGACTGTGATGTGGATGGGAAGATGGACTGGGTTTATATATATAGCTGAAGGTTCTTTGAGTATTAAGTAAAAACAAATAAATAAATAAAATAACAAAAGCCAGTAAAAGTGGTTGTGGATGGAGAGACTCCATTAACTTGGAACTAACCAAAGCAGCTTCCTACTTCTTAGCTTTTATAAAATTAATCAATGCCTCAATTTGTTGATATGGCCTTTACATTACAGCTATTTTCAATGCATATTTCTACTTTCTTAAAAGCTTTAATGTAATGCAATAATTTTGCATGGCAATAATTTTCTGTTGTTTTTTGTAATGTAACTCTTCAAGAGTTTAGCAGTACATTTTCTTTTGTTTTATAATTCTTCTATACAACATGTCTTCTATTTTCTTGTATGCAAATATACAATAATTTTTTTATTTTTTATTTTTATTTTTTTAACTGCACTGGAAGATTGGTTGATTTTCATAATTTATTTATTATTATTTTTTAATAAGTTTGAGTGTCAATTAATATTAAATATATTTAGCAATGCACTTTGGTAAGCATGTTAATTGCTATAGACAATGACCAAGTTGAACAATTTCTACACACAAGCATAAGAAATAATGTTAACTTCATTAAAGCTTGAACAAGTAGAAATAGCATTCAAAATCATTAAGCAATATTGGAAGGCTTTGATTGACTAGAGATAAGACTAGCTAGGTCCAACTTGCTCATCATAACTCTTGTACCGCCATTTTATTTGAATACACCCAAGTTGTAAGATTATTTACTTGATAAATTGTCACAACTCTTATTTTCAACTGTGAATCCATCACTAGCATACAAAGATAACATAAACTTTCACTATTGCACCATTATAGTTCATGAAAGTAATATATATTCTAAAATTACATGGTATAAATAAACTACATTTTTGTCATAGTAAAAATGCTCATAACAGAAAAAATAACAATGACTGGTGGTTTTAATCTATTACAATCATGTATTCTTCCCACTTCTACTAAACAATTGTAAAACCACATGGCTCTCTCTGCTTTTACAAAACTGAATCAGGGATCTATATATTTTACTCTCTTTAAGTAGACTCTTCTTCAACTTCACTGTCAGGGCTACTAGTGCTCTGAACAGTTACACCTTCACGCGTATCCACCTCTCCTTCAGATGGTACTACTACTTCAGATTTTGCTTGTCCTGGACCAGCAGACACCTTCACCATTGACGGCCGCAAGAGCCTGTCACCAAGTTTGAAACCCTTCCGGTATTCTTCAAGAATTATACCTTCATCGTATTGATCAGAATCCTCGCGCATAATTGCTTCATGCAACTTTTAAAACAGAAATGGATTTCGTCAGAATTCGTTTTAATCAGAGTAAGTGAAAATATCATCAACTCTTAGCAACTGACACACAAACCAAGCCATCATGGTAACAAGGAGCAATGGCTAATGTAAAGTTTAATAGTTTTATACCCAAGTCACTTTTTTAAATTATACCATGTAAACTCACCGAGTTGGCTCAAATTAATTAATCAAGACTCAGGTGCACTAGAACCGAACCCAGATCTTCACAAAACCTGTATATAGTTGTCTAAGGATTCGAAAAGGTTCGTCAAACACTTGACTGAATATGGAGCCAACTCGGTACTTCACCTGTGACGAAATATGACAACCATTACAATATTTCATAACTACAAGTGGTTACATTTCCTATCAATATGAGGGAACCTAAAAGAATCATAGCCAAATTCCGATGACATTACCATATTTTTCTGGGCTCTCTTTCAGCATAAGTATGAATTTTAAAATTTTTTTCACAAGTATATTTCTAGAAAGATAAACTCTATTGCGTCTACTTGGACAGAAAGAAGCAAGGTAACTTACCAATGGATCAAAAGGTTTCCCAATTGTCTCCACGGGGACAACACCAAGCGAGCCAAAGATCTCCACTAGCTGCTTATAAATGCTCTGATAGCTGTTGTTTATTTTCTCCTCTCCTTCTGTATCTACCTTAATTTGAGTTTTAGCTCGCTCGAAGTTATCCAAAACCTGTAGTAGTCTCTCAACAACTTCCCCTTGAGCATTTGTTACCAACGAAAGGCGTTCCTTCTCAGTTCTCTTTCGGAAATTGTCAAAGTCTGCACTAATCCTAAGTACACGATCCCTCTCAATTGATAGTTCTTCAGATAATTTAGCCACTTGACTCTCCAAATCAGTTTTTTCAGTTTCAATGGATTCTAGAAAAGCTTCAATCTCAGCAACTCTCAAATCGTCATTACTAGTCAAAGCTTCTTTATATGATAGCAGCAGTGGGCCAATGCCAGAAGTGGGTGCTTCTTCTCCAGGGCTGTCAACCTCATCTTCACCAGCATCGCCTCCAACATCAATGGCACCATCTAACGAGTCCTGTTACACAAATTTATTATTAGCAAAGGTGAAATAAATTTAAATACTACTAGGATCACTGAGGGAACTTAGTATAGCAAATTAACTAAAACACAACTTTACAAACACTGACTGGCCAAAAATATTTTACTTATGTCATGAGTAAATACTAGTTTTGGAAGCTGTTTTGATCCCGATGACTACTATCCATCCTTGAATTTAGGTGTTGACAACATAGAAGGGTATGTCCCACTTAGAATACTCAGCTCATCCATTCTAAAATTTTAAGAGCTCCGTTGAGTTCAAGCTCGAGCTATTTTTATACGAGTTGAGTCGAGCTTAGTAATACTCAAGCTTGACTCAGCTCATTTACACCCTTATACCCTTATGTGCAGTTGGTTGTGTGTTTCTACAACAATGGAGGTCATGAGAAAAGACTAGATTAACTAAAATACTTCATATGAAAATTTTTCAGATTAACCATTGCCAAAAAACACCCTATAAGGGACTAATACATCATTTTGATCTAATGTTAAATTTCACTACTCTACATATCGCACATCATTATAACATAACCAGCCTAATCCCATTTCATTACTTAAAATAGTTCAATTCTACCCTGTGCACCAAGCACACCAATGCATATAAAAGCCTAGATAAGAAATTGTTTAAAGCATCTGTTGAGAAAGTCATAAGTAGTTTAGAGAAGACGGTAAAAATCTGCTTTATTAATAGAAGTAGAACAAGCCAAAAGACACCCCAGAATAAAGGATTTGTCTAAAAGAAACCACCATACAACAATCACACTGATTATGACGAATTTTTTAAAGAGTGAGCTAAAAACGAATTTCAAATATTAGATGGATCTCTTGGAATTCACCTTTTTATTTTAGTCGGTTAACTATCAAATAATTGATCTCTAACCTCAACTAAACAATTTTAGTAAGAGACCACTTATACCAACGGTAATCTTTAATACGCAATATTAAACTTGACAGACGAATCACAAGTAAATAAAAAGATAGGACAATTTAATTACGATAAAACACTTGAGATTAAGGAAACAACGTTTTGAAAAATATTGAGAAAATATTAACGGATGCTAAAAATTCCAAACAAAAATTTCCAGAGGACAAAGCAGTAAACCCGTTATAGATATTCAACTGTAGGACTACTTATTGACATGATAATGTCCAATTAATATGTGCAAAAAGAGACATGACATTAAAATCACAATTTATTGGTTTCATATCTCAAACTCAAAGATTCTCACTAATTTAACTGCAAAAAGGACACAGAAATCATTCGCGATACAATAGCACACACTTCATGTAAAAATATATTTCAAATTAGTTAAACTACAAGGTTAGAACACAATTAAGTAACACATTTGCTCCTGCACCTACAGACTTAACACCAATATATTCTCATAGGATAGTTAAGTGCAAAGCTAACGTGTAAAAATTCCAAAAAATGTGGTCTGCAAAATGAAGTTTAACTATTTAACCTTTTTTCGAACTTCTAATGATTTAACTTAGCTAGTTTTCCATTTAAAAAAAAAATGTAAGTTAGTTTATACTTTTACTCTCAATTGATAATTAGTGATCTCTTATTTATCTATCCCCATCTTTCTACTACGAGTTACCATTTCTTATAACATATTTGCTAATTTGGTATATATTTTCAAGCTTTACTGCTTTGGTTCTTCATTTATGCATATCCAATTAATCTAAAATTAATTTTTAACATAAACAATAGCATATCATATTATGTATTAAGTAGGATACTTAGTGATAATCTATTAAGAGTTTAATGTCTAATTATTGACAATCTTTTAAGAGTTTAATGTCAGATTATTAAATAATTTCATAGAATAGAATTTACTTAAATTGATTTATAAAAAAGTAAAAACCATTGTGCTCCAAAGGCTCTTATTCAATGGTGTCAAAACATTATTTTCTGGTAAAAGGTTTATAGGGTATATTCTTCTGCATCAGGTGACCAAGATGAATACAATCCCAAAAATGCAGTATCCCTCCAAATCCAATTTATCTTATTAGCTAGTAGGCATAATCTAACATTAAAATACACATTCGTTCACAATGTCAAAAGTTAGTGTATTAGTCTCTAAGGTTATCTGTTCTTACATGTCTAATTGGTGCCATTGAAATTTCATATTTCAACTAAATCTTAAAACTTTCTAGCTAAAATCCTCATTGTATGATCATCAGTAAGTAGTCCACAGAAATAATACAGATAACTTGCATGGCTGATTATACTTTGAGCAGAAATCAACAAGTTCATCTTCCAAGGTTCACATTCCAAGTTAACCACTTAGACAATTTAATCTATTTGAAAACATCTTTCCATAAAACTCATCAACAAAGCATTTCCAAAATCAAGAATTATCTTTTATCAACACCCTCCAAATGCCCCCACTGCACAATCCTGCACAACAGCTCCTAATATCTAACTCAATGATTTTGAATCCTCCCAAAATACACACATTGCAACCTCCAACTTAATAATAGTAAATAAACCGCACTGCACAACCTCTCATATAACATAGTAGAGAAATTAACTCATTTGATATCCAATTGATTCCTTTAAAACAAATAACCATAACTTTGCATCAACACATTTCTACTAAACTAAACTACTTGAAGAGAAAAAGCCGACACAAACAAACAAGCATATTAGGTTATAGACTGAATTGCAGCAACAACAGAAGTAAATGATACCTCGACTTCAGGCTCTTGAATCTCCTCCTGAGTAGTTTGTGTAGCCTCAGTCTCTCCACTGGAAGCAAAAGGCTGGAACTTTACAAACCGGAGGGAGGGAGCAGCGGAAAACCGCAGGGAAAGTCTGGTGGCGGCTGTTCGGTGGTGTAGAGAGAAGGAAAGGGAGGTAAATTTATGAGGCACGACAGCCTTGCGTAGCGGAGGGAGAGGAGGGCCGTGAAAAGCCGCCGTCTTGAGGACAGTGGCCATTGGGGAAGCGATAAGAGAGGTTGAGGGTAAGGAAGGAGAAATTGGAGAGTGATAAGAGAGAGGTGTAGTGTAATTTCAAGAGTTGTTGGCTCTTTAATTTGGGCCGTTGATTTTGTGTTTATTTATTTTTTGTGATGTATTCCTTAATGCCAAGAATCACCTCTATTTCTTATTTGGGATTGGTAGATTGATTGAATTTTGAATAAATATTTTAAACATAAAAAAATTTAATAAGTACAGTTGATGGGGAAGTTTGTTTGTTTTTTGTTTTTTAAATATCAAAACATATTTTATGTCATCAACCAACCAATCAATATATATTGAATAAATATTTTAAACATTATAATAATAATAATAATTACAGTTTAATTATTCTTTTTTTAATTTGATAAAATATCAAAATATTTTTTAGGGTTCTTTTCACTTTTAGACTTTTGAAAGTTAGAACTATTTTTATAGGCCCAATCTCAAAATAGTTCATAAATGAACTTTCTAAACTTTACATTTCACACTATAGGCTGTGCAGACCATTATACCCTTTTGTTTTAAAATCAAATTAAAAAATCAAATAAAAAATAGGAAAAATAAAAAAAACAAAATGCCCAAAATGCCCATCTGGAAACCAAGTGTAGATCGAACCCTTCAAAGCCATTTGAGTATCACGCTTATATGATTTTCTTCTTCTTCCTCCTCGTTCAACGTTATTTCATCTTCCTCCTCCTTCAACGACTTCCGATTCCAGCTCCAACACAATCATCGACGACTCCAGCTTCTTCCATCGTCAACTCGTTCTTTGCCCAGATTTCATGGATTTGACGCCGCATTCAAATAGAGGTCTACTACGCCAAGATAAATCGATTCCCAACAGTCATATCTGTTCACAAGTCAATCACCTTTGTTCCTCATCTTGTTCGATTTCATTTGTGTAATCTTCCCATTTCGTTGTCTGATCATTGGCAATGAATTATTTCATAGAAAAACTGTTGCAATTTGTCTGGGTAGGGGCGTCGACATCAGGTAGTATTTTGATTGGAAGAATCAATTCGTGCAAGAAGACGCATTTCCCAAATCGATTTTCAATCTGAACTGTGGATCAATTTGAAAAGGTACGCGTTCGAGGCTAAACTTGTTTGATGTTAATTATGGCGTTAAACTTCTTTTCACGCTTTGTTTGTAATGTTTATGTGGGCATTCTTGTGGTGGGAGTCAATCTCATTGGACACTACATCCAGTTAGTTCATATTGATATGTTTGTTGTTGGATATAGTTCTGTAGATGTGTGTACGTATAAGTTATTGTTCTTGAAATATAGATTGATGTAGTGGATGTACAAAAATTGTAAACTGCTGCTTGACATTGTAGTCTTGATATAAATTGCTTGTTGATTTCAATTACTTGTATAGATGTTAACTTGATGTGGTTTATTATTCAGTTGTGTTGTACTGTTGAACTGTATTAGGCAGGAAATTATGTTCTTGAGTGTAGTGATACTTACAAGCTATTAGGACGAAGTTCTGTAGATATGAATCATTATTATAGGTAATCCGACATCATTTCAGATTTTGGTGTTGATGCTCTGCTTCTTCCTTTTCATTCCTTTGAATCATTATGATTGGTAATCAGACATTAGTAGTATTTGATTACAGTTTTTGTGGTCTTTGGTAGCTTGATCAATTCCCTTGTTTCCACGCCGTTGCATATACCAGGTACATTATCAGACCTCACTTTGTTTAAACTGTTAATTAATGGTAGATCACATAAGTTTGAATTGTAATCTGAATTTTTGATGTCAATTCAGAATAGTCTGGGTTGTACAGATTGATTTGATGAGAGACCTGTGCTGTTATTTTAGGGTTGTTAACGAATATGATTTAGGAACAGACAATTTTAGTCTTAATTAGTTAGAATGTTTCTTTATTTGTTAGTTTAATTGTTTTGATTATGTTTTGATTTATTTATAAATTAGTTAGATTGTTTCCTTTTGAGCTTATAATTAATTCAATTTTATTATATGAGTTGTTTTTACCATGTTATATTTATTTTGTCTTAATTAGTTAGATTGTTTCTTTCTTTGTTAGCTTAATTGTTTTGATTATGTTTTGATTAATTTAGCCTTAATTAGTTAGATTGTTTCCTTTTGAACTTATAATTAATTCAATTTTATGATATGAGTTGTTTTTACCATGTTATATATTTATTTAGTCTTAATTAGTTAGATTGTTTCTTTCTTTGTTAGCTTAATTGTTTTGATTATGTTTTGATTAATTTAGCCTAAATTAGTTAGATTGTTTCCTTTTGAATTTATAATTAATTCAATTTGACGAAATGAGTTGTTTTTTACCTTGTTAGATTTATTTAGTCTTAATTAGTTAAATTGTTTTCTTTTTAAGTTTAATTGATTTGAATATATATACTAATATGAGTTGATAAGTTGCTTCATTTTTTGGTTAGATTAATTGATCTTAATATAATTCAATTTGACGAAATGAGTTGTTTTTTACCTTGTTAGATTTATTTAGTCTTAATTAGTTAAATTGTTTTCTTTTTAAGTTTAATTGATTTGAATATATATACTAATATGAGTTGATAAGTTGCTTCATTTTTTGGTTAGATTAATTGATCTTAATTAATTATATATCTTACATGTATGTTTACATGGTTGTTGTTTTTAAATGTTCTTGCAGTTTAATGAAGTCTTTCAAAACTATTATCAACTGTTTGGGATGGTAGTTCTTGTGTGTATGGTGACACGGGCATGAGGTATTTGAATGTACTATGACATATGAGCAGGTCCTTGGAAGAATATATTCGAAGAAGAGTACACCTAAGGACAATGTTGATAGCTCGCCATGAGGAAGCGACAAAGTCATAGTTGTGTAATCGTTGTACTTGTATGCATGTAATTTATGGTTTTCAAAATCTGTAACTTAACATAAATCGTTTATTATTTAGGAAGTAGAAATTTGGTTGGAACCAAAACTCTTATCTCTAGTCAGGCAGAGAAAATATGAATAAGAAACTGTGAGTTGATATCAAATTTGCAATGTACAATAAATAAAATGAATCAATATAAATTATGTCCCGTATTTTTTTCTTTTTTCTAATGAAGTGTTTAATGGCAGTGAAAGAAGTTCAGTGGTGTCTTTAGAGTTCGTATGGGTTACCATAAGGCAGAGGAAAGAGGTTTCTAAGGTGATTTCAAACACAAATATCGGACATCAGAAATTTGATCTTAGATCAGAAATCACATCCACCCACAATTTAGCAGTTTTAGGGCTTAAGTGATCCTAGTCATGAATATGGAAAGATATATTCAACATTCTGTTCCATGTTAATGGAAGGTGTGAGTGCACTAGTATAGAACAAACACTCTTACATTCCAAGACTTGAATATAAGGATAAAAAATTGAGACCTCTAACATTTTTCTTTTTTTCTAATGAAGTGATTAGTGATGGTGTCGATACCTTACATCTTAGTAGAATGCATGAGTCTGTCATCTTAGAAATCCTACTCTTACATTAGTAGGCACTAGTATGTGGTGTAATAGTCGGGTCCCCTAAGTTTTTTTTTTATTTTTTATTTTTTTTTATTTTTTCTAGTTATAAAGGTTTGTTGCGGTGGGAAACGATGGTCTGCCAAATGAGGGATCAAATCGTTAAGGGGGCTGTGAGTAAATGAGACTGTAATGTCTTATCAGACGAAATAATGGCAGATAAGAAATATGATGGCAATTCAGAATTGAACTTTTGTCCCCTATTACAATACAATCCGATCTCTTATTGCATTTTTAAGGTTTTGTACATATAGTACTGAAAGTTTACAAAAACTAGTGCCGATACCTTACATCTTAGTGGAATGCATGAGTGTGTCATCCTAGAAGTCCTACTCTTAAATTGGGAGACACTAGTGTATGGACTAATTGTCGGGTCCCCTTACTTTTTTTTTTCTAGATAAAAAGGTCTGTTTGGATGGGAAATGATGGCCTGTTAAAATATGGGTCAAATCATTAAAGGAGATGCGAGTAAAACGGACTCTGATGCTGCATCAGACGTTAGAATGTCAGATCAAAATTTTGATGGCAGTTCAAAATTGAACTATTAGCCCCTATTACAATACAATCCAATCTCTTATTGCATTTTTAAGGTTTTGTACATGTAGTACTGAAAGTTTTCAAATATAAGTGCCTATACCTTACATCTTAGTGGAATGCATAAGTCTGTCATCCTAGAAATCCTACTCTTTCATTAGTAGGCACTAGTATGTGGTGTAATAGTCGGGTCCCCTAATTTTTTTTTTAATTTTTTCTAGTTATAAAGGTTTGTTGCGGTGAGAAACAATGACCTGCCAAATGAGGGGTCGAATCATTAATGGGGGTGTGCATAAATGAGGTTGTGATGTCTGATCAAGTGAAAAAATGGCAGATCAAAAATATGATGACAGTTCAGAATTGAACTTTTGGTCCCTATTACAATACAATCCGATCTCTTATTTCATTTTTAAGGTTTTGTACATATAGTACTGAAAGTTTACAAAAACTAGTGTCGATACCTTACATCTTAGCGGAATGCATGAGTGTGTCATCCTAGAAGTCCTACTCTTACATTGGGAAACACTAGTGTATGGACTAATAGTCAGGTCCCTTTACTTTTTTTTTTATTTATTTTTTTCTAGATAAAAAGGTCTGCTTTGATGGGAAATGATGGTCTGCCAAATTAGGGGTCGAATCATTAAGGGAGTTGTGAGTAAAACGGATTCGGATGTGGCATCAGGCGTTAGAATGTCAGATCAAAAATCTGATGGCAGCTCAGAATTGAACTTTTAGCCCCTATTACAATACAATCCAATCTCTTATTGCATTTAAGGTTTTGTACATGTAGTGCTGAAAGTTTTCAAAAATAAGTGCCTATACCTTACATCTTAGTGGAATGCATGAGCGCATCCTAGAAGTGCTACTCTTACATTGGTAGACACTAAGTGCTACTCTTACATTGGTAAGCACTAATGTGTGGTGTAATAGTCGAGTCCTGTAAGGGTTTTTATTTATTTATTTCTAGATAAAAAGGTCTGCTTGGATGGGAAATGATGGTCTGTCAAATTAGGGGTCGAATCATTAAGGGGGTTGTGACTAAAACGGATTCTGATATGGCATCAAGTGTTAGAATGTCAAATCAGAAATCTGATGGCAGTATAGAATTGAACTTTTAGCCCCTATTATAATACAATCTGATCTCTTATTGCATTTTTAAGGTTTTGTACATTTTAAAGGTTTTAACTTAAACATAACAAACATGTAGAGATTATGGGATGTTAGTGTCCTAACCCACCATTTCCTATAAGGACAACACAAGGTACAAATTTGTTATCTAAAAATTCTAAACACATATAAAAACACGAAAAAATTTCCTTGTCAACCTCTTCTTCTCTCTTGACTTGATTATATATTCTTGCAAATGCATGGATGAGTCACAATCAAAGTCATCATGATTTGATATGTGTTGATCGACTTCGAAGTCACAACAGCTGAAATACCACAACGTTCTCTCTGCATCTGAAGGAACTAATGTCTTTTTACCAAGTACCTGAAAATGTACGTAACATCAGACATATTTGAATACAGATCACACATATCTAACTTGACTTCAGAAAAAAAACTAAAATCAAAACAAGTAACAGATTATTTTTTTAAAAAAAACCTGTAATATCATATCAAACTGCTTGCTGGAGTTGTCTTCAAAGTCCAAGTTTAAACACCTAGGATAAAGACTTTCATATATTAGCTTCCACAAAAATCCCTAAACACATATAAGAACACCTGCAATATCACTCTTCTAACTCAAATACAAAACATACAATAATAATAACAACAACACAAATCAAACCAAACACACAAGTTCTTCTTCTATATTAGCTTCCATTTTGTTTAAGTGTTTTTCTATATTACCTTCCATTTAAAAGGAAATATCTAACAAATTAAGATCAAATCAATTAAAAAAAACTCATATCAGAATATATAATCAAATTAATTAAACCAAAAAAGGAAATAGTCTAACCATTTAAAATCAAATCAATCTAACTAAGAATGTAAACAACTCATATCTCAATCAAAATAATTAAATTTAAAATGGAAATAATCTAACCAACTAAAGCAAAATCAATCCAAAAGGAAATGAAACAACTTATATCATAAAATATAATCAAATCAAATATTTTTTTCTAAAAAAATCTACCTAATTAAATCAAATCAAGTCACAAATTTGTCAAACAGAACAATAGTACATCATACTAACAACAACAATTTAATAGTTTCATAGCTTGTTAGCGAATTATACTTCTCATACTAGGAATTTGATATACACCATTTTCTTTCTCTTATGTGCAACTGACAGAGAAGCCGCTTCTTGCTTCCAATCACTCATATAATCTTAATCATTCATATCTTCCTACATCATCATCCTGCACAACCTCATTACTTTCTACACCTAAAACTAAAATGTCAACATTTCTATCAACAAAATCATCATCCTCACAAATAAGATTATCACAGTCTTCAAACAGCTCTTCTGTTCATCTGCATGAAATCACAGTACCTGGAACCGACATCAATTTGTTCTGATGCGATCAGAATCAAATAAAAATATTTGAAGAAGTTTTTATTGAGTAATCAATGTAGATCTAAAATATAAAACTTTATTCCACAACATAAACTGGTGATTACTACATCTGCAGATCTAGATCAAATCACAATCATACCAAAATGAATCAATTAGGCTATATTATCCAATGAGAATAAGTTATAAGAGAAAGCAACCCAAATCAACAATACAAACCACACATGCAATGAAACAGTTCACCTTTAATTAACATTGTTAAACCTTAACCTCAACCACGCACCTTAGCAGAGTTGTGTCGATGAAAGCACAGTTTGCAAATCGAATTGGAAAATGCGTCTATTTGCAAAACCCTTTCTGCTGCTGAATGAATTAAGTGATTTCGAACTCGTTACCCAACCAAATTGCTGCAATTCTTTAGTCTTCTATGAATGATTTTGATGACAAACTTCTATCAGCAAAATGGGAAGACACACAAGTGGATAAATTGAATCAGCGATGGGATGAATTGAAGAAATTTCATTGGTGGGTTTTGGAGAAGATAGCGAATCGCCGACACCAATGGATGAGTTCTTTGCAATCGACGACATGAAGAAAAAGCTTGGGTAAGAATGAGTCGATGAAGAAATTAGATGAACTTGTCGACTATTGCGATGAAACCAAACTCACAAATCATTGAAGGGAAAGAAGAGATGTTGTTGAAGGACAAAAGTGAAGAAGATGATCGTGAAAATTCGTTGCAACTGGTTTGAATTTGTCAAATTGGTTTTTGTTTCTAGATGGGTATTTTGGGAATACTATGTTTTATTTTATTTCTTTTATTTTTTATTTGATTTTTCAATTTGATTTTAAAATAGAAGGGTATAATAGTCTGTACAGCCTATGGGATGAAAAGTAAAGTTTAGAAAGCTTATATGTGAAAGATTTTGAAATTGGGCCTATAAAAATAATTCAAACTTTTTAAGGCCCATTTTAAATAATTTCCACTATTTTTTATTTACCCATCAATCGATCTATATATTTGCCGATGGAAAATCTTACAAGTGTTATTCAGTTTTTTTTCTTGTGTCTCTTCCTTATTCGGCTCTTCTGTATGTGTTTATTCCTTTTGCCTCAATTGATACTTAAGGGAAATTTCAAAAAAATCACGGCAGATTTGACTTATTAATAAAAAAAAACTTCATCTATTTCATTTTTAGCCAAAAAAAATTTAAATTTGTGTTTTTTCACCCAATTTATTGTTCATCCGTTAGTGATGAATAGTAACCGAGAGGCATTTAATAAATTGATTTTTAATTTAAATTTTTTTAAAAAATAAAAATAATTTTTTTTATTTATTTCTTTTTCTTTTCTTTATATTTTTTTATTTTTCTTCTATTTTTTGGAAAAATAGAAGGAAAAAAAAGGGAAAAATGGAAAAGAAAAGATTTTTTTAATTTTTAATTTTTAAAAACTTTAAAATTTTAAAATGTTTGGTTTTTAAAATTTTTACAATTTAAAAAAAAAATAGAAGAAGAAAAAACAAGAAATAGAAGGGGGAGAAAAAGAAAAGAAGAAAATTTATTAATTTTTTTAATTTCTAAATTTTTATTTTCGACTTTAAAAAAATAAAAAAAAATGAAAAGGAAAAAAGAAAAAGAAGGAAGGAATGGAAAGTTAATTTTTTTAATTTTAGAAATTTTAAGTTTTTTAATTTCTTAATTTTCAAAAATTGAAGAAATAAAGAGAAAGAAAAAAAATGAAAGAAAAGAGAAAGAAGAAGAAAAAGAGAAAAATGAAAAATTAATTTATATTTTTTTAATTAAAAAAATTAAAATTATCAAAATACCTCTCGGTTACTACTCATCACTAACAGATGAACAGTAACTTGGATGGAAAAGGACAAATTTAGGTGTTTTTGGTTAAAAACAAAACAGATAAGGTTTTTTGGCTAATAGACCAAACCTGCGGTGGTTTTTTGGGAATCTCCCTAAATTTAATAATAAAATTGAACCCAGTTCTGTCTACCATCCCAGATCGTCGAAAATCACTTCTCACTCGCATTCCCCTCATCGCATTCCCACCATAAATTGCTCTCTCTAGAACAAGAACGTTATCAACAAATCACCATTCAAAGCTAACATTCTCCGATCCTTTACACTGAGATTGATTAGTCATACACACCTCCTCATCTTTTGCTTATATTGTTTTTTTAATTGATTTTGTGGATCATACGCTCTGTGGAGAAAAATTCAATTCGCTCACCATTGATGAAAAAGATAGATAGGCGACAGTTAAATGAAGCAAAAAATAGGAACATTTTGGTTATAAATGGAAGCAATAGATGTTCACATTTTTGATGTTTTGTTTGATTAGATTAGTTTTGATGCAGAATTTTGATACAAAGTTGGTACAATAGGATTCTGTCTCCAAAGGATGTTTCATCGACGAATCAGGATCGCGTTTCTCTTTGTCACAAGGAATCATTTCTTCTTCATGCCTTTTGAAAATTTTTTTCAAGGTTTGATTTTGATTTGATTGAATGTGATTTTGTTGGATTTTTAGAAAATTTTAGAGTTGTTGAATTGATTTTATTATGATTGAGTGTGATTTAATTGGATGTGATTTATGTTGAATCTTGAGGTAATTACAAGGTCTTGATTGATGTGTTTTGAATTATTTTGATTTAATTGAATTTGATTTATGTTGAATCTTGAGGAAATTTAGAGGTGTTGAATTGACTGTGATTCAATTGAATGTGACTATATTGAAATTTGAGAAAATTTAAGGTGTTGAATTAGGTATAATTCAATTGAATGGAATTGTGTTGAATTGATTTTGTTTTTCTAGTAGGAGAGAATTATATGTTTTCAATTTATCTATTGCCCAGTAAAAAGAGGGAATTCTTGTGTCCACACGCAAATTTAGGAGTTGAGGCACAAATGCAATGGAGCTGTGACAACCTTACTTACTACAAGAGACTGCTTTTCTATGGATATACAAATTACTCAGTTAAGGTAAGAAATCTCTTCCAATCAAGAGATATAGTTTTGAATATAGTAAAATGAAATAAACATTTGTTCATGATATGAGGCCATTAACCAGGTATAGGACATCGAAAGTCAAAACTTATTTGGGATATTAAAGAGCACAAGAAGGCTGTGATATTTTTTCTTTTCAAACTAGGAAATACCTTCTTAATTGGATGGACAAATAATCAGGTATATGTTTATTTCATCCCAATTATTCAAGCTATTGTAAGAACTCAAATTTTGACTCTTTTAATAGTCCATTTCTCATTTAATAGATTTGCACAATAGTGCATTGGGAATTGGAGCTCATTAAAGTTATAACAGTGAAAGAACCAGTTTGAAGATTAGACTCATTTGATCAAATAATATACATAATCACCCAAGACCATCGATTGAAGGTAACCCTGTTTTGCAAATGATGATTAGTATCTCAGTTATATCATTTTGTCATGTCAGTTCTTTAAATCTTTCTCTAGCATTTGACTCATCAAAAGCAGCCAAAAAGTTCTATAAGAGTAAAAATGTAAAGTGCATAAGTGTTGTACAAGGAAGAATTTATGTAGGCTGTACAGATTCAAGCATGTAGGTAAAGAGTTTCAACGTAATAGAAAATAATGCTCTAAAACAAAATATTTTTTGATATATTCATCTCGACTTTTAGGAGCTAGCCATTGCAACTATACTATGTCGAACATTAAAGCAAGATAGGGAATAGTTAGAGACACCTACTATAGGCCAGATTGAAAGTAAATATTCTATTTGCTTTAATTTTTTTAGTGGTTTTGATGAGTGTTTATGGCTCCATAGTACAGTTGATAAGCGTGTGAAAGGGCAATCTTGAGATGGTGTTTTGTTTGTATTTACATTTCTATTTATTTGTTGAGGAAATGAAGGAGATAAAATTGTGTTTTTGTCTGGACTTTTATTAATAAGGTAGGGTTTGTGTTATTTATTTGTTTACCTTTGATGATTTTAGCAATTGGATCATGAATTAGATGTACTACATTGAGTTTTTTAAGGAGGAGAGATTGCCAAAGGTAAAATACATAATGTGCATGGCAAATGGAATGGAAAGAACTTAGAAGAATCACAGACGTGTGTCATGAATGTATTGGAGCTAAAGTCAGGCAAATTGGTGAAACTTCCAACCCATAAAAGTGATTAGTGTTACTTTTGGTGATGCTGAAAAGATGTATTGGGGTGATGAGGATACTATGGGATCCAAAAAATTATACGTTACATAGGCTCGGGAGATACAAATCATCTGAGAAATGTTAACTTTAATAGATTTTTTCTTTTTATTTAAAATTACGACTTTTGAAGATTTTTTCATTTTCACCTGCAACTTGTAGCCATATAATCTCAACTTCTAGAGGAGGTTTACTTGATGGTGGTTTACAAATAAGACAATCTCCGCCTAATGTACCCTATGTTCCTATGAAAAATCACCAAACTAACACAATTGAACCTGTTGGTTTATATTTCCAACACCGCTACCGGTGCCCGTGGCTATCTTTTCATAAGTTTCAACAAGCTGCTCAAGTAAATACTAATAAGCAGCTCCCTCATTCACACTCACACAACCAACTCATATAACCAAGTCCTTACTTGTTCTTTCTCTCCAGCTTGTATTCGTGTTTTGTCCTGTTTATGATTGGTTATATATATATATATATATATATATATGAAATTCCAGTAAATGAAACAACAATAGTTAGCTACGCTTTAGCAGTAACAGAGCTCCTATATTTAAGGTGGAGGACCACTATAGCACAAATGACTTGATGCCATGTTGCCCTTATATGTGTCATGAAGTAATACAAGAGGGAGGGAATGTGATATTTTAAAATATATTCAATCTTTATTTTGGAACAAGTCGCCACGTTTACCTTAATGCTTGATTATTGTAAATTTTATTAGGTTCAGATCATTCAATTTCCCTCTTAATTTTTATTTTAATATTTTTTTCTTGTAAGTTTGGTCTTTCAAAGTCATTTCTGTAATTTCTGTAATTGGTTTCTTGTAGACTAATTTTATACCTTATAGGATAAATTCTAGAAGAAGGCAGAGCACACAAAATCTATTAAAGTTTAAAAATCCAAAGAATTCAGTTAGTCAATGAAATGGATGTGTTTGAATTCTTCATTAATTTTATTATTTTGTACATAGAATATGTTAGAGACAAATTGCCATATTCAGAAGATTTTGTTTTAAAAAATTATGATATATTTATGTAATATTATTTAGTTCCTTCTTCACATAACCAACCCTTATCACCAAGATGTATGACTATATGATTATAATATGATAATAGATTGCCCGAGACTCGAACTCGGAACTAGTTGGATACGTAAAAAATTTTCATTCCACTTTTTATTGCACTTTTTCCCTACCCCGTT